>CM038792.1:270907411-271348668 GCA_021764765.1 Vicia sativa
CCGTGCTTTTATTTTATCCAAAGAACTAGCAAAAAGAGTGAATAAAATCCTAAAAAAATATCAGAGATCTGGGACCAATGGTTAGTTATGCAAAGGGAAGGTGTTAGGCACTCAAAGCATCTACGGTACTCCGTAGGAACCTTTTTAAAAATTTGTATATGTGTGCTAAAAAGGAGTATATGTACAAAATGGATGGTGGGGGGAGAAAAGAAGTATTTTTTATAATTTTTGGTTTGATATAACTTTCAATGAGTTTCAGACCTACATACCAACAATGTGCAATGTTGAAATCAAAACCAAGTAGTTCGGCTAAAAAACTAAAGTTGTGTGTTGGTTGATTTTAGGAAAAATGTTATGTTAGGAAAGACACAAAGAGCTCAAAAATTTTGAATGAGGTTAGGTGTTTTTTAGTCTTAACAAAAGAAAAGTCAAAGTGTTATTAAATTAATTGAAAGTTTATTAAGAAAATAAAGTTTGAAAATTCATGGACCTAAGTTCAAGTTTTTTATGAAAGCGGTTCGAGTTTTGAAAACAATAATCCTTTGAAAAGAGGGAAGATTTTGAAAATTAAATAATGGGGAGGAGACAAAGAGGCTAACCTAAGTGCATAAAGTAAAAGGTAAGGGTAAAGAAAGATCTAACTGGGTGAGAAGACTAGTACTTGACATCAAGAGCCAATACCATATCACATCCTTTGAATTACCACATAAGCAACAAATAATCAGACAAAGAAACCAAGCTTAAGATAAATCAATGCTTTTAGGTGAACTCTTGTCTTGAGAAAAACAGGCAGAGTAACGGTTGTATTTTGAGGAAATCCACTCTTAATCGAGTATAACGGAATAACCTGCATACAAAGATAATAACCAGACAAGACAAAATAACACCAAGGACACAGAGATCTCCAAGATGAGGTAAGGGTCCTAATCCTAAGTCCAAATATCAAGCTTCAAGCACAAGGATAGTAACCAATTCCAATTAAAGTTTTTTATATTTAAGTTGAATTATTAGGTATCTTGGAAAAGAAAAATAAAGCTCAAGTGAGCAAATTCAAAATAACAAGAAAATAAAATGCTCAAATGAGCAAATGAAAAATGACATAGAAAATAAATGCTCAAGTGAGCAAAGAAAAAATGGCATAAAATGGAAATGCTAAAAGTAAAGTGCACAAAAATAAAAGCGGAAAAATAAAAGCGGAAAGTAAAGAGAGGAAAATAAAAAGAAATTAATAAAGGTTAGCAGGATGACCATGTTGAAACTTGTCAAATATATCATCGAATTGTTAATTGTTAGTCGTCAGCAAGGTGACCATCTTGAAACTTACGCATGAAGACTTACCAGAAGCTTGATAGAATCAACACGACCACACGACAAGTTTCAATTGTTTTTGTCAAGTATATCACCAGTTTTAGAATTATCAGATTACTTGATCAAAGATGTTTGAGAATTTCAAATGGACAAAGTTAGTGGAAACTTGCCAGAAGCTTGATTAGAAATCAACGCGACCACACGACAAGAGCCACAAGTGTTGAACCAAGATCAAAGCTCAAGGCATCTTTTGGGGATTATGTTAGAACATTAAAGTTCACGCCACCAATTGATCACTTTTTCCGAGTCGGGACAAAATAAAAATAAGATGGAGAAGAAGAAATAGTTTTCAAATTTATTTTGCATCAGATGAATTTATTCGGTCTAACTTTGTCAAAACCAATCAATTTTCTTGGTGGATTTGTTCAAGAGACCTATCAACACCCAGATTCCATTGATGTTAAGGAAATTTGTGAAGGTGAAGTAAACCAAAAAATGGTAAAAAAAAGTAAAATAAAAAATAAAAAATGAGATCGCCAATATTTGTCAAATGACCATTGGATGCTTCCATAATTTTTCCAGAATTTAAGAATAGCAAAACGTATTTTAAAATAATTAAAAACATCAAATAAAAGAGAAAAATCATAAAAAAATATCAAATATGATTATAAAATTATGAAAAAATAAAATTTAGAAAGATAATATTTCAAAATATTTTTCTGTATTTTTTCATAATTTTTGGACCAGAAATGAATTTTATATGATTTTTTGAAGTTTAAAACATTTAAAATAAAATTAGAAAATAAAATAAAATTCAAAAAATGTGGACCATCTGATCACAGTCAAAACGCGTTAGTAATCACATCCAATGGACATGGCGTGTTGTGCTTGATATGGACCTCGGTTTTCACACCGGATTACAAATTTAAAAAATAAAACAAGAAATAATGTCACGCGTTGGATCGATGTTGACTAATAAAAGTAATCAGATCCAAGGGCTCCAATAGCGCTCGCACGGTATGAAATACATACTTGATTATCAAACTGTAAAATCAATAAACATGAGTAGTATCCTTGGATTCATCTCTTCAAGACGATCTCAACCACATGCTCGCAAAAAAATTATTTAAATTGAGTGAAGAGAAAATTGGAAAAAACTCAAATAATAGCGAATAGGATTTTGATGAAATTCTCAGCCAATACTTGATGAAAATGCAAACGGTGAAGATCACAAGGATCAGGGAGATGAGGAGAATGCAATGATGCTTTATTTTACAAGGTTTGATGGAGATCCACTCTTAGTACGATTTAGGAAGCTTCAAGGCACAATTCTTGTTCTGTTAGCTTCAGCGAAGTTCAAGGAAGAAGCATGAATGATTAATTTCAAACTGGAATGACTTTAAGAGTGAAAACAAAGTTGCAAAAATCTGGTTCGAGAGTGAGTTTGGCAGGGATTTTCTGGCTATCAAAGCTTGAGGAAATGAGTGGAATGGCTTGCTTATTTATAGGAGAAGTGAATGGAATCAAAATGAGGGGGTGAATGATGACATTTGAGTAGAAATCATGCACACCCGTGGTCATGAAGAAAATGTGACTTTATGTGCATCAAAACTCAATCATTCCTTGCATTTTGATGTGATAATTAAACCTGGGAAGTTCCTAATCACAATTAGTCACGAAATCAAGGATTAATTTGGCTCAAAAACAAGTTACATGCGCAAATTCACAAACTGATGGTGAGCTCGAAACATATTTTTGCACAAACTTTGAATTGAGGCTAAATCCAATTCCCTCGTGTGTTTTCTGATTTTCCTTGAGTCAAATGAAGTATTCAAAGAGTAGAACACAATGCAAAAAGAATCAAGTCCAATGGATTCTTGAGTTGAGAGATGTAGCCTTTAGGATTCTTGAAAAAACACTATTTTTTCTGGCCAGGCCTTGGTCAAGCATGCCAACTTTCTAAAAATGGCCTATAATATTTTCTTTTTCAAACATAATCTTCCACTCAAAATTTGATCTTCACTTTCAAAGATGATATGAAGTAGACCTCTCAAGGAACATTTGGCAAAAAGAATCACCCAAAAATTCCAAATATTGAGAAAGTTATGACCTTGTGAAGGTGATGAAATTTCATGAAATGACCTATAATCTTTTGATTTCTTCAAGAAACTTCCAAACAGTTTCAATCTTTAAAATTTATATGGAGATAAATTTCACATCCTCAATATTGTTGTGCAAAAGTAATGACCTAAATGTGATAAATGATGATCAAGATATGATCTTTTCAAGTTGATTGACCAACAATTGAGAAATTCACCAAGGACTTGTAATATTTTGACTTCATAGGAAACTTTTCAAGCATTTTCTCTCTTCCTACCATTTGAACTAAGTTGTATTAGATATCTTTAGGTTCATTGTGAAAGAATAATGAGATCAAGGAGACAAGGGATGACCAAGTTATGATCATTTAAAGTCATACAAGATAAATGAAGTGTCAATATGGACAGTGGGCAATGATAGACTTCTAAAACAATCTTCTCATCAATAAAAATCCTTGGATCCAAGCATATTCATATTAGAAGTACTCTTAAGAATCAAATGACTTTGAAATCATCCATAAACTTCACACAAACACCATGATATGGTCCTTAGAGGGCCAAAACCCTAAATTCAAGATAGATGGCCATGACATGGAGAATTATTCAAATTTGATGATCTTGTTCACACATGAAGCATATACTCAAGATGAGAGACCATAGCTGATGACAAGAAAAATTTTCAATGGGAGACAATACTTTCAAAAATCTTGGGGATTAAGGAGAGAGGGCATGGAAATAAACACATGAACCTATTAACTCCTTGAATAAGAGACTTGTGCACCATTCACCTACAACATTTAGAGAGTGAAGTATACACATATTATTGTTAGTCAAACATCAATCATCACATACATTCAATGGTGCTTGATGATCTACCAAAGGCAAACCCAAAGATAAGAGAGAGAGAGAGAGAGAGAGAGAGAGAGAGAGAGAGAGAGAGAGAGAGAGAGAGATGATCTAATGCAATGGTATTATGGCAATGGTTAAAACAATTAGGGGTAATCCTAAGTCAAAAAGAGAAAATAAGTCCAATCAAAGTAATTATTAGGTCAAATTCAAGTAAGCAAATTCAAAATGACAAGAAAATAAAATGCTCAAGTGAGCAAAGGAAAAAATGACATAGAAATAAATGCTCAAGTGAGCAAAGAAAAAATGACATGAAATGTAAATGCTAAACATAAAGTACATAAAAATAAAGAGCATGAATGTAAAAGCGGAAAGTAAAGAGCGGAAAAATAAAAAGCAATTAATAAAGGTTAGCAAGATGACCATCTTGAAACTTGTCAAGTATATCCTCGAATTTTTAGTAATTAGTCGTCAGCAAGGTCACCATCTTGAAACTTGCTCATGAAGACTTGCTAGAAACTTGATAGAATCAACGCGACCACACAACAAGTTTCAATTGCTTTTTGTCAAGTATATCACCGAAAGAGTCAATTGTTAGTAAGGTTAGCAAGGTGACCATCTTGAAACTTGTCAAGTATATCACTGTTTTTGGAATTATTACATCACTTGATCAAAGATGATTGAGAATTTCAAATGGACAAGGTTAGTGGAAACTTGCCAGAAGCTTGATTAAAAAATCAACGCATCCACACGACAAGCGCCACAGGTGTTGAACCAAGATCAGAGCTCAAGTCATCTTTTGAGGCTTATGTTTGAACATTAAAGTTCATGCCACCAATTGATCATTTTCTCTGAATCAGGACAAAAGAAAAATAAGATGGAGAAGAAGAAATCAGTTCCAAACTCATTTTGCATTAGATGAATTTATTCGGTCTAACTTCTTCAAAATCAATCAACTCTCTTGGTGGATTTGGTCAAGAGACCTATCAACACCCAAATTCCATTGATGTTGAGGAAATTTGTGACTCCAAATAAATTCAAAAATCGTCAAAATAAGAAGGAATTAAAAGTAATTTAAAATGATGGATAAAACATAATTTGAAATTAGGTCATTTAATTGGATTTTATTGACGAAATACATAAATACTATATTTTCATCAAAAATAAAATTCCAAGAAAATTATCTAAAGTCAAACAGAGGTCAACAAGTGTTGACAAATTTTTTCAGAATTTTTTTAAAGTCATAAAATATTTTTAAACAATAAAATAAAAGGTGAAATGAACCAAAAATGGAAAAAAATAGCAAAGTCAGAAATAAAAATAAAATGAGGTCAGCAATATTTGTCAAATGACCATTGGATCCTTCCATAATTTTAAAATGTCAAAAAGTATTTTAAAACAATTAAAAACATCAAATAAAAGAGAAAATCATAAAAAAATCAAATATGAAAATAAAATTATGAAAAAATAAAAATCAGAAAGATAATATTTGAAAATATTTTTGTGAATTTTTTCATAATTTTTGAGTCAAAAATGAATTTTCTATGATTTTTGAAGTTTAAAACATTTAAAATATAAAATAAAAAAAAAAAACTGGACCATTTGATAAATGTCAAAACGCGTTAGTAAGAAGATCTGATGGATCTGACGCGTTGTGCATGCTATAGACCTTATGGAAATTCACACCGGGTCAACCTTTTAAAAATAAAATAAAATATAAACGAAGAAAAATGAGGAACGTTGGATTTGATTTCATTTTAAACACGCTGCTAATCTGAATGGTCCATATGTGTGAGAACACGATAGACCATGGTCAATCCACGTGTTTATAACAATGAAATATCAAACCAATTAGATTAAAACATTTGGCTAATGATCATTGGTTGAAGAACGACATGTAGGTCGTCTTCAACCTCTAGCCACCTGCGAATT
The DNA here is from genome assembly GCA_021764765.1 of Vicia sativa. Taxonomy (NCBI): domain Eukaryota; kingdom Viridiplantae; phylum Streptophyta; class Magnoliopsida; order Fabales; family Fabaceae; genus Vicia; species Vicia sativa. The sequence continues at coordinate 270,913,597 of CM038792.1, forward strand.
AGGATTTTATGAGATTCTTCAAACGGGATTGTTTGAAGCTCAAATCGGTATCATTGGATTCGTCTTCTCAAGACGATCCTAACCTCACCCTCGCAAAAAAATTATTTAAACCGAGCAGAGAGAATTTTAAGAAAAATAAGAATAATAGCGAGCTTTTATTTTTGAAATTACAAGTTCAATTCTCAATGAAAACGAAAACGATGAAGATCACAAGGATCAGGGAGATGAGGAGAACAAGTTAGACATTCATTTGAAACGATTTGATAGAGATTTCTACCTAAACAAAGTTCACTTTCAGAGGTCTAAAACTTGACTTGGCTAGCACGATTCAGGGAGTTTTAATGCACGATTCTTGTTCTGTTAGATTCAGTGAGGTTCAAGAAAGGAGAATGAGTAGTTAATTTTAAACTGGAAGTGGTTTAAACACGAATTCGAAGTTGCAGAAAATCTGGTTATGGAGGAAGTTTGGCAGAGGTTTTTTGGCTAACAAAGCTTGAGGAAATGAGTGGAATGGCTTTCCTATTTATAGTAGAAGTGAATGGGATCAAAAGGGAGGGTGAATGATGCAATTTTGAGCGAAATCGTGCACACCCGTGGTCATGAAGAAAGTGTGACTTCATGTGCATCAAAACTCAGTCATTCCTTGCGTTTTGATTTGATAATTAATCCTGGGAAGTTTCTAAACATGATTAGTCACAAAATCAAGACTTAATTTGGCTTAAAAATGAGTAGTAGCGCGAAATGCACAAACTGATTGTGTGCTTGAAACAGATTTTGGCACAAACATTAAATAGAGGCCAAATCAAATTCCCTCGTGCGTTTTCAATTTTTCCTTGAGCCAAATGAAGTATTAAAAGAGTAGGACATAATTAAAAAATAATCAGCTTCAATGGATGCTTGAATTGAGAAGTGTAGCCTTTAGGATTTCTAAAAAAACACTGATTTTTAGGCCAGGCCTTGGTCAAGCATGCCAACTTTTTAAAAATGACCTATAATCTTTTCTTTCCAAAAATGAACTTCCACTCAAAATTTTCTTATGAATTTCAAAGACGACATGAAGTAGACCTCTCAAGGAAAATTTGGCGAAAAGAATCATCCAAAAACTCCAAAAATTGAGAAAGTTATGGCCTTGTGAAATTGATAAGAATTTGTGAAATGACCTATAATTTTTTGACTTCTTCAAGCAACTTCCAAACACTTTCAATCTTCAAAACTTGTATGGAGATAAATTTTACATCTTCAAGATTGTTGTGCAAAAAGAATGACCTCAAAATGATAAATGATGATTAAGATATGATCTCTTGAAGTTGATTGACTAACAATTAAGAAATTCATCAAGGACTTGTAATTTTTTGACTTCATAGGAAAATTTCCAAGCATTTTCTCTTCTTACCAATTGAACTAAGTTTTATTATACATCCTTAGGTTCATTGTGGAAGAAGAATGAGCTCAAGGAGATAAGGGATGACCAAGTTATGATCCTTCAAAGTCATACAAGATAGATGAAGTATCAATCTAGAGAGTGGGTAATCATAGACCTCCAAAACAATCTTCTCACCAATTAAACTTCTTTGATCAAAGCATATTCATATTAGAAGTCCTTTTAAGAATTAAATGGCTTTGAAGTCATCCACAAAATTCATACAAACACCAAGATATAGTCCTCAGAAGTCCAAAACCCTAATTTCAAGATAGATGGCCATAACATGGAGAATTCTTCAAATTTGTTGATCTCTTTCAAACGTGAAGCATATACTCAAAGTGAGAGACCATGGTTGATGCAAGAAAAGTCTTCAATGGGAGACAATGCTTTCAAAAGTATTTGAGAGTTAAGGAGAGAAGACATGGAAATAAACATATGAACCTATTGACTCCTTTAGTAAGAAACTTGTGGACCATTCACCTACATCACAAGATCTAGCAGATAAATGATATACACATCATGATTAGCCAAGTATTAATTAACAAACAAACATTAAAAGGTGCTTGGTGATCTCCTAAGGACAAACCCAAAGACAAGAAAGACAAACCATTTGATCTTTGTGTAATGCAATGGTATGAAGTATGAGTGAATCTTTGGGGGGGAAATTGGCGTACAACAACTGCCCTTATTTAAGTGTCTTCTATCCATAGATAAGAAGGGAACCTTCGCCTTGACGGGATAAAAGATACTTAAATATAATACGAGCCCTATTTTTGGCCCTAAGATATTATGCAATGCTTAATGGTTATGCAATATAATATGATGATCTTCACAGGGACAACAGAACGCTGTTGGGGAAGCAAAGATAATGAAGACACGCTAATAAAGACAACTCATCCAAGAAGATAAACTACTGGGGAGAGAAGCTCAATATTATGAGAGAAGAAAAAATATGACTCCACTGGGGAATGGGAACCCAACTTTTTATAATAATATCGACTCAATACAGGAGGAGGAAACAAAAAGGGAATAACAACAACGATCCATAGATAGACAACGAACTATCTCCTCGCAGAGGAGTTAGAAAAAACAAGAGAATGATGCAAACTTTCTAAAGATAGTAAAATATTAATCCAACACAATAAAACAGGAATATCCCTGACCAAAATATGGTAGGAAAGCAACATCGATAATGAACCAAGTTTCCCAAGAATTCTGACGCTTCACCATAGACAGGTTGTAACTTCTTCTTTAACCAAAATATTTCATCATTCATAGGAAAATCAAATCTTTGACTAACTGCCTTCCATAATGAAAAGGCTACCATTCATCGGTAAATCAAATCTTTGACAAACTGCCTTCCATAATGACAAGGCTACCATTCATCGGTAAACAAATCTTTGACAAACTGCCTTCCATAATGACAAGGCTACCATTCATCGGTAAACAAATCTTTGACAAACTGCCTTCCATAAATAAAAGGCTACCATTCATCGGTAAACAAATCTTCATTGTAAACGGTTATGGGAATCAATCGACAATGAGCTCATAAATCACTAAACGGAATACCGAAGAGGAATGTTCATCAAGGAGCTTGTAAATCACCCAAAGGGACTTCCAAAACGATGAGCTTGTAAATCACCCATCAGATATTTCAACAACAAGTCTTCAACCTGCTGGAGAAATACGGTCAATCTACAAAAAGAGATTCCTCGTAGGATTACCGAGAAGAAATCAACTTGGAAAATAACAAACTTGCTGGGGAAAATCGACTGCTAAAAAAAAGAGACTGCCTCCTGCTGTTAAGGAAGAGGGAAATGTAATAATGCTGCCAGAGAACGAGAACGAACTCTATAGGGGACACCAAATTCACTTCTGTTGAGGAGATAAGGTCTTTCTGTGCCAACTAAATGTGTGTCTCTCATAGAACTCATAGTCTGAGGAGATAAAGATACCTCTTGGGAGCCAGAATTCAAACCGCGACCAAACTGAGGAAAGATATTTGAATAGGCGAAGAGTTGGGGTAAGAGAGTTAAGACTCTATTCTTCGACGAGGGATAACTCAGTGGGGAAAGAGGAAAAGAATGACCTTTCTCTGCTTAAAGATGACACTCTATTGGAGAGATGGTACATACTCTACAGGAATATCAACAGAAACATCAATGACTGCAAATAGACAATGGATTACAATTTATGTTATGTATGATGTATGTACGAATGAATGCATGCAGACAAAACAACCACAACACGTTGGGGATAACCAGACCCAACAAACATATTTCACTGAGAAAAATACTTGAGCAAATACTACACTCGGCCAAAAGGCATCCAAGATGAACATCTTCATAATAAATCAACCATTGAAATACAAGCTCTCAATCACCAGGTGACACTAACTTTCCAGAACTGCAGGCATGCTGCAACCAACTTCTCAACATTACTGGGTGAAAATATCACTATGCCTTAACAGAGCAGTATTCATACACGCGCTTCTGGGGAGAAATCAAGATACTCCATGGGGATATCTTGCTTTGCACTTATGTCTCATGCTTGAAAGAAAATTACTGTAGGGGTCCAATAGGGACCAACTTTAACATTATCAATCTTGTTTGGGTTTAGGACTGTGTCATTTCATCCTTTTGCTTCATATTCAAAGTACATTCACTTAATTTGCAAAAAAAATTCATAAGTATGTTCTAACAAATGCGTTTGTTTTGAAATATATTTTCAATAATAAAAGAATGTTTTTATAAACTGAATAAAATAAGATTGCAAAGGAATTGGATAAAGGCTCAAATTTTATTGATAAAATGGTAGCCTACCAATAGCATGACTCCATAGATGATTACAAAGCTTTGAAAAATGGTAAATACATGGTAAAGGTACATCGAAGAACAATGAACACTATTCTTCCTAACAACTTTGAACTCCTATATTGTAGTCTTCAGTTGAGGTATAAGATAATCCATGTAGATTATTACTTCTACGATCAAGTCTTGTCTGATGTAGTTGCTTGCCATATAAGTCCCTAACTTTTGCCTAGACTGCCCTTGCGGGTTTTCAACCTACCGGGAAATTTATTTTGTTTTTGTCTCTAATTTTTACCTAGACCGCTCTTTCGGGTTTTCAGCCTACCGAGACGCTCTTTTTTACCTAAGCCTCCCTTTTGGGTATTCAACTTAGCAAGTTGTTCTTTTATTAATTTAGGCAAAGTATTTCTTGACTACATTAGCATTCAAAGGACGTGCGAACTCCTCGCCATCCATAGTTTCAAGAGTCAATGCACAAGAGAAGGTTTTCTTGACAACATATGGGCCTTCATAATTGGGAGTCCACTTGCCCCTAGAAACAGAGCTTAAAGACACGATATTCTTGAGCACGAGGTCGCCTTCTTTGAATACACGAGGTTTGACCTTCTTATCAAAAGATTTATTCATTCTTTTCTGGTATAACTAACCATGACACAAAGCAGTCATTCTCTTCTCTTCAATCAAATTCAAATGGTCAAACCGATTCTGAACCCATCCAGCATCAGATAACTCAGGTTCCATGATCACACGTAAAGATGGAATCTCAACTTCAATGGGGAGCACTGATTCTATGCCATATATAAGAGAGAAAGGGGTTGCCCCTGTCGAAGTACAAACTGAAGTCCGATACCCATGCAAAGCAAAAGGTTGCGTCTTATGCTAATCCTTGTAGGTGACAACCATCTTCTGAATGATCTTCTTGATGTTTTTGTTTGCAACTTCAAATGCCCCATTCATCTTGGGCCTGTAAGGAGAAGAGTTGTAATGAACAATCTTGAATTCTTCACAAAGTTCTGCCATCATCTTATTATTCAAATTCGAGCCGTTCTCAGTAATGATCCTGCTAGGCACACCATACCGACAAGTGAGATTGTTCTTGACAAACCGAACCGCCACCTACTTGGTAACGTTGGTGTAAGAAGCCGCTTCAACCCATTTAGTGAAATAGTCAATTGCTACAAAGATGAAATGATGCCCATTAGAAGCCTTGGGTTTAATCATCCCGATCATGTCAATACCCCATATAGAGAAAGGCCATGAGGAAGAAATAACATTGAGCAACATAGGAGGCACATGAATCTTATCAGCATAAATCTGACACTTATGGCACTTATTTTCAAATTTGTAACAATCAGATTCCATTGTCAACCAATAATAACCTGCCCTTAGCATCTTCTTAGCCATAAAGTCTCCATTGGCATGGGTACCAAAAGAACCCTCATGAATCTCATTCATCAATATGCCTGCATCGTGCCTATCCATGCATCTGAGTAAGACCATGTCATGATTTCTTTTATATAACACACCTTCACTGAGGAAGAAACTACTAGCAAAATGACTCAACGTCTTTCTATCTTTGTTTGTCGCATCAAATGGATACTTTTGGGTCATCATGAAGTGCTTGATATCATGATACCAAGGTTTATCATCCTTTGCCACATCCATGGAGAATATATAAGATGGACTCTCAAGACGCTCAATGGTGATATGAGGTACATTATTCCATCGGTTCACCTTATACATGGAAGCCAAAGTAGCCAAGGCGTCAGCCATCTGATTCTCACCCCAAGGAATATGATGGAACTCTACTTTATTGAAGAAAGTCATCAGTCTCCTTGCATAATCTTTGTAAGGGATTAATCCAGGGTGACGAGTCTCCCAATCTCCTTTAATATGATTTATTACTAAAGCTGAGTCACCATACATATCAAGAATTTTGATCTAAGATCAATGGTTTCTTCAAGACTCATGATACAAGCTTCATATTCTTCTACATTATTCGTACAATCGAACATAAACCTTGTTGTGAAAGGGATGTGAGCTCTTTGAGGAGTAATGATTACTGCACCAATTCCTTTTCCATAAGCATTCACAGCTTCATCGAACACCATTCCCCATCAGGATTAAGGATTCGGGCCTTCCTCGGGCAAAGGTTCATCATAATTTTTCATTTTTAAATACATCACATCTTCATTAGGGAAATCAAATCCAACAGATTGATCATCTTCATCCGGCTGATGAGCTAGGTATTCTGCCAACACACTGCTTTTGATAACTTTCTAGGTGTGGTATTCAATATCATATTCAGATAACAACATTTGCCAATGGGTAATTCTTCATGTGAGGGCAGGCTTTTCAAAGATGTACTTGATTGGATCCACTCGAGAGATCAACCAAATAGTATGATTCAACATATATTACCTTAGACGATTCGCATCCCAGGCTAAAGCACAACAAGTCTTTTCCAACATAGAATATCGTGACTCACAGTCAATGAACTTCTTGCTTAGATAATAAATGGCATATTATTTTCTTCCTATTTCATCTTGCATTCCCAAAATACAACCCATGGAGATTTCCAACACAGTCAGATATAGAACCAATGGTCTTCCTTCAACAAGAGGGAGCAGGATAGGAGGCTCAAGCAAATACTCTATGATACTTTCAAATTCCCTTTGGAAATCATCTGTCCATATACAACCTTGATCTTTCTTCAACAGCTTGAAGATTGGTTCACACGTTGCAGTCATATTGGAAATGAACCTGGAAATGTAATTCAAACGTCCAAGGAAACCTCTGACTTGCTTTTCAGTTCTTGGTGCAGGAGACTCTTGAATAGCCCTAACTTTATCAGGATAGTTGATTCTCTATTTTTAGGATTGACTTTATGTTTGGTAAAACTAACACAACATCAATAGGTTAAATAGAATTTATAACTTGTAAGGAGAAAATAGGTTGAAGTTCTATTTAATGAAGAAACATGTTGTGTTGAAATGTTTCAACATCTGAAATAACATGTCAAAGAGGATGTTGTGACATCTAACATCCCGCTATTGAACAGTCAAAGTTTGATAGAGTTCTATTTTAAATTGTGCAGAATATTCTGGGAATATTATGCATCATAGGTGGCGTGTTTGTGAAGGCATATGTGGAGGTCCAAGAGCTAAGGAGAAACATCAGCAAGGACCTTGACTGTAGCAGAAGTAATCTGCTTGTTTATTTTTGTAGAAAGTTTGTTGCTGCAGATGTTTGTTACAATATATACTGTTATTTTGAAGGCCCAAATCTAGTTGGGTAATAGGTTATAAATAAGCATTTGTAACCTAGTTTTGGGAAGTTAGCCAGTTTTAGAAAGATGTAATCTTTAGGGTTAGCCATGTAAGTGAACCACCTGGATTATGGGATGGTCACTAATTTGTACCTCGAAGCCTGTAGGCAAGAGGATTATTTTACTCACTCAGAAGCTGTGAAGAAATGACTATGGTTGTGTCCTTGGAAGAAGCTGTGAAGCAATTCCAAGTTTATTTTGTGTCACTTGAGTGACTAGTTTATATTGTGTTTGAAGTGTGGTATCTTCAAACTGTTTTAGTTGTGTTTGGAGTGAGGTATCTCCAACCTGATTGTGTTAGGAGCCAAGCAGTTGATGTAGTTGCTGGTGTGATAGTAGTTAATAGACATCCTGAGGTGATTGGAAGGGAGCAGAAGTTCTCATATCTAAGTGTGGCATCTTAGGTAGAAGGGTCATTGGGTAGTTTGATTAAGTGAGGAGTGTAAACAGGGTGGTTTCCCTCTGAATTAATACTGCTGATAGTGAACTTCATTCCTGGCTTGGTATGCCGCTAGATGTAGGTTGGTTAGAACCAAACTGGGTTAACAATCCCTTGTGTTCCTTTGTTTCCTGCATTTTAATTGTATGTTCTACCTTGTCTGTGTTGTAATGTTGGATTAGATGTCACGACATCCTGAGTCTGCCTAACCAGAATTTCAATTGGTATCAGAGCAGGCATGCTGTCTGTTTCTGGATGAGATCCATGGGGGATACTTTATGGTTGTGTACAAGGTAGAAGATTGTTTAAAGAAGGAGTGTTCACATTGTATGGTCCCTAGAAGTGGAGGATGAACCTATTTATGGAGAACTAGACCAACCTGACCAGAACTTGTACCTTCGTGAAGAAAGAAGATAAAGATGTTGGAACAAGAAAGTTAAATTCAAAAAATTCATGCGTGAGTGAAGATTTTGGATTGAATTTTTCAGCCTATAATCAACAAAAAGAAAAGATTTTCAAAACCTTCATGCGGGAGTGAAGTTGTTGATAAGGTACCTTATGTGCTTATGTGTTTCCATATTGGTCAAGATATTGGTTGGGTCTAGTCAGTTGCTTGGTGGAGAGCAAGCTTATTGTAGGGTTGATTTATTTTCAATACTTATGTGTAATTCTTACAAGTGAATTATGGAGTAAGCTTTGTGTACATTCTATTGAAGTATGGCTATATTCCACTACATAGCCTCTGATGCAACCCCTAAATTGAAAGAAGGATCCTAGGGTTATTTTTATTTAACAAAATATTGAGCAGATCTTACAACCTATTTAAAGTGTCAAAGATACTTGAGATTTCCTCAAGTCCACTCATAAAGGCATTTAGTAATAGAGTTGATGAGTATCAATTGATTAATGATTCTCATATACATCTGCAAGTTGAAGACCTTGAAGATTATCAAGGATGATGAGTTCCAAGGAGATGGAATCAATGTTCTATAGGATGTTGGAACATTACTACTGGTATGCAACTATCAGTCGAAGAACAGATGTTCTAGGAGCTAAATAAATGCAGTGTGAGTACATATGTTTGGAGCCTGCTCCTAATCTGGAAGAGGAGACATTTGTATTAGTTAATCATGACACGATCAACAAGCTCTTATACTCCATATGCCAGCTTATTTCTAACCTAAGCTTATGGGAGTATAGAAGTCAAGCTCAGTGCAAGTAAAAGACTTATAAAGGTATACCCCTCAGTTCCTTTATGTGAAATCAAGATGAGCTTATATCTGGTATATTCTTCTGATCAAAGGAACCAGATATGTGGAAACTCTGACCATGGAACAGATTTTGTTTGGAGCTGAATATTGTGTCTCAACCATACTAAATCATGGTAAAAAATGTTGAATGCCCTAAATATTGTCTTGGAAGGGTATTGTCAAGAAGAATCAAGAAGGTCAGCTTGCTATGAAGAATCTGAATAATTCTGTGTCAAGCCATAATTAAGTCTATTCCAGAAACCTAGTTGAGGGAATCTCCTCTGTAGGTACAGAATATGGTATCCATCATCTCAAAATCAGAATGAAAGTCTGAAGAAAAGCTTATTAAGATATGGCTCATATTATTCCTTGATCATGTTAATTGTTTAAGATAAAGCTGGTGTTCATTGTGCTTTCTATGATCCCCCAAGTGTTATGGATGAAAGATATTATGGATGTTACTCCCAGAACCATAATGGATGATGTTGTATCAGATGTCAAAACATCATCTTAAAGTCTTCAGTTATTGAAAGTTGTATTGTTTCTAGGAAGTAAATATAAGTGTGAAGATGTAATCAGTCAGGATAATCTAGTGTGAGTACTTAATTATAACTGACTAACTGTTAGGTACTTTGACGGGAGACTAAGTACTTATTAGATGTGTAGCTTGAATGCAAAATTCATATACTCTGTTGGGATCTAAGTATCTGTATGAAGAATTCATGGCCTAGTGTGGACTAAATATCAATACTAAAGTTCACTGTTATCTTCACAAGTCAAGCATGTGTGGCAATGTTATCTGGTGATTATTTGAAGAGCCGATTCAACTAAGGAGATGCATACAGATGCTGTCAAATATCTTAATGGGAGCTGGATATTTGTGATAACTGTGTGGAAATATGAATCAAGAAATAGATAAAGACTATGATGTATAGAAAAGAATGTTCTACATGAAGATGTAACATCACAACTGTTGAAGACACCAGAGATTGAAGAAAGATGATAAGGTTCAAACTTATCTATTGAAGACTTATAATTAGTTACACACATAGTTAACAAGGAGGTTTCTTCTATTACAAGTTACAGAGTGTGGAAATCTAAATCTTGTGAAGCAAGCAAACTAAGGATTCCTAATTTGGAAACTATGGAAAATTCCAAAAAAAGAATACTTCAAGTATTATAAGGACCAACTTCAAAGATGTCCTTATTTTGTGTATCTCAAGGGGAGTAAGGGGTATTGAGATCAGCAAATACAGTGTAATTATGCTTCTAATCATATGGAAAGTCTTTTAAAGACTAATCTTTTCAAGCCAGAAGAACAATGTCGAACAAGAAGTCAAGACATATCTCAAGACATGTTTTATCCTTAAAGACCAGCAGGGTTAGTTCTTAAACTTTTGATCTAAGATGTGTATTGGTGGTGTGTATCACGTGTTCTAACTTGGTACATGTTTTGGAAACTGTTAGTTCCAAAATAAACAGGTTGGATTAAACGCATTCGTCGCCTTCAGCCAGTGCACAAATTCACCTGATGCGGTTCTTATTGAAGTAGAGTTTCTTGACCAAGATAATTGTTACAGTCTAGTTATGTTATTTTAGTTTCTCAGGTATATAGAGTATCTTTTTATTTCTTTTTCTTTGAGGTCAATCTTTGCAGCTGTTTTTGCAAAGATGTTGAATAGGATATCATATTCTGAGTTTGTTGGTTCTTGCATTTTCTGCAAGTCTTTTTGTTCTGTGTCTTGTTTTTGAGTTATGAACACAAATCGTGTCTTGTGTTCTGAGTTATCCAATATAGAGGTCTGATTCTCTATGTCTGTAAATGGATAGTTCAAGTGTTTGTTTCTGTTAGTAAGTTTCCTCTTGTGCTCTAAAAGAGGATGTTGTGTCAATCTGTTTCGTAGCATAGTTCTCAGTTTGAGGGGAGTATTTAGTATCTTCTTCCTCATGTGCAGCATGGCCTCAATTTTTCTCCTTCTTTGTGAAGATGATGCCTATGATGTTATGTCTCTTGTGCTATAGTGAGTTCTCCTTCAACAATCCTTTGTCATATTATGGCTAAAAAGGGGGAGAAGTGGTTATGTTATGTCATCTCTGAAGAGAAACTTTTAAGGGGGAGAAACCTTGTGTGATCTATGAGATCCTTAAAAGAGAGAGAACATTAGAGTTGGACCTTCCAGAAAGATGTCCTAGTATGATGTTTCAACATCATAAAAGAAGACTGAAGATTGTCACTTGTAAAGTTTGAAATATCATAAACAGTGACTACGGAAGACTTCTACAATTGCTGATGAGGGATTAAATTGTTTAAACCCTTGTATATTTTATTATGCTTCTATAATACAAATTTTATGTAAATTAGTTTTAGCCAAAATAAGCCAAAGGGGGAGATTGTTAATTCTCTATTTTTAGGATTGGCTTTATGTTTGGTAAAACTAATACAACAACAATAGGTTCAATAGGATTTATAACTTGTAAGGAGAAAACATGTTGAAGTTCTATTTAATGAAGAAACATGTTGTGTCGAAATGTTTCAACATATGGAACAACATGTCAAAGAGGATGTTGTGACATCAGACATCAAACATCACGTTACTGAACTGTCAAATTTTGACAGAGTTCTGTTTTAAATTGTGCAGAATATTCTGGATATATTATGCATCATATGTGGCGTGTTTGTGAAGGCATATGTGGAGGCCCAAGAGCTAAGGATAAATATAAGCAAGGAACTTGATTGTAGAAGAAGTAATTTACTTGTTTATCTTTGCAGAAAGTTTGTTACTGTAGAAGTTTGTTACAACTTATGCTGTTATTTTGAAGGCCCAAATCCAGTTGGATAATAGGTTATAAATAAGCAGTTGTAACCTATTTTTGGGAAGCTAGTCAATTTTAGAAATATGTAATCTTTAGGGTTAGCCATGTAAGTGAACCACCCGGATTGTGGGATGGTCACTGATTTGTACCTCAAAGCCCGTAGGCAAGAGGAATATTTTACTCACTCATAAGCTGTGAAGTAATGAGTGTGGTTGTGTCCTTGAAAGAAGCTGTGAAGCAATTCCAAGTTTAGTTTGTGTCACTTGAGTGACTAGTTTATATTGTGTTTGAAGTGTGGTATCTTCAAACTGTTTTAGTTGTGTTTGGAGTGAGGTATCTCCAAGATGATTGTGTTAGGATCCAAGCATTTGATGCAGTTGCTGGTGTGATAGTAGCTGATAGACATCACTAAGATGATTGGAAGTGAGCAGAGGTTCTCATATCTAAGTGTGGTATCTTAGGTAGAAGGGTCCTTGGGTAGTCTGATTAAGTGAGGAGTGTAAATAGGGTGGTTTCCCTCTGAATTAATAATGTTGATAGTGAACTTCATTCCTGGCTTGGTTTGCCCCCAAATGTAGGTTGGTTAGAACAGAACTGGGTTAACAATTCCTTGTCTTCCTTTGTTTCCTGCATTTTAATTATATGTTCTACCTTGTTTGTGTTGTAATGTCGGATCAGATGTCACGACATCCTGAGTCTGCCTAACCAGAATTTCAAGGATCAACTTCAATTCCTTTTTGGATAATAATGAAACCCAACAGTTTCCCAGATTGGACACCAAAAGTACATTTATTAGGATTCAAACTGAGACGATACTTCCTCAAACGCTGAAATAACTTCGACAAATACTCCAAATGATTTTCCTCAGTTTGGGACTTTGCAATCATATCATCAACATACACTTCAATTTCTTTATGCATCAGATCATGGAATAGGGTCGTCATGGCCCTCTGGTATGTTGCACCAACGTTTTTCAACCCGAATGGCATCACTCTGTAACAGAATGTTCCCCAAGGTGTGATAAACATTGTTTTTTCCATGTCCTCTGAAGTCATATTAATTTGATTGTATCCTGAAAATCTATCCATAAACGAGAACACTTTGCATTTTGCAGTACTATCCACCAACAAATCAATGTGTGGTAAAGGAAAATCATCTCCCGGACTAGCCTTGTTCAGATCTTGATAATCAACACACATGCAGACCTTTCCATATTTCTTTGACACTAGCACAATATTGGCAATCCATTGGATAAATTGATGTCACAAGGAAGTTTGCGTCAATCTGCTTTAAAACCTCCCTTTTAACCATTATCACCATATCAGGATGAGTTCTTCTTAACTTTTGCTTAATTGGCGGACACTCGGGCTTCAACGGCAGGTGATGCTCCACAATATCAGTATCTAAACCTGGCATGTCTTGATACAACCAAGCAAAGATATCCACATATTCCTTCAACATTTCAATCAAACGAATCTTCACCTCAGGATGCAACAATGCTCCAATCTTGACTTCTTTCACATCTTCATCAGAACCCAAGTTAATGATTTTCAATGGCTCTTTGTATGACTGAATGGTGTTCTCCTCGCGCTCAAGCAACCGAGAAAATTCTGAGGGATCTCATCAAATTCCTCTTCTTCGACTACATATATAGGATGTTCAAAGTTGGAAGAGGGCGCAGGGTCATTATTTTCAACGGTTTTATCAATTAATCTACACATATGATTATGATTGATTTTAGAAACTGACACATGTAAAAAGTGATTATGCAGATTAATTTCAGTTATTATATTTTTTTGAAAGGTTTTTCTGATTACCATTTTCAAGAAAAATCATAAATTAAAAGACACAATTTGGAATGAAAAACAAACTTTTATTAATGATCTTAAATTTCAAAACAACAGATTTTGCCCATACAACATCACTTTCACCTTAGGCAGAGTGAAAGAATTATTATTTGAAAATTTAAACAAATAAAAGTGAATTACTTCGACGCGTGAATGCAAGTGGGGATATCAATAGCAGTCCAATTACACACTCTGACTCCATGCGTCACAAAGTTGGGCATTTCTTGCTCTGGTCTATCTTCAACAATGGCATTGACTCCTAGAACGATAGGATCAAGATAACCTGCACTTCAAAAAACATTTTGATATTTGACGAAAGAAGACGTCGGCTTCAGCACCTCCTTCCTATTTTTCATGGAAAAGCCTAAACTGACACCATTATTATTCACTTTTGGTTCAATAACTTATCCCCGAGCATTGCTAGCACCTTTCTGAACCACATTACGGGCATCCTTCAATAAAGCAATATAATCTTCACTCCTTTGGATATTGTCGATAGATAAATCTTGGAACTGAATTCCAACAGCGAATTCATCAACTTCTACTATGGAGAAAGAAGATAAATGAGAAACTAGCATAGCTTGCTCTCCTTCCACAATAATCACAGCACCTTCGCGGACAAACATCAATTTCTGATGGAGTAGAAGTCATAGCACCAACATCATGAATCCCAGGTCATCCCAATAGATAACTATAAGCAGGAAATATATCTATAACTTGGAAGGTAATTTGAAAAAAATATGGGCCAATGTGAGTGGGTAAATCCACTTCCCCAATAATAGATTTACGAGAACCATCAAACGCCTTCACAATGATACCACTAGGACGCATCGACGGACATTGATATTTGATCTTTGAAAGGGTACTTTTGGGAAGAACATTCAGTGCGTAACCTTTATAAATAAGCATGTTGGACAATGCATCATTCTTGCAATTCATGGAAATGTGCAAAGCCATATTGTGATTCTTTCCTTCAGTGGGCAACTCTTCATCGTTGAAACTCAGATTATTGGAAGCCGTGATATTTCCAACCACACTATTGAAAGTTTCCAGAGGCACATCATAATCAATTAAAGCCTGATCCAAAACCTTCCTTAAAGACTCTCTGTGAGCTGAAGAATTCATCTACAAAGCCAGAATTAAAATCTTTGGAAACACTGGAGCAAACACACGACCACTTCTGGTCATTTGACTAACATCAACAATATTTCCTACTTGAGGCAAGGATTAAATCGGAACCTCAACATCTCCGTCTAGAATGGTGGCATTGTACTTGTAGGGCACAATTTATTGGAACTATACGGAACAGGTCCAGGTAAGCTAATAACCAAAGGAGCAATTAGATGTTTGTTGTAGTAAGTCACCTCCGCAGGAGTGGGAATATCAAAATGTGGCACAATGACATTTACATTTTCCTTTTCACCAGACTCATCAGCAGAGAAGTACTCATCTACAGAAATATATTCATTATCATATTCATCAAACGATCCTTTAATCATATGGACGCCATTGTTGAAACCAACTCTGCTCACTACAATTAGGATAATGCCTTCGTCGAGCAGACACTGAATATTTCTTTTCACAATATCACAACCACAATGATCTGTGCTACATACTGAGCATTCACTGTATTGGTGCACCTCTTGGCCTTCACTGAAATTGAATGCGGCATGCAAATTCACCAGATCAGTATTAGTCTCATTCACATCTCGGATTTGCACTTCTTTAGGAGGACCATAAACAACATTCACATCAACCTTAGGTTCATCCTTCAACCTGATGACCTGAATAAGATTCCTATCCATCATGTCTTGTAGATCAATCTTTATCTTATTACAACCACGGGTATCACTATTGCACAAATTACAAGCAGCACGATCATGAGTGCAATAACCAATTTTGCAGAGAGCCACATGCATCTTCACAAGATCTCCAACAATCAAATTTACATCATAAACCCTGATTTATCCATCAATCATGTTCACGTCATTCCCATGCTTGGGAAATGGATTCTTTTGCACATTAAGACCCATGTCCTTGAAAGACAACAGACCTGATCTGACCATTATTTGCACTCCTGACTTCAACGGATATCAATTCTCAATATTGTTCCCTGGAGCTCCTTGGTGGTAAGCACAAGTCTAATCATCCTTCTAATACCATGGAAAGGGGTTTGGAACAGCTAAAGGAGCCCTTGGTTGCACCAAGTTCCTCTGAGTCAATGTTGGGTATAACTCTGTATAAGTCATCGGAATCGGATCAAATGGTGCTTTTTTTGGGCACTGCCCTTGCTGAGATGCTTTGTCATAAGGGATGGTTGTTGGAGTAACAACAACATGGGTAATAGTAGGAACTTGTTGGTTTTGAGGACGTTTACTAGGGATACTAGCTCTCCTTTCTTGGACAACAACATTAACATCTTCTTTCTTTTTGGAGAATCCAAAGGATGGCTTCTTAGCTCCACTCGATCCTTCTTCTTTTGACAAATGTCCCTCTCGGACAACCTCTTCTAGACGAACTCCCATGCTCACCATTTCAGCAAAATCATTAGGTGTACTGGCCACCATCTTCCTGTAATAGAAATGACCCAAAGTCACACCAATGATGAGCGTACTCTTTAAATGATTCCTTATCTTTCTGAACCATTGCCCTTAGCTGATCATGATCGGGCACCATGTACATGTTGTAGTTGTAATTCTTCACAAAAGCTTCACCCAAATCATGGAATGTATAGATGTCACTGCTGTCTAGATTCATATACCACCTCAGAGCTGCACCGGTCAAACTACCTTGAAAGAAGTGAATGAGCAAACGTTGATCTTCAGTATGAGTAGACATCCTTCTCAAGTACATCATCAAATGATCACGGGGACAAGAATTTCCCTTATACTTCTCGAAATATGGAACTTTGAACTTAGCAGGCACTTTCACATTAGGAACTAAACACAGATCATTGACATTATCACCAAACAGCTCCTTCCTCTTGAGGGCTGTCAACTCTTTCTGCATCTTGTCAAATTATTCCTGAAATCCATTCATTCGATCATAGAAGTCTAAGCTTTCACTCGGAGGAGGGAGTGGATTATTAAACTCTTTGTTGAAAATAGGAGTAGCATGCTCCAAAAGGAGGCGTAGAAGCAACAACAAGTTGCGCCAAGGAGGTCACTTGGGCAGCAAGGTTGTAACGTTCAGGCATGAAATTCTCTGGCATTCCCCAAGGATAACTAGGAGGCATGCAGTGCTGGACTGTAGAAACCACTAGCACGACATAAACATGAGCATCTTGAACTTCAAAGATAACAATTGTCTGTTGAGGTTGAACAATACGAGGAAAGGGTGGAGGAGGTAGTGGCTGATTCTGAGCAGCCACCAACTATTCCACCATAGCAGTCAAGTTGGCCATACTGGTCCTGAAGGAGAAAACCTCTTCGCGCAGCTCACGATTCTCTAGCTCTAGATTTTCCATCTTCTTTTTGGAGTTGGCTCGAGTGTTATACCGATGCAACAACTTGAAGACTGAACGAAGCAAAGAAACAAATAAGACACCTGGGAGAGTATGAAAATGCAAGAATGTGTGTGTCATGATGCATGACATGCAATGTATATGATTTGTTTTATATTCTTCTTTTTTTTTATTATTATTCAAGGAACTTAATAAAGACAATTTAATTTGCAAATATCAAAGTATAACACATTTGAAATACTGAATAAACTCATATTATTAATAAAATATTTGAGTATTACAACTCTTGAATACAAGTTTCAACAAACCCAAGTACAAGAGAGAGATCAAAATAAAACTACAAGTCCTAAAGAATCAAATTTGTAGAAGACCCCTCTTCGGACAAACGCTTCCTCTTGAGCTTCCCTATCTCTTCCTTCAGCTACTCATTCTCCAATACATATATGTCAACATAACCTTTCCAAGCTTCGGACTCGGGAGGAGTGTGAGAATAAACATGAGTGCTAAGAACTGGGTGAACACTGGAAGAAATTAAATCTTCTTTATTCTCCATCATCTCTACAACACGACTCTCAAGAACCTCAATCAAATCATCCTTTTCCTTTAAATCTACTACATGATACATCTTCAAGGTATGATACTTGTTCTTCCAAGCTTCCTTCTCTTGTTGCATCCTAACCAAAGCAAGTTGAAGCTCCTCTATATCATCTGAATCATGAGTAGTAGCCAAGAACAAATCAGCAAGAGGCTCCTCACAAGAATATGGAATCTTCAACTCAATAGCTCTTGATTGAACCCATAGAAGATAAGGCTCTAAAGAAATAACTCCTCTCTGCCCTAGATTCTCTCTTCCCTTCCTATGAATATGACGCTAAGCATTCTCTATATCCTTCCTAGTTGCACTGTGGTCTTCACCCTCTTTGAGAAAGAAGCCACTCACATGAATACTCTTAGGCTTATCCCTCATCGAATAACCAAGTTGGTGATGCGCAAGAACATGATTGTAGCTAATACATCCCTTTGTACCAAGAAGAGGCACATTGGGAAAGCTACCACAACCACTAAGCCAAAAATGAGTTTTGGCAGCACTACGTAGAAAACGCTTTTAGCAAAAAGCGCTGTTGTAGGTTGAAAAACAATTCGCTTAAAAAAAGCGCTTCTAAAGGGTACCTTAAGAAAGCTATTTTTAAAAGTGCTGCTAAAGGTTATGTTTAGAAAGCGCTGCTAATGCTGGCCTTTAGAAAGCGCTTTTAAAAGCGCTGCTATAGGCATATGAAATGAAAGCGCTTTCTAAGGAAAAAGCGCTGCTAAATCTGGCCTTTAGAAGGTGCTTTTTAAAAGTGTTTTCATAGATAATTTTATTTATAAAATTAATAAACCCTAAACTAACAAAACACGATTTCAATTTCTCAAAAAACACGATTTCATCTTTTTCTTCTTCGTTCTCAGAAAACCCCGAACTCCTCCGCCGTTCTTCTTCGTTCGTCTTCGTAATACTCCTCCACCATCTTCGCTTCTTCGCTCAGCCACGACATACTCCGTCTGTCAGCTAACCTCTCCGTCATATTAACTTCATCTCTCCAGTTTCCATTGTTCTTGCATACCGCTTCATTCCTTGTAGATATACAAGTGAGGTGAAAGTTTTCACTATTGGTGATAATTTTGGAAATATATTGATATTTTCCCCTTTGTTCCTCTTACTTTTGAGTTTCACCTTTATAGGAGTAATTGTGATGATGGTTGTGTGTTTATAAATAACTCTCTTAACTGGTTGTCTTTATAAATTGCTTTGATTTTGATTGTTTCATTATTGATTGATTTTTGTTATAATTGTTTCATTATTATGAGTTTGATTATTGTCTTGTTTAGAGAGATAAGTATATAATATATTGTACTGGTTTTTGATTAAGTAGGGTTTTGTAATTTTGATTTTGATTTCGCAGCATCCGAACATCAACAAGCGGCTTCCAACAACATCTCATCTTCGCCGCGCAACTCTATTTATTCGAATCATCACCACCATCCGACGTTGAAGCATTTCGGTAACTCCATTTCTCTTGCTTTTGTAACTAATTTTGTTGCGAGATTTATTGAGGGTTGCTGTTGAATCTTGTTCTATTATGCTAAATTTGTGCTGAAATTTGTGTAATTTTATAATAATGAAGATGTTTGTTTGTTCAATAGGAGGTTCTAAGTGTTTGTCTGGTTATGTTGATTAGAATAAAGTATTTTTGAAGTCAATACTATAGGTTTGTTTGTTGATGAATTAACATAGATTTTGGTTGACACAGTATTAGAGGTTTCGATTAAGTTAATTGAATGAAATTTGATTATTGATTGATTATGGCGTTCATCTGTTTCATATTGGCGAAGTTCTAATGATTGTGAGATAAAGTTCGATGCAGTTAATATGATATGTTAGTTTCGATTGAAACTTTGATTGGGCATTATGTTGTTAGTTTTGATTCAAATCGATCTGTTATACTTAGTGACAAAACCAGGAATTTTAAGCAGCCTAGGCAAAAAATTTAACTGCAAATTTTTTATTTTTCATACCCTGTTTTTACTAATTTTGTCCATAGTTTTATTAGTTTTTCCCTTGATTGTCTAAAGAAGTCTGGGCAAAAAAATTTAACCGCAAAATTTTTAGTTTTTACACCCTATTTTTACTAATTTTGCCCATAATTTTAATAATTTTGCCCTTAATTTTATGTAAAAATCGGTTATTAGATTGGAGAGAATATAAAGAAAATAAGAGTTGAGCCCGGGTACGTGTCCGGGCTCACTGGGTCTTGGATCCGTGCCTGGTTATACTCAAGTAGCTATGTGCATAGTTTCAGTTTACATGTTTATAAGTTTATTATTTTTATATTATATTCTTCTAAGGTTTTTGTGTATCTTCTTTTCTAGTTGTTTTACCATATTTGCTTCTTCAATGAATTGTAATGGGGTTTCCTTATGCTAGTTGTTTGAGTGAGGATCTTCACACCTTATCTTTGTTTGAATTTGTCAAAGAAAAGAAGTTGTAATGATTTTATATATACTTTATGAATATTTTTAGGTGAGCTTTTCTCATTCTTTGATCATATTGGCTTAATTACAATGAAAGTTGTCAAGCATAAAAAAGGGAAAGACTAAAAATTTATCTTATGGCATCCAAAAGTAGGAATATCATGCAACACAATTTAAATATATGTCATTTATATATATATATATATATATATATATATATATATATATATATATATATATATATATATATATATATATATATATATATATATTATTGATTATGGATTTTTATATTTGTCATTTTATTTTTTTTCTTTATTACAGGTCAAATGGCTGGTAATCAAGAAAACTCACAAGATGCAAATGCTCCAGATGATACTTTAGAAAAAAATATTACACGAGGCATAACTATTATGAGGGGAATCATTCGTGATAGAGATAGTCCAGTAACATATAATGTAGATTGGAATGATGAGGACCAACTAATTGGGTCTAATGCTGCAAAGTTGACAAGCTACATTGGTATACTTGTTCGTATGCACATTCTAATCACCACTCCTAGATGGAAAAGAGGAGAGTTGGATGAGGGTAAAGAGAAAATTTGGACTGAGATAAAGGTACCATATATGATTGTGGTTAGGGCTGATTTTGTTTTTGTTAGGAATGACTTTGTAAGGTTGATTTTAGTTGTGTTAGAAATATCTGAATTGAATTATAATGGTGTATACATATTTTGGATTACAATGGTATATAATGTAATGGTATTATAATTCCTTTTTTGTATATAATCGCTTATTTGTTGAAATAATGAGATTACGATTATAAATTACAAGTTTATGGGATTACAATTGTAAATTACAGGTTTATGAAATAATGTTGCCAAAAATACAGGTTTATGAATTATAAAAATTTTAGGTTTATTGAAAACACCAAAGAAAGCGCTTTTCCACGAAAAGCACTGCCTTAGACCTATCTTTGAAAGCGCTGCCTAAAGTTATACAAAACGCATCGCTTTTGAAAGCGTTGTCTTATGTATATCTTAGGCAACACTTTTCTTAAAAGTGCTTTCTAAAGTAGGCCTAAGGCAGCGCTTTCCTTGAAAAATTGCTACCTAAAGATGCCTACAGAAAGCATAATAAGTAGGCCTAAGAAAGCGCTTTTCTAGAAAAAAAACGCTGCTAAAGGCCTACTTTAGGAAGCGCTTTATAAGAAAAAGGGCTGCCTTAGACCTACTTTAGACAACGCTTTTGCCTAAATAAAAAGCGCTGCTAAAACCTATAGCAGCGCCACCTATGGCAGTGCTTTTAAGCGCTTTTAAAGGCCAAAAAAAGCACTTTCGTAGGTATTTTATGGCGTAGTGAACTATCAATAATCTCCACATCATAATAAACCTGATGATACCATGCAATATCAAAATGAGTGAGATCCATAATCTTCGAAGCCCAACGAGGTTCCCTTCTAGGACTCCAAAAAGCATTAGCTGTAGGAAAGTGAGAAACAAACCAACGATATAGCAATGGTGCACAACAAATAATCTCTCCTTCTCGACGAAAGTTGAGAAGATGAATAGAATAATAAGACTCAACAAGAAGTGTGGGAACTAGATTCCCAATCATGAAGATCGTGATAGCATTAACGTCAACAAAGTTGTTAACGTCGGGAAACAAGAACAAACCATAGGAAAGCAAGGCAAAGATAGCTTCAAAAGACTCCATACTCTTCATATCAGCAAAATAACGAGCTTTCTCCAGCCGGTAATCCTCTGATACACCCCTTGGTAGTCATATTGTCTTCAATCTCGAACCTCTTCAGATGGGTAATAGCAGGAATCTCATGAGACTTGGGATCCTCCTCCAAACCAGTAAAAGGAACAACACTAGTAATAGGTGGACCGAATAGATAAGAATACTCCTCCAAGGTAGGAACTAACTGATAGTCAGGAAAAGTGAAGCAATGATACAATGGATCATAGAACTGAACCAAGGTGTAAAGAAGCCCATCCTTCATCTTCGTCTTCATCAAGGATAAAATAGTCCCATACTTCTTCCGTAAATCCTCTGGACTCTCAATATCATCAATCAAACTCATCAATCCCTCAATCTTAGGTTCCTTGAAACTGTATTTTCGAGTACTCCTCTATCCATAATCCATGGTTAAAGTATACCTGAGATATTTGCAAAGGCCAGTCTTAAGTTCCTTGAACATCTATTTGAAAAAATGCGTATGGGTGCATGAATGCATGATGCAATAATCACACATAAAGATCACAAACATGGGGGTCTATAGGTTCGACATCACGAGCATGGAGTCATAAGGTACTACCCACACGGTATTCTAAGCTTTGTCACCTATAGATCAAGGTTCTAAAAGGAATCTCCAGAGTTTTCATTCCTCCATCCAATACTACCAACTTCCTGATGTACTTGGTAATTAACAATACCTTCAGCTGAAACTCGTCTGAGTGTAGTATCGCGTAGAAAGTACTTCAGGATAACTTCGTAATAGTCCCTACACTACCCCTAAAATGGCCAGGATGGATTAAGGGTTCTACGGCTGCTCAACTTCATGGACTCTTAGGTCGAAAGCAGTCATGTTTTCCCGATCGCTCGGTAAACAAAATACCACAATCAAGGAGGTCTCCACTGAGTGATGGATCTCATGTCTCCTTCTTCGATATTACCCCCTAAAAGTTAACATGACTATATCGCTTGTCCTATCTTAAGTTTGCCCAAGTCCGGGTATAGGACTCAAAAGAAGATCACCAAGCACCCCTGAAAACTAGAAAAATCCAGACAAACATATATATATATATATATATATATATATATATATATATATATATATATATATATAAAGATACAACAATTATATCATATATACACAAATAAACAAAAATAGGGTCAACCCACTTAGAGATGGTCCATCAATAGGTCAAACATCCCCAGTAGAGTCGACACTTTTTTGAAGCGGCAAAGACTACGAGTATAAGCCATTGAATTGACTTAACTAAAAAAATAACAAAAGAGTCGCCACCGCGCTTTTATTTTATCCAAAGGACTAGGAAAAAGTGAGAATAAAATCCTAAAAAAAAGATCAGAGATCTGGGACCGGGGGTTAGTTATGCAAAGGGAGGGTGTTATGCACCCAAAGCATCTATGGTACTCTATAGAAACCTTTTTGAAAATTTGTATATGTGCTAAAAAAGAGTATATGTACAAAATGAATGGTAACAGGAGAAAAAGAGTATTTCTTATAATTTTTGGTTTGATAGAACTTCCAATGAGTTCTAGGCCTACATACCAACAATGTGCAATGTTGAAATCAAAACCTAGTAGTTTGGATAAAAAAGACTAAAGTTGTGTGTTAGTTGATTTTAAAAATTGTTAGTTAGAAAAGCCACGAAGAATTTTGAAAATGCATGGACCTAAGTCCAAATTTTTTATGAAAGCGGTTCGAGTTTTGAAAACATGAATCCTTTGAAAAAGAGGGAAGATTTTGAGAATTAAAGAATGGGGAGGAGATGAAGAGGCTGACCTAAGTACATAAAGTAAAAGGTAAGGGTAAAGAAAGATCTAACCTGGTGAGAAAACTAGTACTTGACATCAAGAGCCAATACCATATCCCATCCTTTGAATTATCACATAAGCAACAAATAACCAGACAAAAAAACCAAGCTTCAGATAAATCAATGCCTCAAATGAACTCTCTTGTCTCAAGAAAAACGGGCAGAGTAACGACGGTATTTGGAGGAAATCCACTCTTAATTGAGTATAACGGAATAACCTGCATACAAAGATAATAACCAAGCGAGAAAAAATAACACCGAGCGCACAAAAATCTCCAAGCTGAGGTAAGGGTCCTAATCCTAAGTCCAAAGATCAAACTCCGAGCACAAGGATAGTAACCAAGTCCAATAAAAAGTCTTTGTTTAAGTTGAATTTTATGGTGTTTTGAAAAAGGAAAACAAAGCTCAAGTGAGAGAATTCAAAATGATAAGAAAATAAAGTGCTCAAGTGAGCAAAGGAAAAAATGACATAGAAATAAATGCTCAAGTGAGCAAAGAAAAAGTGGCATGAAATATAAATGCTAAAACTAAAGTGCATAAAAATAAAGAGCATGAAAGTAAAAGCGGAAAGTAAAGAGCGAAAAAATAAAAAGAAATTAATAAAGGTTAGATAGATTACCATCTTGAAACTTGTCAAGTATATCATCGAATTGTTAGTAATTAGTCGTCAACAAGGTGACCATCTTGAAACTTGTGCATGAAGACTTGCCAGAAGCTTGATAGAATCAACGCGACCATACGACAAGTTTCAATTGTTTTTTGTCAAGTATATCACTGAAAGAGTCAATTGTTAGTAAGGTTAGCAAGGTGATCATCTTTAAACTTGTCAAGTATATCACCGATTTTGGAATTATTACATCACTTGATCAAAGATGATTGAGAATTTCAAATGGACAAGGTTAGTGGAAACTAGCCAGAAGCTTGATTAAAAAATCAACGCGACCATACGAAAAGCGCCACAGGTGTTGAACCAAGATCAAAGCTCAAGTTATCTTTTGGGGCTTATGTTTGAACATTAAAGTTCATGCCACCAATTGATCACTTTTTTCGAATCAGACAAAAGAAAAATAAGATGGAGAAGAAGAAATCAGTTCCAAACTTATTTTGCATTAGATGAATTTGTTCGGTCTAACTTCATCAAAATCAATCAACTCTCTTGGTGGGTTTGGTCAAGAGACCTATCATCACCCAAATTTCATTGATGTTGAGGAAATTTGTGACTCAAAATAAATTAAAAAATCAGCAAAATAAGAAGGAATTAAAAGTAGTTTAAAATGATGGATAAAACTTAATTTGAAATTAGGTCATTTAATTTGATTTTATTGAAGAAATACATAAATAATATTTTTTCATCAAAATAAAATTTGAAGAAAATTACCTAAAGTTAAGCAGAGGTCAACAAGTGTTGACAAATTTTTTCAGAATTTTTTTTAAGTTAGAAAATATTTTTAAACATTAAAATAAAAGGTGAAATGAATAAAAAATGGAATAAAAAATAACAAGGTCAGAAATAAAAATAAAATGAGGACTCCAATATTTGTCAAATGACCATTGGATCCTTCCATAATTTTTCCAGAATTTAAAAATGTAAAAACGTATTTTAAAATAATTAAAAACATCAAATAAAAGAGAAAAATCATAAAAAATATCAAATATGAAAAAATAAAAATCGGAAAGATAATATTTGAAAATATTTTTGTGAATTTTTTCATAATTGTTTAGTCTAAAATGAATTTTCTATGATTTTTGAAGTTTAAAACATTTAAAATATAAAAGCAGAAAATAAAATAAAAACAAAAAAAAAATGGACCATTTGATCAATGTCAAAACACGTTAGTAAGCAGATCTGATAGATCTGACGCGCTGTGCATGTTATGGACCTTATGGAAATTCACACCGGATCAACCGTTTAAAAATTAAAAAAATATAAACGAAGAAAAATGAGGGACGCTGGATTTGATTTCATTTTAAACACGCTGGAAATTTGAACGGTCTATATGTGTGGGAACACGGTAGACCATGGTTAATGCGCGTGTTTATAACAATGAAATGTCAAACCAATCATATTAAAACATTTGGCCAACGATCATTGGTTGAAGAACGACACGTAGGTCGTCTTCAACCTCTAGCCACCTACGAATTAGAATTTTATGAGATTCTTAAAACAAAATTGTTTGACGCTCAAACTGGTATCAATGGATTCATCTTCTCAAGAAGATCCTAACCTCACCTTCGCGAAAAATTTATTTAAACCGAGCAGAGAGAATTTTAAGAAAAAGCAGAATAATAGCGAGCTTTTATTTTTGAAATTGCAAGTTCAATTCTCAATGAAAATGAAAACGGTGAAGATCACAAGGATCAGGGAGATGAGGAGAACAAGTTAGGCATTCATTTGAAACGATTTGATGGAGATTCCTACCTGAACGAAGTTCACTTTCAGAGGTCTGAAACTTGACTTGGTTAGCACGATTCAGGGAGTTTCAATGCACGATTCTTTTTCTGTTAGCTTTAGTGAGGTTCAAGGAAGTAGAATGAGTAATTAATTTCAAACTGAAAGTGGTTTAAACATGAAATCGAAGTTGCGGAAAATCTGGTTATGGAGGAAGTTTAGCAGAGGTTTTTGGGATATCAAAGTTTGAGGAAATGAGTGGAATGGCTTTCCTTTTTATAGGAGAAGTGAATGGGATCAAAAGGTAGGGTGAATAATGCAATTTTGAGCAAAATCATGCACACCCGTGGTCATGAAGAAAGTGTGATTTCATGTGCATCAAAACTCAATCATTCCTTACATTTTGTTGTTCTAATTAATCCCGGGAATTTTCTAAACATGATTAGTCACGAAATCAAGACTTAATTTGGCTAAAAATGAGTAGTAGCGCGAAATGCACAAACTGATGGTATCTTGAAACAGATTTTGGCACAAACTTTGAACTGAGGCCAAATCAAGTTCCCTCATTTTTTTTCTAATTTTCCTTGAGAAAAATGAAGTATTCAAAGAGTAGAACACAATGCAAAAAGAATCAGCTTCAATGGATCCTTGAATTGAGAGGTGTAGCGTTTAGGATTTGTGGAAAACACTGATTTTCAGGTCAGGCCTTGGTCAAGCATACCAACTTTCTAAAAATGACCTATAACCTTTTCTTTTCAAAAATGAACTTCCACTCAAAATTTGCTTTTTACTTTCAAAGATGATATGAAGTAGACCTCTCAAGGAACATTTGGCACAAAGAATCATCCAAAAACTCCAAAGATTGAGAAAATTATGGCCTTGTGAAATTGATGAGAATTTATGAAATGACCTATAATCTTTTGACTACTTCAAGCAACTTCCAAACACATTCAATCTTCAAAACTTGTATGGAGATAAATTTCATATCTTCAAGATTGTTGTGAAAAAAGAGTGAACTCAAAATGATAAATTAAGATTAAGATATGATCTCTTGAAGTTGATTGACCAACAATTGAGAAATTCATCAAGGACTTGTATTATAAATACTTAGGTTCATTGTGGAATAAGAATGAGCTCAAGGATACAAGGGATGACCAATTTATGATCCTTTGAAGTCATTCAAGATAGATGAAGTATCAATCTACATAGTGGGCAATCATAGACCTCCAAAATAATCTTCTCACCAATTAAACTTCTTGGGTCAAAGCATATTCATATTAAAAGTCCTTTTAAGAATCACATGGCTTTTAAATTATCCACAAACTTCATACAAACACCAAGATATGGTCCTCAGAAGTCCAAAACCCTAATTTCAAGATAGATGGCCATAGCATGGAGAATTCTTCAAATTTGTTGATCTCTTTCAAACATGAAGCATATACTCAAAGTGATAGACCATGGTTGATGAAAATAGAAGTCTTCAATGGGAGACAATGCTTTCAAAAATCTTTGAGAGTTGAGGAGAGAAGACATGGAAATAAACACATGAACCTATTCACTCCTTGAGTAAGAAACTTGTGCACCATTCACCTACATCACAACATCTAGAAGATAAATGATATACACATCATGATTAGCCAAGTATAAATTAACACACACATATTCAAAGGTGCTTGGTGATCTCCTAAGGGCAAACCCAAAGACAAGAGAGAGAGAGAGAGAGAGAGAGAGAGAGAGACCATTTGATCTTTGTGTAATGAAATGGTATGAAGTATGAGTGAATCTTAGGGGCAAAAATTGGGGTACAACGGCGGAAGAAGATTCACGTTGTATCAGGGGATGGTCTTTCTATAAGTCGTCTGGATCATTTTTTTATTATCACATGCTTGGGTTTCTTTTTGTCTGAATTGCATTCAGGTGGCTCTTCTTCACACTATTTTATTTATCATTGTCTGATTCTAATGACCATTGACGAAGAGAACTGGGGTCCTAGGCCAACTAGGATGTTAAAATGTTGGATAGATTTACCAAGCTACAAGTAGTTTGTTAAGGAACAATGGCTATCTTTTTAGGTGGATGGTTGGGGAGGTTTTGTGCTGAAAGAAAAACTGAAGTTGATTAAGGACAATTTTAAATTTTGGCATCACAATCATACTCATTATTTAGAAGACAAAATCAAAGCGTTAAAATACTGTATTTATTTCTTGGATGTTAAAGGAGATGAGTGTGATCTAGAGGAGAAGTTGGGAGAGTTACACTATTTATTGGCATAAATTCTTTATTTTTCTAATTTGCATATAAGTATCTAGTGGAACAAGTCTAGACTACTTTGGTTAACGGAGGGAGATGCAATTTCAAAATTCTTTCATAGTTTTACATCTTCGAGGAGAAGGTTGAATTATATCATCTTAATTTCATTTAATGATGTACACGTGGAGGGTGACAACGTAGGAATGAGTGTTGTTTTTGATCATTTCATACGCATTTTTAAGGTGATAGCGATTGATTAGCCAGGGATAAGATATCTTTCTTTTAAATCAATCACTAGGGATGAGGGTTCGATTTTGACTCTACCTTTTTCAAAGGTTGAGATTAAGCAGGAAGTTTGAGATTATGATAGTTTTAAGAGTCTTGGACCATAGGGAATTAATCTTGGCTTTATCAAAGATTTATGGGATGTCTTAAAATATTAATTCTCCATTTTTGGTATTGGCATTATGTTTGGTAAAACTAACTTAGTGTAGACATGTTGAATGAAGATGTTTTATCAACTTGAAGAAACATTTCGAATGCGATGTCCTATGAAAGTTCATCCTACATCGTGTTTTTGTACAATTGGATTATTGGATATTTTAGTTTGTTGCAGGTGCAGAATATTCCGTGAATATTATGCAATCCTATGTGGCGCATAGGTTGAAGATTGAAAAAGATTCAAGCTGTTTTTATGAAGATTTGTTAGCAATTGGGGAAATCAATGATTGATGTCCCATAATCGTGGAGTTGATTCTGCAACGCCTGAGTGTTAACTAGCTGTTTATGTGAAGCCCAAATCTAGTTATTAGAGACTATACATAAAAGGCTTCTTCCCTAGTATCATGTAGAACTTACCATGTGTTTATTAGGGTTTGTGTGCTTAATTGTGAGCCTCTCGATTATCATGTTGATAAAAGAGTAGAACTATCTTTTTGTTGTAAGTTCAGTTAGTCATTTCAAAGATTTTAAGTAGTGAATTATTGTGTGTCTTTGAAGTAGGACTTCTGTGTGATTTTCTAAGTGTTAAGAAGTGTTCGATCACTGGTTGTGATTGTAAGGGATTTGAGAAGGGTCTCATACCTATGTGAGTCTTAGTTAGAAGTTAAGCAAGGGTAGTGATTAAGTGAGAAGTTGTAAATGGGGGAGTTTAACTTCGAATTGATACTATTTTAGTTAACTTGATCCCTAACTTTGTAGCCCCCAGAGTAGGTGTTGTGATATACCGAATTGGGTTAACAATCCTGTGTGTTCTTTACTTTTCTACACTATGAAAATTGTTCATCTTGTTCATCGTGTTTGTTCATAGAAAGGTGTCTTGGTGGCCTTTATTAAATCCGTAAACATCAAGGCTAGGAAGACAATGGTTAAAGGGTGGGATCCATGCATGCTTGAAGGTCCTGATGAAAAAGCCATTAATGTTGTGAAGGTTGAAGAAGACTGGGATGATAAGGATGAAACGTCATTAGAGGGAAACTCCAAGGAATCGAACGCCCTATTAAATGGAGTAGAAAGGAATATCTTCTGGTTGATCTATAATTGCACCACTGCCAAAGAAGCATGAGATATCTTATAGAATGCCCATGAAGGAACCTCCAAGGTGAAGATGTAAATACTCCAACCTCTTACCACTCAGTTTGAAAACTTGAGAATGAAGGAGGATGAGAGTGTTCATGATTTTCACATGAATGTTATTAAGATAGTCAATACCTCAGGTGCTCTAGGAGAGAAGATGTTAGAAGCCAAGCTAGTGAGAAAGATTCTCAGGTCTCTTCCAAAGAGGTTTGACATGAAGATGACTGCCATTCAAGAAGCTCAAGACATAAACAACATGAAGTTTGATGAGCTTATGGGATCCTTACAAACCTTCGAGTTAGGTCTCAATGAAAGATCATAAAGAAAGAAGAGCATTGCTTTTGTCTCCAACAATAATGACTTAAAAGAAAAATATCACACGGAGATAGAAGGTGGAATGTCATAAACATTCTTGTTACTTGGAAGACAATTCAAAAAAGTGCTGAAGAGAATTGACTGGAAGGCAAGGAAAAATGTCAAGAACAAGTCATCCGACATCAATATGATCTAAGACCCTAATAGAAGAACCAGAACTGAAGAAAACTCCAGTCAAGAAAGGAGAGTTTAGTGTCATGAATGTGAAGGGTTCAGTCACATTCGAGTTGAGTTCCCTACCTATCTTAAAATACAAAAGAAAGGGCTCGCTACATCATGGTTAGAGGAATATTCTAAAAGCGATCATGAAAATAAAAATACAAAACAAGTCACAACCTTGTCTGCAGTATGTGATGAAGATCTAGACCATAGAGGACTTATTAGTCAGTTTGGAAAGAATGTTAGGGATAATAAATGGTTTATATATGACAACCAAGTCCTGATGAATAAAGAGGTTGAGTAAATCTTATTTGTTACAAAGAGATAACTGAAACAAAAGATGGAGAGTGAGACGTTGCAACATCAACACTGGCGAAAAAGAAGTCACTCTACAAATAAGACTCAACAACCTAGATGTTGTTATTATAGAAGGGTTATTCATATAATATTCTTCTGCTACAGGATATATGTCTATACTAGATATGAAGCATAACTCAGTCAGTAGAGTACGAAATTGGTTCTCAAGAGTGTACATATGGTCTCATAGCTCACACATATGAGAGCCTCTGCAAGGGAGGATTGGTATTTTGATAGTGGTTGTTCTAGACACATGACATTCATCCAAAATTTCCTAGTAGACATCAAACATCATTCCACTAGCTATGTCACGTTTGGAGATGGATCAAAAGGTGAGATAAAAGGTTTTGGAAGGTTGGACTATAAAGGACAATATAATCTTGATAATGTGCTATTTGTGAAGGGACTAACTGCTAACTTAATCAGTATTAGCCAACTGTGTGACCAAGGTCTCAAGGTCAATTTCACCAAATCTGAATGCTTAGTGACAAATAAGAAAAATGATCTTGTCATGAAAGGAGATAGCTCCAGAGATAATTTCTATCTATGGAACTCTCTAGAGACAGGTTACCTTGCTACTTGCCTGATGACTCAAGAATATGAAGCTAAGATATGGCATTAAAGGCTGGGTCACTTACATCAGAAAGTTATGAAGAAGATATTGTCAAAAGAAGTAGTTAAAGTTATCCCAAATATGAAGATTGATGATTGAAAAATCCATGGAGAATTTCAGATTGGGAAGTAGAAAAGGATATCACACAAGAAGATCTAACATATGACCACTTCAAAGGTGCTAGAGTTGTTCATATGGAATTAATGTGGCCTATGCAGGTTGAAAGTCTAGAAGGAAAAAGATATGAATATGTTGTTGTTTATGATTTCTCAAGGTTCACTTGGATGAAGTTCATCAAAGAAAAGTCTAAAGTGTTTGAGGTCTTTAAAGAACTAGTTCAAAAGCTTCAAAAAGAGAAAGGATGTAATATAGTCAGAATTTGGAGTGATCAAGGGAGAGAGTTTGAGAATAGTAAGTTTGAAGAATTATGTGCCTTTGAAGGGATCAGTCACAAGTTCTCCTGGTATATCACTCCTCAATAGAATTGTATGGTGGAACACAAGACTAGAAGTATTCAAGAATGTGCTAGGGTCATGCAACATTCTAAGAAACTTCCATATCACTTCGGTTATTACAAAAAAACGAGATATAAAACTTTTTTAATTGCATTGTTTACACGGTATATTAAAATAAATTATTTACAACAAATATTTGCTCTTATTAATGAATATCTTTGTTGAAACTCCCCTATTTGTTTAATTTTTCAAAGGTTGAGCTCTCTTCTTTGCGTAATTTGAAGAAAGATTGATTTTCTGCACCTGTAATATAGCAAATGAGGAAAAATACCACAACAACATTAAAACCATTATGTGAGATAAATTGCAAGGACATAAAAAATATTTTGTTCAAGCAACGAAGAACGTTGAAATTTTTTCTGTCTTGCAATCTACCCCAAAGAATGATGCATGCGAGTTGGGGGTGACTTCGTATATGTAAGGATTATGGTAAAATATGTGTAACGAGTGCTTTTATAGTGAAAAATGATTATTAGATCCTTCGGTTATATCGGAAAATCAAAGAGTTAGTGATGACGCAAAATTATATCGTATATTCAACTTGAATCGCATGCATTTTAGTACAGTTTTCGTTTATTTATCTCTTGGTATGCCGGTATTATTGTCTTACTTCAGGTACCTCAAGTGAAATTGGCCACATAAGAGATTTAAGAGAAATGAAGAAAATAAAGTGTGAAATAAATAAAAAAAGGGAAAAGAAAAAAAACAATATGGCCCCCACACCAAAATATGTGGCACCTGCCACCAAAAGTTATGGCAATGGCCACCAAAAGTGTGGCTACTGCCATGCACTTAGGGGCGTGACGCCCACCACCCAAGCATGTGGCACCTGCCATGTTAATTTTAAGGAAAGAGTGGCGCCCACAACCTATAGTTGTGGCACCTGCCACGTCCTACTGGCGCCTGCTACATCCTTTTGTGGCTCCCGTCACGATGCAACTTCTCCTCGTCGTGTTCCGCTCCTTTCTCTGGCTTTTTCGTTCAACCAACCGTTCGAGAAGGAAGTTTTCATCCAGATTTAGTAAGAGCGGATGCACTATTTAAAAAGGACCAAGTGATAGATCTTCCAAACTATCTTATAGATTATTTTCAATTCTTCTGTATTCTATATTGGATCCTTGAAGCCTACCGACATTATTTAAACATATTTAAATTATTGTACGCAGAGATTATTTTCTAGTCTTAGAGATTCAAATATTTGCATAAATATGTTTTGTTGTTTCTTAATCATAATTGCATGAAAATCTAAATCGTTCGAGTTTGGTATGTGAGGACCGTTGTCTTCGATGGGACTCGATAATAATGTTTGCTTAATAATTTAATTTGAAAATTTTGTTTTGGTCTTTGTTTATAAACTTAATTTAATTAACTTTGTCATGAGAGTGAGAAGTTATTTAACACGATTTTGTCACGAGAGTGAGAAATTAACTAAGGTTTGAGCCGGCACTACGAGAGCATGATAGTCAAACCGGATAGTAGAAACTAAGCATTAATCATAAACACAGCGAGAGCGGTTTAGGATTAATTAGAACTTGTTCAGTTTTCAAAACGCGATCCTCGATTAGAATGGATGAGCGAGAGCAAAATCCCATGGTCAAGGAACGTGACTTCATTCAAAACCACGAGAATATGAGGTATTGTCTTTAAATTGATATTTTCTACTAAATAATTTTCAAACATCAGTGTAAGCCATCAAGTTACATAGTCCCTGAGGTACACAGAATCCATATTCCAGAATCTCTTTTATTATATATTTATTTAATATAATTTTAGTCTTTATTTTAGTCTTAGTTTCTCCTTAATAAATAATTCATTAGCCTTAGCTTTACAATAGGACGATAGATTACAGTAGGTTGACATTAGTCTCTGTGGGTTCGACAATCTTTTATATTACTTCGATATTTTCGTGCACTTGCAGACACATCAAGTTTTTGGCACCGTTGCCGAGGACCAACAGTCAATATTGTTATTTTCTTTGTTG
This sequence comes from Vicia sativa, assembly GCA_021764765.1. Classification (NCBI taxonomy): domain Eukaryota; kingdom Viridiplantae; phylum Streptophyta; class Magnoliopsida; order Fabales; family Fabaceae; genus Vicia; species Vicia sativa. Next base: position 270,947,762 of record CM038792.1, read on the forward strand.
CATCGTATAGACTAAGGCACTCATACTTTAAATATTATGCATCACCAAAATTTTTCTATAACTCCCATTCTCAGTATTTCGAGGAATCAGACGAATCCCATAAACCCGAACTCAAAATACTAATGGAGAAATTCAATGCGTCGCTAACTCAATGTCACTCAAATTACCTCTACAACTACCAATCCCAATATTTTGAGGAGTCGCAAGTATCCCATAAATTCGACCTCAAAATATTAATAGAGGATTACAATGCGAAACTAACTTATCCTCATCCAAATTTCCTCTACAATTACCACGCCCAATATTTTGAGGAGTCGCAAGAATCTCAAAATTTCACTCTCGACACATTAATGGAGGATATGACCGCAGCACTAAATCATTATAGGCTAGAAACTATGATGATGGAGAAATTTGTGAAAACACAAAATGCAACACTAACTCACTTTGAGGAACCGCAATAATCCCATAAATTCAACCTAGCAACATCAATGGAGGATTTCAATGCGACACTAACTCACTTTAGGCTAGAATCTATGATAAAGGAATTTGTAGAGACATAAACTGTCCAAAATGAAGAGATAAGAAAAAAAGGTATTCAAAATAATGAAACCCTTAGGCAACTGTACAATGCGGTTTAGTCCCTAGTGACTCACAATGAGGCATTGGAGGCCCAAATCTCCATGCTTTCACAAACACCTCTAGGACCCTCCCTTAAGGAGCATGTGGATGTTGTAACAACCAGTAGTGAAAAACAAATTCAAAATCCTAAGGTGAGTGATAATGAGGTTGAAGAGAGTAATAATGACGTTGAGAAGAGTTTTGATGATAAAATAGTAGAGATTGAGAAAAATACACCGACCCCATTCAAAAGGGAGGTTGTCGAAGCAGTGGAAAAGGACACATCTATTGCTATTCCTCCTCTTTATAACCCACCTATTTATTTTCTGCAAATATTTGTGGAGGCTAATATAGATGCTCAGTCCAAAACGTATGGGGAGGTATTGAAAAATATCCACACCAATGCACCTTTGTTTGAGGTCTTGCATAAAAAGAGAAAATTTGAGGATCATGAAACTAGGGAAGTCATTAGCATTAAGAGGGGAAGGTTAACATTTGAGATGGTGGATGAAATAATTAAACCCTGTTGTGAATTGGATGCCTTGAAACAAATATATATAAGCTTGTAGGGGAAAAGAATGAAGAACACGATGAACACAAGGATTGGTTATTAACTGCTATTCTTTCCTTTATCTTAACTCAAGATTACAAGTATACAAGAATAACAAATAACCCTCTCACTCTAAATTAGGATTTGCAATATGCAATGATGAGAGACTAGTATGCTATTTATAATAAACCTAACATACTAAACTAATGGGCTTTTATAATAAATACCCATTACAAGCTAACTTAGGGTACAAGCTAACTTAACCAATTGGACATAACAAACAGGCCCAATTCGATGCTAACAATCCTAGCATCCTTCGACCCAATAGGGTTCGATCCAATATCTCACAAATCTCCACCTTGGATCAAACTCTATTATCAACTATCGAATTAGTTTTCTTCATGCAGCTTTATCAACTGCATACAGTGGAAAAACTTGCAACTAGGCAATGTCTTGGTGATCATATCAGCAGCATTATGATCTGTCGAAACCTTCAGCACTTGGACTTCGCCACGCTCGATTACCCCTCTGACGAAATGCAGCCTCACATCAACGTGCTTGGTTCGCTCATGATAGGCTGAATTCTTCGACAGGTGTATTGCACTTTGACTATCACATTTAACGGATAACTTCCCTTGAATTTTCAGCTCCTTAGCAAAACCTTCAAGCCACAATGCTTCTTTCACGACGGTTAAAGCAATATATTCCGCTTGGTGGTTGATAATGCAACAACCTTCGAAGTGTTGCTTTCAACTAATAGTGCAAACATAGTGAAAACATATCCGAAATAGATTTTGGAATCCATACAACTGCATAATCGGTCGACATATCCTTCGATTCTTTGCTTTACCATCTTCACCAAAGCTCCACCATAAATTAAGACTGTTAGAGACCCATTTATGTACCTTAGAATCCACTTGATGCTTGTCGGTGAGCCTTTCGAGATTCGCCATGTACTGCTTACAAGACTTACTGCATATGCTATGTCGGGTCTAGTACAAACCATAGCATACATCAAAGAACCTACTACATTCGCATATGGGATGCTATTCATATAAGTTCTTTCGACCTCAGTACTGGGACATTGATCAATACTCAACTTGAATTGAGGGTTTGTTGGAGTCTACAGGCTTGAATTCGACATACCAAACTTTTCGAGAATCTTTCGTAAATATGCCTCTTGAGATAAGCATAATTTCGACTGCTTTCTATCTCTTCGAATGTCAATTCCAAGAATCCTGGAAGCTGCTCCTAGATCCTTCATTTCGAACTCCTTATTGAGTTCTGACTTCACCCTCATTACCTCTTCGACATTGTTACTTGCTATGAGAATATCATCAACATAAAGTAACAAAATAACAAATGAATTACAAGGACGAAATCTGAAGTAAACACAGTGGTCGAACTGACTTCTAACGAAACTTATGCGTGTCATGAATTTGTCGAATCTCCTATTCCATTGTCGAGGAGATTGTTTCAGCCCATATAAGGATCTATTCAACTTGCACACATAATCTTCCTTTCCCTTTTCGACATACCCTTGAGTTGCCTCATCGAGATTGTTTCATCTAGATCACCATTCAAAACGCGGTCTTCACATCCATCTGTTCGATTCAAGATCGAGCTGTGCCACCATGGCAAGCAACATTCGAATGGACCTATGCTTTACAGGAGAAAACACATCATTGAAATCTATACCTTCTTTCGAGTGAAACCCCTTGCAACCAACCTTGCCTTGTATCTTTTCGACGCCTCCTTGATTCCTTCCTTAACTTTGAAAATCCATTTACGGTGACTAACCGGCTCAGTTTCTTGATCAATTCAAGTGTTGTTATCATGAAGAGACTTCATCTCATCATCCATGGCCTTGACCATTCGGTCTTATTCGACTCCTCATAACTTCCTTATGGTCTCTTGGTTCTTCGTCCGAACCTCACTTGCGAGATTAAGGCATAAGCTATAAGATCTGCATACCCAAACCTTTGAGGTGGTTTGATGACTCTTCGTGTCCTATCTCTTGCCAATAGATAGTCATCAACGGTTTCCTCAACTTCATCGACATCATCGCTTCTTCGACTTCATCGGGATATGCAATTCGGCATCAACATGCTCCACCTCAGCGAATCTCTACTGTCCAGCTCTTCGTCGAGATATACGCACGACCAACATCATTCGTTTTCTTGAAAGCCATTTCACTTCATTGAAAACAACATCTCGTGGTGATAATCATACGTGACGACTCTAGGCACCATAGCCTATAAGCTTTGACTCCTCGGGTATCCGAGAACATGCATTTAAGAGCTCTAGGTTCGACCTTGTCTTGCCTAATGTGGGCATAGGCTTGAGCCAAATACTCTCGGTTGTCGAGATTTGGTGGATGTCCCGACCAAACTTCTTGGTGTCTTCATATCTAACGCCGTCGAAGGACATCTGTTTATCGATATGTTCTTTGTCGAAAGACCTCACCAAACACCTTCTTTAAGCCGCACTAGTCAACATGCATCTAACTCTCTCCAAGATGGTTCGATTAAACCTTTCAGCCAAACCATTTTGTTGTGGAGTGCTGCGAGAGTTCGTGCCTTGCAATACCGAGGCAGCACAAAAGCGTCGAATGCCTCATTGCAAAATTCAAGACCATTATCATTCTCAACCTCTTGACCTTTACGCGGTTTGATTTTCGACGAGTCTTCCAACCTTTGAAATTCTCAAAGTTTCATCCTTAGTCTTCGAATGAATACCCATAACTTTCGGAATAGTCATCTACTATGGATAGAAAATACCTTGCTCCGAATGTGATGGACACCTTGCGGGCCCCAAAGATCGGCATGGATGTAATCAAGGGATCCATGTGTTCTTTGTTTGCCTTTGTTGAACTTCACTCTACAAGATTTTCAAGTACAGGGGTTCACAAAACTTGACTTTTCGACTTTGTCTCCACCAAGCAAATTTTGTTTCCCTAATTCGACCAGACCCTTTTCGACATGGCCTAATCTCATGTGCCGTTACATCTTCGACAAAGGTTTCGTGGATGCAACATTTGTCGAACCACTTAACTTCAGCCACAAGGGTATACAAGCCTTGTTTCTTCACGCCTCAAGACTTCCTTGACCCCTTCATGACTCTTAGGATACTTTTCTCTCCTTGAAAAACATATCCTTTCTTGTCGAATTCACCAAGAGAAATCAAATTTCTCTTCAAATCAGGTACATACCTGACTTCAGTCAATAACCTTATTGACTCATCATGGAGTTTGAATCTCACAGATCCAATACACCGCAATCTTGCAAGCTTTGTTGTTTCAATACGGATCCACCATCTTGATCACATAATTCCTCGAACAAGTCTTTGTTTGGAGTCATGTGCCAAGTGCACCCAGAATCCAGAATCCATTCCTTCAACGAGTTGCTGCTCGAAACCACAAGAACATCAGATGAATCGAAATCATCTTGAACAATAGCTGCATTGCCATTATGCTTTCCTCCATGATTTTTCAGTTCGGGGCACACTTTTCTTGTGTGACCCTCCTTCTACAATGATAGCATCGAATACTAGATGCTTCACCACTGTAAAACTTCCGACTTTTACCTTTCTTCTTGTCGAACTTATTATCCTTTCGCAAGAATTTTCCTTTAACGCCAAACCTTCACCAACCGTCGAGGTTTATGTTCCTTCGTTCATTCAAGTCCTTGAATACAAGGCTGATTGAACTTCTTCAAAGGTCAGGGACTCCCTTCCATACAAGAGAGTTTCTTTGAAGTGGGCATGTGATCTGGGCAACGCGCATAACAGCAACAGCGCTTGATCTTCATCATCAATCTTCACATCAATATTTTCAAGATCAAGAATCAGCTTGTTGAACATATCCAACTGCTCAGCCAACACTTTGTCTTCAATCATCTTGAATGAATACAAAGCTTGCTTCAGGTAGAGTCGATTCACCAACGATTTAGTCATGTACAAACTTTCAAGTTTCACCCATAACCCTACCGCCGTCGTCTCCTTTGATACCTGTCGAAGAACCTTATCACCAAGGCTCAACAAAATTGCGTTGTGGGCCTTTTCTATCATTGCCTTCTTCTCAGCTGCCGTTAACGCTTCGTTCATGGCTGACTCTCCCTTCAACGCTTCCAAACAACCCTGCTGAACCAGTAGGGCTTTCATCTTCAAGCGCCACAGACCGAAATCATTCACCCCGGTGAACTTTTCAATCTCATACTTTGTTGAAGGCATCTTCTCCATGCTCACCGCACCAATTTGTTGTGAATTGGATGCCTTGAAACAAATATATATAAGCTTGTAGGGGAAAAGAATGAAGAACACGATGAACACAAGGATTGGTTATTAACTGCTATTCTTTCCTTTATCTTAACTCAAGATTACAAGTATACAAGAATGACAAATAACCCTCTCACCCTAAATTAGGATTTGCAATATGCAATGATGAGAGACTAGTATGCTATTTATAATAAACCTAACATACTAAACTAATGGGCTTTTATAATAAATACCCATTACAAGCTAACTTAGGGTACAAGCTAACTTAACCAATTGGACATAACAAACAGGCCCAATTCGATGCTAACAATCCTAGCATCCTTCGACCCAATAGGGTTCGATCCAATATCTCACAAACCCAAACTTGAAAAGCTAATACTTATGATAGATCTAGAACCACCACAACAAGTTCAAAAGTATAAACTACCCCATAGAAGAAAGAAAAGAAAAGGCGAGGGATAAGTGAAATGGCTCGATAAGTGGCCATGGAAACTGAAGATTATTAACAACTCGACTGAGAAGTCATTCTCGAGAGAACCACCATGAGTGATTGCACTCATAAGCCGTCAAGCCATGGATATTAAACAAAGCATTACGTGGGAGGCAACCCATGAGTTTTTAATATAATGTTTTCCTTTTACTGTGTGAATTTGCAGATAATAAAGAGATGGATCGTTTGTCACATCCCAACTACTACTAGGCAAAAAGTCTTTGGATGACAATATTGGAAATGAGCCAAGTGCCCACGGATATTCCTGCGACTGTCGCTGCTGGTGGTGACACCGATAATGATTATGATAGGAGAGAGCATGTCTCAATCGTACTTCCTTTTGAAACAAACAACATGGTGAGCTGCTTCGGAAAAGAGCAATTTCAACAAATGAAGGTATATCGAAACACCCATCGCCAAAGTAGAGGTGGTCAGCAAAGACATGAACAATAAGAACATGATTAGAGAAGATTTGGCACGTAGTAGCATTCACACATGCTCTATCTTTCCTCTTCCAAAGTAGAAGTGGTCAGCAAAGACATGAACAATAAGAACATGATTAGAGAAGATTTAGCACGTAGTATCATTCACACAAGCTCTATCTTTCCTCTTCTAGCTTTTTTCAAAACATTGTGGACAATGTTTGGTTTAAGTGTTGGGGAGGAACTTTATCGCTTTCCATTTATCACTTTATAGTTCGAGTTATTTATTTTCTAGTTTATTTCATGTTTTTAGGATTTCATTTGATTTTAGTATTTGATCGAGTCATTGCATGTGATGTCGAGTATGTATGTCTGTTTTTCAATTTTTATTCAATTTCCCCAAAATTTTAAAATTTTAACCTCCAACGAAAATTTTCTTTTTGATGCATGGCACATACAGTCTGAAAGTATATAGGTTGTCATAGTTTAGGTTGTGTTAGAGAGACTTGAGAAAGCTTCAATAAAATCAATATTGTTGTGACACCCTAAACCCCATCATTATATGATATCAAAATATGTGGCACCTGCCACCAAACGTTGTGGCACTTGCCACCAAAAGTATGGCTTCTGCCATGCACTTGGGGGTGTGGCGTCCACCACCCATGCATGTGGCACCTACCACGTTAATTTTAAGGAAAAGTGGCGCCCACCACCTATAGTTGTGGCCCCTGTCACGTTTTATTGGCGCCTGCCACTTCCCTTTGTGGCCCTCGCCACACTGCAACTTCTCTTCGTCGCGTTCCACTTCTTTCTCCGACTTTCTCGTTCAACCAACCGTATGAGAAGCACATTTTCGTCCAGATTTAATAGGAGCAGGTTACACTATAAAAAGGGCAGATTGCGACAGTTTTAGGGTCGTCGAGTTTATGCTTCGACCAAAGCTTTTTCATATATTTTTTTAGGCAGTTAAATTCACCAAAAATAGTGAAAGGTCTTCCACATCGGGGGACTATCACGCTTTAGTCTTATATTATTTTCAATTCTTCTGTATTCTATATTGGATCCTTGAAGCCTGCCGACATTATTTAAGCATATTTAAATTATTGTACGCAGAGATTATTTTCCATTCCTATCAGATTCAATTTTGTTTCAGGTTCTATTTTTCTTGCAATTTAGTTTTAATTCATGCTTTATGAAATAATGTCTTGTTTAATGTTTCTTAATCGTAATTTCATGACAGGCTAAATCATTTGAGTTTGGTGTGAGGATCGTCGTCTCCGATGGGACTCGGTAATAATGTTGTCTTAATAATTTATTTTGAAAATTTTGTTTTGGTCTTTGTTTTTAAACTTAATTTAATTAACTTTGTTACGAGAGTGAGAAGTTACTTAACACGATTTTGTCACGAGTGAGAAATTAACTAAAGTTCGAGCCGACATTGAGAGAGTGCGGAGGTCAAACTGGATAGTAGAAACTAGACATTAATCCTAAACACAGCGAGAGTGCTTGAGGATTAATTATAACTTGTTCAGTTTTCAAAACGCGTTCCTCAATTAGAATGGGCGAGCGAGAGCAAAATCCCATGGTCAAGGAACGTGACTTCATTCAAAACCCTGAGAGTGTGAGGTATTGACTTCATTCAAAGCCAACAAGTTACATAGTCCCTGAGGTACACGGAATCCATATTTCGGTCTCTCTTTTATTATATATTTCTTTAGTATAATTTTAGTCTTTATTTTAGTCTTAGTTTCACATTAATTAATAATTCATTAGCCTTAGCTTTACAAAGCGACGATAGTTTACAGTAGGTTGACATTAGTCTCTGTGAGTTCGACAATCTTTTATATTACTTCGATATTTTCGTGCTCTTGCGGACGCATCAGTTAGATCATTTAAATTACACTTATAAATAAATAAAAACATAAACTGTAAAAGATGAGATTTGAAGCATGCTCTGATTTGTTTTCCCGGCGATTTTATTAAAAACTAAGGGAATATGTTGTTTTTATTTTTATAACATAATAAAACATGACACACCTTGACATTAATACTTTTTTTTATTCGTTGAAGAGAAAACTTCGTAATAAAATATATTATTTGTAGTAGTATTTATGACTTTTTAAATACTAAAAAATAAATATTCAAACATATTTATTTAATAAAAAGTTCTTTATAAATATTGGAATTCCTTATACATAAATATTTAAACCTTATAATACATAAAAGAAATTTGTAAATAATATACAAATATTATTACCTACATATATCTTTATAGATATATTATATGTTTAGAATATATTTATTTATATATTTAACATGTGAACATATATTAATATTAGTTTATTTACTAATATTTCGAAATAAGAATATAATACATATTTTTAATATTATTTCAAACAAATATATTCACTTATTAATATTTATTTATTTATTTATTTTCCATAGTGGTAGATTATTGGAGATATGTATAAGTTCCTAACTACATTCAATGGGGTTTCAATAGGTAACTTCACTAACAAGAAAAAATATATATTATGCAGAGCTGAAGATCTGGAAGGAATTTTAGATTTTTTTGTAAAGAAACATAACGCTGTTAATTTCAATTTTTTATAAAAAAAAATTGTATATAGAAATTTATATGTTATAGAGAAATATAATATTGATAATTAGAAATAAATATAAGTATTAAATATAGAATAATTGAATACAATAGTTAAATTGTTATGAGAAAATAAATTGATAAAAATAGATTAAATGCATTGTGTAAACAAATGAGATATATCGATAAAAACATTCTTCTAATCAACTTAGTTATTGAAAAAAATGTGTTCTAAATTATATTATTCTCTAGTTTGAGATCTTAAAGAAGAATAAGCACTCTTTTTTCTCTCTAAATATGTAACATTTATTTTTAAAAACAATTATATAGCTTAAATAAATAGATTGGGCCATGGAAAAAAGGTTGTTGACCCATTGTTGTATATAGCTCTAGCAGCTATACAAGTTTGTTCAGGCTCACAGCTCACACCAGTTTGTATGTTTATATTCTCAAGTTGAATAAATAAATGCCAAAACATATGTTTTATCTTCTTTTAAAACATAAATTCAAAACTGAAAATATAAATTTATTGCTGGTTCAAGGTGGTTGTATGTTTTTGTTTTTGAAAGTTATTTTCAAAATTAAAAATCTATTTGACAAAACTATAAGTGGTTCTTAGTTTTTTATTTTGAAACAGTTTAATATTAAAATTCAATTTTCTTTAATAGTTAAAACACCACCACAAATAATCTGCCATCACTACTTTAACAATTATTATAACCATTACCAACTACTATTAACCATTATTATGACTACTTATGGCCATCAGCGACCACGAGTGACCACCACCTTAATCATAATTATGATTACAATCGATCATTTCCAACCACCATTTATGTTCACTTATAATCAGAGGCGGATCTAATGGGGCATAGGATATTTTCTAGAATATCCTTCAATTTTTAAAACTTTTTTACCAATTTATCCTTACCTATTTTAACCCTTTTCCTTAATGTTACCGCATCACTACTTCTACTCTTTTAGGTTTAACAGAACAACATTGTCTCTAGCCCAGAAGCAGCACACAAGCATTAGCAACATTGTCCAGCCGCTGCCCCGCGTCTTTATGACTCTGGCCAAACAAGTTAAACCATCATCCAACCTCTACGTTCCAGATCCAAGTTTGTCTAATCGTCCTTATTCTAAATTTCTATTTTTCTTAACTTTCAATTTATGAATTTGAATGATAATGTAAATTGTAAGTTGTAATTATAATTGTGATTTGAATCGTAAATTAATTGGATTGTGATTGTGATTATAGAATGTTTCTTAAATACTTGATACCCGAACCGAGATTTCTAGAGCCAAAGAAGTTCACTCCTTCAAATGGGTAACCCGAAGAAACTTGCTCAAATGACGTACAACCAAAACCTTATTCTTCATATAAGGTGCTTAAAAATGGAGCTTATTTGGAGACATATCCTAGAAAAGAAGTTAAATTCTTGAGTATCATCCAAATGATCAGGATGACGTAAGAAGAGCTTACCTTGTGAATGAGTCATGTAAAATTAAATTAACTTAATATGAACCCACTGATATTGGGGGGAAGAGACCGTTCTTTTCAATATAGTTGGCATGAAGAGTATGATTGGTTGGAATATAGTGTAGAAAAAGATGATGTGTTTTGTTTGCCTTGTTGTGTATGCTACAAATGTGCTAGTAATTCTGCGTTTGTGGTGACTGATTTTAAAGGTTGGAATCTAAAGCATAAGTTGAATAAACATGTTGGTGAGAAACATAATAGTCATCATAAAAAGTGTGTGAACGCATGCGAGGATCTTATGAAGAAAAAGCAGAGTATCGAGTGCAAAATATAGTTCAAAAGAATTAGATTATCTTGTTCATTTAAAAGCACACTTGAGGATATCAACTACTCTCTCCGTCCCATATTATTTGTCACAATGAGTCATTTCACACAGATTAAGAAACAACAATAAATGAAAGAGAGAGAGAGAGAGAGAGAGAGAGAGAGAGAGAGAGAGAGAGAGAGAATGATAAATTTACCAAATTATCCTGTTTAACCATTGGTTTATTCAAATTAGCATTAATATCAAGTGGAAAAATAATAAATTAAGAGTATTTATTAAAGGGTACAATTGGAAGAATAAATATAAAATTGCATTGGTAATGTAAAGTGACAAGTATTTTGGGACAATTTTTTTCCCAAATGTGACATTTATTTTGGGACGGAGGGAGTATATTATTAGAGGCGGATTGGAATTTAGGGCACATAATGAGGGTGCAAATTCTATTTATAAGGGTCATTTTCTAGAATTTGTAAAAGTCTTGGGGAGAAATATTGAGAAAATAGTTGCAGCAATAACACGTGGGGGGGGGGGATTGTAAGATGGCTTCTCCTGTTATTCAAAAAGAACTTGTAAATGCATGTGCGTTTGAAACTATTAAAAAGATAATTGGAGAAATTGGAGATGGTTTCTTTTGTGTTCTTGTTAATGAATCTGATGGTTGCTCTGGTAAAGAATCAATGGTTGTTGTAGAGCGGTTTGTTGATGTTAGAGGTTTTGTCGTAGAAAAATTTATTGGCATTTTTCAAGTTGAGGATACAAGTGCAATAGCATTTAAACGGGATCTTGAATGTTTTTTGTTGGGGTTTGGGTTCTATATATATAAATTTCGAGGTCAAGGATATGATGGAGCAAGTAATATGTGTGGTTAATTTGGAGGTTTGAAGACTTTGATTAAAAAGAAAAATCTGCAAGCCTATTATGTCTGTTGTTTTGCTCATCAACTTCAATTGTCTCTTGTTTCAATGGCGAGAAAACATGAAGATGTTGAATGGTTTTTTGTGAAGTGTCTCGTGAGTTGGAGACTTATATTGAGTGTCAAGATGGATGATCACTTTTCTAATTTATCTGGCATCTCAAAATTTTGTAGAACTCTTGTTCGAACAAAGAAGCATAAGACATTTAGGTTTGTGTACGCACTTGTCAAACTAGCTTTGTCCTTACGGTGGCCACTGCAAGTGTTGAGCGAGTATTCTCGGGGATGAAATATGTTAAGAATTAGTTGAAAAGTAGAATGACTAATACATGGCTAAATTGTTTAATGACATTTATTGAGAAAGACATGTTTAATACAATTGATGATTTTGATATCATCAAGCATTTTCAACGAATGAACAAGAGAAGAACACATTTATGATTAGAATATAATATTTTTTATTTTTGAGTTGTAATTAAAATACTAGTACATATTTGTATTAAGTAATGTTATCATATTTCTTGTCATTAATTTTTTCAAACATTTTACTTTTATTATGAGAATCCCCTAATTTCGATCTTAACTCAACCCTTACTTATAATCACCATTGTATTAACTTATAATCACCATTATATTCACTTATAAACTTTAATCTCACTACAAACCCTGACCACCGTCAACCATCATCCTAATCACCAACAATCAGAACCATAACCAATACCAACAACCATGTGTTCACAGTGATTTCTGGTGAAACAACCGCTAGTCCTCCAAACTATCGAATAAGCGCTATAACTGTTATGTTATTCAATCCCTCTGGTAACTTGCTGGATCGACTAGATTGATCCTATGGGGTATTGGCCGTTTGTATAAACTTAAGATAAGGATTCATGTTCAAGACTTGTTTTTGGATAGTTCAAGTGCGTTTCGATTATGACGTTCAAGTACTTAGTGATATGATCAAGCAAATAATGTAAAGTTGATTTGAATAAACAAGAACGTAAGGATTTCGAATTGCAAGAAAATGTATAAATGCAGGAATGTTTAAATAACTCTTAAACGTAAAAGACTTTCAAAGTAAAGGCATGAAACGTAAAAGACATGAATGTAAAACAAGTGTATAAAAGCTTTCTGGAAAATAACAGCGTTAATGTAAAAGTTTCAGAAAAGTAAAGAACTTCAACAATGGTAGAAAAGCGTTTAAGTGCAAAGAAAGTTAAATGACTTTGAATGTAAAGAATTTAAAAGACATTGATGCAGGATAAAGGTAAACTGGAAAGATAAAGATACATTATTGAATAATAAAAGCTTTGGTGCAATCATACGTACATCATTCGTGCATTCGTTTCCCTAGCCATGTGGTATTTTGAATGTTACTGAATTTTAGTACAATAGATATGACACACGAAATCCTAACATTAAGACTCCTATTTATACTATTTCGACCATAACGGTCTGACTTATGAGATCTTGCCACGTTTAGAACATGCAGAACACCATGCTTCTCTTGCTTCCACGTCTTCGAACCGTTTCCAGCGCGCGTTTTAACTCCCAATTATCCCGCTCGCGTTTTGAATTTCAAATGTATTGATCACTTCGACTTCGAACTCATTTCCTCAGACATAACTCTACTTCCAGGTCGAGGCTTGCTTTACACATCTCATCATAATTTTCATTCGAAACCCCAAGTTTCAGCATGTCCATTCGAAGAGCTAATTCTTTTCATTCCAAACTGTGACATTTACTTTGTTCCAATGAACATTTTAACATCATCTCATTTCGAGCTCAATGATCTTACTTCGAATCATAGATATCAAAATCTTCAGCCAACAAAATGCCCCTTTAAAATATGTATTTCGAATCTGTTTCTGAGAAATACTTATTTTAAATATATCCACAAGATTTTGATGTGACCCTGAGTAATTATGACACTGTACATGATTTCCATTACGTCAATCACGACGGCCCTTGGGTTTCCGAACCGCTTTAAAACAGTTGCCACGGTATGGTGCGGTTATTAAAGACAATGATTATCTTTAATCATGCTTATTACCAATACTAACTTTACGCCACCTCACCTCGTATCCAACCCACGTCTTCCACGTATCTTGGCCTTAGTTGATGAGTGCTTCAACTTCCTTACTATAAAACCAAACAAACTCAGTCTTTTCACTCTTTTTCCACACTCTAAATCTTCTTTTTCCTCTCTTTCTCGTCAAAAAACCCTAATTTCTTAACAAACCCCAACAATGTCTTCATCAACATCTCAGATGAAAAAGACTTCCAAGAAGAAGAATAAGAACGCCGGAGCAATTTTGGAAAGCAAGGTTGGCACTCACCAAGGCCAATCCGTGCTCATACCTCAAGGCATCTCCAAAGAACAAGAACTCTTGTACTCTTCCCAGGTATTAATCCCAACCAATGCCTCTGGAAAGAGATTTGCCCTAATGGGCCCTCTCACAGTTTTTGAGATTCTTAAGGATACTAGAACCATATTTCCCGTTTGCTATGATTTTAAACCCTTGTTCAACAAAATGGAAACCCCTAGGTTAGGAACTGACAATGTTAATGAATCCTCTGCTCCAAGAAACGTAGAAACCCCTGTGGCTCCCCCAAAGGATCCTTTTACTTTGGACTATGTTAAAAGTAATTTTAAACCATTTCGATCTTGTCCTACTGCTGATGTAGCGTACCAAAACTGGTTTGCTAAAGTGGATATTAAGAAGTCCCATCAGTGGGAGGAGCTAGGTATCTACAATCTCCTCAAATTATCTAAACCAGGCTTCACCTACATCCACCCTTTGCTATTCGCATCCCTATACTTCTGGGATAGTACTTATAATACCTTTCACCTTCCTGGAGGGATGATCACACCTACATTCTTTGATATAACGGCTATCACTGGATTATCACCAGTAGGAGAAACATACATTCCTGATGCTGAAGAACATTCAAGTATTATTGATTTCGACATCAAATTAGCCAGCTTCTCCAAGTTTATTAGTCATTATCACACTGAAGGTGATAGTGTCTCTGATGTCGAACATATTGCCTTCCTCACCCTCTGGTTATCAAGATATGTTTTCTGCAGCAGGTCGCTTCAAGTAGCCAGCAGATTTATTCCTCTAGCAAGGGACTTACACGAAAACAAGAGGATTAATTTGAGTGAACTCTTACTAGTTGACCTTTATGAAAGCTTGAGGTCAGCTGTTTCGAGCTTAAAATCTCATACCTCTAAGAATGTCTTGCTAGCTGGTCCTTTCTGGTTGCTCCAGCTATGGCTTAATGCCATGTTCGAATCTTCACTCTCTACTGCAGATACTATCATTGAGCAAGATCCAGAGATAGTGGATCGAAATGTTGAAGGCACAAGGCTAAGGAGACTGACTCCAAGTGATGACAAGGCTGATTTCCAGATTTTATTCTCACAGTACATTATGCTTTTTTCCAAACAGCATAAGTTCGAAGAGACTATGGCGCCTTTCGCTTCAAGGACTCATGGACCATCATGGTTCACTATGTCCCTTTCGGAGGCTGCTAAGAGTAAAGAAATCCAGGACATCTGGAAAGCCTTCTTGTTGCCAAGACTAATCTCATCAAGAATCACTGCGACCAAGAATCAGATCCTCCTATTCGCCTACCAACCCAACTTCGTTTCAAGACAATTTGGTTTGTGTCAACTAATTCCTGAACCCCTTTTCCAAGCTCAAAGCGCCATCACCTCTGGTCGAACCTTCAAGGCCAGAGACGCCAAACTTCAACAGGAACAATATCAAGAATTTGCCCAATTCGAATTAATTCCTTTCGAACCAACTCACTTTTCTTCAAAGGGTTTTCTGGATTGGTGGACTAAATTCTATCAATCTTATATGTTTGATACTCTTACCATCCAAAATAAACTGACTGCTGCGTTCGATGTGCAGGTACACAGAAAGAAAGGTATGTTCACTCATGATCAAGAGATTAAAGCTTTTCAGAACTACTTCGAAACAACTTATGATCCCACGCGCTTGCAAACCACTGTATATCGAGCAGCTCAAACCTTGAAGGAAAAATTTAAAGAAAAAGTTTCTAAGTTCAAACTTCCTTCAGGGTTGTCACCTGAGGATAGGTATAGGTTGGCACTCGAAATGCATCCACCTAGGTTTCCTAAACTACCTACCTCAGAATTGGCTCTGGCTTGGTTTCCCCATACCCTTGGTGGTTAACTTGCAAAGAGATGCTCAAATACAAATCTCAAAAGAAACCAAAGCCATCTGAGACTGTGACATGGGCTCGACGATATTGGCTCCATAATTTCCCAGGGCATCTTCGCTATGACCTTTCTGCCATGTCGATTCTTTCGAATAAAGGCGCAGGTGCGAATGCTTGGGAAATCCCAAATATTTCTTACTTTCTTTATTTTAACATTTCGTCTTAATTGCTTCGATTTTCAGCCATCAGAATAAAGACTGTCGCATCGAAGACCAAGGAAGGAAGTAGTTCCCAAACAACTATTGAAGCTGATGATAATGTACCCAAAGCAACTCCAACAATTACTCCTGCAACAACTACACCTGCAACAACAACCACAACAAACACCATTGCTCCAAACCCAACAACTGCTCCGATCACAACAACTACAACAACTGCTCCGATCACAACAAAGGTAAACAGTTTATCCTGGTATTTCGAAATAGGCTTGAATTTGTGATTGAAGTCTAACTTGTGCTTGTACCATTTCAGATTAGTAAACTCCCACCAACCACTCCAAAAAAGAGAAAGCCTAGCACCAGTGGGAAGACTCTCAAGGCTGGGGAAAGTTCACCAACGGCCTTAAAGAAGAAACAAAAGAAAGACGTCCCAAAAGATACTAACGTCTCTGGACTCGATTCCAGAGATGTTGCTCCCTCACACAAATCCAAAATTCCACCTTCGATCTCCAACGTAATGTTGGAACACATAGACAGTAATATATCTACAGATAATCCACAGGTGAATTCACTTCGAATTTTGAAAATGATTATTTGTACCTTAGTTATCAGTTTCTAATCTTTCTTTATTTGTGTAGGACGATTCAACTCCGATCCCAACTACTTCGACTCCTCCCCCACAAACAGCTGCTCCGATCCATTCTTCCCCTCGTGGAGATTCAAGTAATCCAGTGCAGAACAGAGGCTCTTCTAATATGGCAATTCCAACTGGAGCTTCTGAACAGCCTGATGACCAAGGCACTTTGCCTCCTCTCAAAGAGACCAACGAAACAATGCTTGAAGATGCTACAGAAGTGCCTCCAGAGGCTTCTCACCCAGAATCTCCTCTAAAAATCCCTCAAGAGAGTGAAAAGATACCTCAAGCTGAAGAGGAAAAAACCACTATCTCTCAAGAGAGCGAAGATTCTAGTGAGGAAATATCTGAGGATGAAGAAGGAGAAGATGCTCAAGAAGGTTCGAGCGAATGGGCGGGGTCTGATGCTGGTGGTGATCAAAATGATAACATCGAGGTGGTAAATTTGACTGATGATGAAGAGGATGATGAAGACGCCAATAATGACGGTGATGGTATTCGTACCAATGAGCAAATGGACTTCGAAATGGATGTTACTCCATTACGTATGGAACTTCCTGGGTCTTTTCAGCCCCAAACAGCTGAAGAGGAATTAGCCAACTTAAAACGAAATGACCCTATTGGGTACATAAAGGCTAAACTGGCTCAGAGGGATACTCCCTTTTCCAAAACTGGGGCTGGATCGACCGCTGATTCTATGCCTTCTGATGATAGGGTTGTACTTCTACACCGAATTAGGAAGACAATCCTTGATGTTGATCTATTCGAAGTACTCAAGAAGGATAGTACAACCTGTTTCATCATGAAGGGACTACTGAATCAAGTTGACCTCGCCACCTGTTCTCTGGAAGTTAGTACCATCCTGTTCGAACTTCAGTCTTTGCTAGATAATGTGACTGGGTGCCTCCTCCAAGATGAATCTGCTGCAATTAAAGTCCAAGAGAAAAGAGCTTCATTGAATGCTGCTTATGAGCATGCTTCAAAGCTTTCGAAAGAAGCTGAAGAGCAAGCCACACATATTAAGCAAGCTAAAGCTGATTATGAGCTTCGATCTCAATCCATTCTTCTCTGGGAGAAACAGATTCAAGAGCTTCAACATAAGATTAAAGAGGCCCAACAGCAACAGATTGCATATGAGTCCAACACCTTTGGCAATCGATTCGAAGAGCTCCTTAACAAGGGCCTTGCTGAGACGGAGGCAGCTGAACAGCTTAAAGGCGAAGTTGCTATCCTCGAAGGTGCCAAGCGCTTTACCCAAAAAAGACTTGAGTCTTTTAGGAATATCTTCGATCGATTAAGGAACAATCCCCACTTCTGAATATTGCTTACTAAATGAATCTTATATTTCAATTAAATGTTTGTTTGTAACATTTAAACAATGCCATTTTGGCAATTATGTTACCATTTTGGCACCTCATTATATTGTTGTGATTACGTTGTTAGTATTCGAATCTCCTGTAGGCGTGATTTATATTTCTTTAAATACTTCCCATTAACCTTTAGGATTCGCTTATCATCTGCCAGCTCTTCGATTTCATATCCATTGTTCGAAAACGTTTTTACTATTCGAAAAGGGCCTTCCCAATGAGGTGACCATTTACCTAATGCTTTATTTTTCTTGTCCATGGGCAATATAACTTTCCATACTAGGTTATTAACGTTGAATGTTTTACCTTTTACTCTTTTGTTATATGCCCTGGCCACTCTTTCCTTTTGCCTCATTAGGATTTCCAATGCATGCAATCTGACTTCGTCTAACTCAACTAACTCATTCATCATCATTTCCCAATATAATGAAGATGGGATTTCATGTTGTCTTTGAATTCGAACTGATTGTAGATGAATTTCTACAGGCAAGACTGCATCATGGCCAAATGTTAGTTGGAAAGGTGTAGTATTAGTAGCTTCTTTAGGAGATGTTCTACAGGCCCATAGTACTTGGTCTAAAGTTTTGTGCCAATTCTTTGGCTTTTTACCAACATGTTTTTTGATCAAACCTATTATCACTTTGTTGGCTGCTTCGACCTGACCATTTGCTTGAGCATAATATGGTGTTGATGTCAATAATCTAAACCCCATTTCTTGAGCAAATTCTTGCATCTTTCTACCAGTAAACACAGATCCTTGGTCCGTGGTTATGCTCTCTGGAAATCCAAACCTATAGATAATTTGTTTCTGTATGAACTCAATAATAGCTTCTTGGTCTGCAACTACTAACGGTATTGCTTCGATCCACTTGGTGAAATAGTCTATTCCTACAAGGATATATCTCTGACCTTTAGATGAAGCAGGATTGATTTCTCCTATTAAATCTAACGCCCATCCTCTAAAGGACCATGGTTTAATGATCGAATGCAACTCACTTGCAGGAGCATGTTGAATCCCTGCATGTTTCTGACATTCGAAAAGGGCCTTCCCAATGAGGTGACCATTTACCTAATGCTTTATTTTTCTTGTCCATGGGCAATATAACTTTCCATACTAGGTTATTAACGTTGAATGTTTTACCTTTTACTCTTTTGTTATATGCCTTGGCCACTCTTTCCTTTTGCCTCATTAGGATTTCCAATGCATGCAATCTGACTTCGTCTAACTCAACTAACTCATTCATCATCATTTCCCAATATAATGAAGATGGGATTTCATGTTGTCTTTGAATTCGAACTGATTGTAGATGAATTTCTACAGGCAAGACTGCATCATGGCCAAATGTTAGTTGGAAAGGTGTAGTATTAGTAGCTTCTTTAGGAGATGTTCTACAGGCCCATAGTACTTGGTCTAAAGTTTTGTGCCAATTCTTTGGCTTTTTACCAACATGTTTCTTGATCAAACCTATTATCACTTTATTGGCTGCTTCGACCTGACCATTTGCTTGAGCATAATATGGTGTTGATGTCAATAATCTAAACCCCATTTCTTGAGCAAATTCTTGCATCTTTCTACCAGTAAACACAGATCCTTGGTCCGTGGTTATGCTCTCTGGCAATCCAAACCTATAGATAATATGTCTCTGTATGAACTCAATAATAGCTTCTTGGTCTGCAACTACTAACGGTATTGCTTCGATCCACTTGGTGAAATAGTCTATTCCTACCAGGATATATCTCTGACCTTTAGATGAAGCAGGATTGATTTCTCCTATTAAATCTAACGCCCATCCTCTAAAGGGCCATGGTTTAATGATCGAATGCAACTCACTTGCAGGAGCATGTTGAATCCCTGCATGTTTCTGACATTCTTCACATCCTTTAGCAAATTCTATACAATCTTTAAGCATACTGGGCCAGTACATACCGTATCGAAATAGCAACCACTTCATCTTATGGCCTGCTTGATGTGCCCCACATGCCCCATTGTGGACTTCTGATAATGCTAGATACGTCTCACTTTCTCCTAGGCATTTGAGTAATACGCCTTCTTGGGTTTTTTTGAACAATTCATTTCCCATCAGGACATATGATAATGATCTGTATTTTGTTTTTCTATCTACATTTAATGTTGGGTCGTTTAAATAGCTCACAATTGGGCTTCGCCAATCTGCATCTGATAAGGTGTCTATGGCTAACACTTCAAATCTATCTTTATCACCACAACCTAATTTGATGTTTTCTAAATCTGATGGTGTTAATCTGGTAGCCATGACCCTACCTCTTATTTCGACCAATTCTTCAAAAAAATTGGCAGAAACTTTATATCCTGAAGCCAATTGTGCTAAGTCATTTGCTTCTTGATTTTCTATTCTTGGTATATGTTGGATATCCATGTATTCAAATTTTTTGAGCAGCCTGTTAACTATGACAAAGTATGTCATCAAATTTTCCTTTATGCATTTATATTCCTTTGTTATTTGCTTGACCACTAACTCTGAGTCATCTCTAATTTCGACTCTAGTTGCCCCCAATTCGAACAAAGCTTCAAGTCCAACAATAAGCGCTTCGTATTCAACTTTGTTGTTCGAGCAACGAGGGCCATCCAATTTATACTTGAATTTTGTTGGAATTCCTTCAGGAGAAATAAGAAGAACTCCAACACCACTACCCTCTTTGTGGGTCGAACCATCAAAATATAATTTCCAAGGTTGCGTCTCAACGTAACCCATGATAGTTTTTTCGACTAGTGAGTGGTCCACAATGAAGTCAGCAATTACTTGGCCTTTCACAGCTCTCAGAGGCATGAAGGTTAAAGAATATTCTGTTAAGGCTAAAGCCCATTTACCAACTCTACTATGCATAATTGGTTTCGACAGCATGTGTTTCATAACATCGAAATGAGATGAGACATAAACATCAACAGGCTTTATATAATATTTAAGTTTCATACAAGAAAAGTATAAACACAGACATAACTTTTCTATGTTACTATATCTAGTTTCTGCATCATTTAGTACCCTACTTAAATAATATATGGCTCTTTCGATGCCATTACTGTCTTCTTGTACTAACATACTACCTATAGTAAATTCAGAAGCAGATATGTACAGTCTCATGGGTTTCCCCCATGAAGGTGGAGATAAGATAGGAGGCTGAGAGAGATATCTTTTAATCTCGTCGAAGGCCTCCTGATGTGCTTGGTTCCACTCGAAGGCTTGGCCTTGCTTTAAGCGAAGTAGTGGAGAGAACGCTTGAGTCTTTCCACTTAGATTCGAGATGAATCTTCTAAGAAAATTAATCTTCCCCAGCAAAGATTGCAGCTCCCTTTTCGACGTGGGTGCTTTAGTCTCCATGATGGCTTTTGTCTTATTTTGGTTGATTTCGATTCCCTTTTTATGAACCAGGAAATCTCCTGCCTGCACAAAAAATGCACATTTAAGGGGATTCATTTTTAAGCCATGTTTTCTCATTCTTTCGAATGATTGGCTCAAATGATGCAGATGGGTTTCTGAAGAGACAGATTTGATGACTATATCATCAATATACACCTGCATAAAAGTCTCAATAAAATCATGAAAGATGGAATCCATTGCTCGTTGGTAAGTTGCCCCAGCATTTTTCAAACCAAAAGGCATCACTACCCATTCATAGGTGCCTAAAGCTCCTGGGCAACGAAATGCTGTCTTAGCAACATCTTCTTCAGCAATAAAGATCTGGTTATAACCAGAGTATCCATCTAGCATGCTTAAGTATTCGAATCCTGCCGCAGAGTCTATTAACATTTCTGCCACAGGCATAGAGTATTGATCTTTGGGGGTTGCAGTATTTAAATCCCTAAAGTGTATGCATATTCTCAGAGAACCATTTTTTTAAATAACAGGTACTATATTTGCTAACCATTCGACATACCTTGTGGTTCTGATGAATTTGCAGCGCAGCAACCTTTCGACCTCAACTTTGATCTTTGTGAGCACTGCTGGCGCGAACCTCCTGGGAGTTTGCTTGATGGGCTTCTTGCCATCCTTAATTGGAAGTTTGTGCTCTACTAACTCTCTTTTCAAACCAGGCATTTCGTCATAGTCCCACGCGAAGCAATCTTTATTTTGCTTGAGGACTTCGATCACCTCTTGCTTGAGATTTGGACTGAGTTTTGCACTTATATAGGTTACTCTTTTTGTGTTGTCATCCCCCAAATTCACCTCTTCGAGTTGATCCTGTGCCAACATCTTAGCACCTAAGTTTGTAGGATCCTTCTCGAAGCCCAAGGGTTATGTATCATAAATGGCATCGAGCCTTTGCTCTATTTCGTTTTCTTCACAGGGTGAGTCTTTCGAACCATTCCCTTTCATTTCATTTTCTTCAACTATACTGTCTATTTCAGCCTCTGAAGCTGCTCTCCATTCATTCTCATCCATGTAGGCCGAAATCCTTTCGAAGAAGGAGGACTCAGTCATGAGCAATGTTGTTGAACTCCCAGCCTGGTGGCCGTCTTCGCGAAGTACCTTCGAGTCCTTCGTCTCCTTTAATTATCTTCCTATCCCAATACATGCCATCGTGGCGAAGGGTCATGTAATAGTGCGCATTTCTGACTTCGTTCATTTCATCATTTGGAGCACAAGGGGCTATTCGTGCTAGATACTTGTCATAATTTCTCTTGTTGACTGTAGTCATGAAGTAACTCTAATCTGCTTCGATATTCTCCACTATACCATCTTCTCTCCACAGCACTAACCTCTGGTGCATTGATGAAGGAATTGCCCCTACGCCATGAATCCATTCTCTTCCTAGCAACAGGTTATAGTTGGCCTTGGCTTCGATCACCATAAACATGGTGGGCCTACAGCTCGATCCGACGGTTAACTCCACTTGTACTACTCCCAACGTCTGACCAACTTTCCCTTCATAATTTGATAGGACCATGTTATGTGGTTTGACATCACTCTCTTGTATTCCCAACTTTTTTAGCATAAACTGAGGCATTAGATTAACCGCTGCGCCTCCATCTATTAGAACCTTATTCACACCATGGGCTTCAACCTTTGCTCGAATGAACAATGGCTTCAAATGGTTCTTCATTGCTGGCTCTGGGTGTTCGAAGAACGCATTCTGCTCTTCGACCGCGCCGTTATCCATGACATAGTAGCAAACTGGCCTGTGTTTCATCAGATCAATGGTATCATCCTCTTCCTGCTCTTCGATTTCGGTCTCTTGCCCAAACTCATAAGGTAGTACAGATACCACATTGCAGTTTAGGTTAAGTGAGGATTCTCCCTCTGATTCGAAGTTATCTGTCAACATATCCTCGTCTTCTTCTGGACTTGGAGTGTATTCTTTTGATTCATCTGGTTTTGTTTTAGAGAAAAGCCTCCTGCTAACTGGAGGTCTGTTTTCAGGTTGCTTGCTTGTTGTTGGTTTGTTGGTACTTGACATTTCTTTGTTGCTGGTCGAAACGGCTTCTTTATCTGCCAAAGCTTCCCTCTCAGCCTTTCGAACTCGTTGCTGCCTTCGCCACTGGGATCTTGACATTGGGTTCTTCCCTTTATAATTTTCCAGCCTCAGTTCCTCCCTTTTTTTGGTGTTGAACTGTCTCCTGTACACCATGGCATGATGCACATTTCGCTCATTACCTCTCCATCTACCCTTGCCCTTACTAGTTTTGACTTGCAGCCATCTGTCCGTTGGCACTTCGGCAGGGATTTTGAATGTCCCCCTTCGAGCATCTTTTGGGTAACGGCTATCTGGCTTTCGTTGAGTATAATTACCTTTGAAGTGTTGACTCATCTGACCAACTTCCTTATGATTCCAGCATGGCACGAAAGGAATGGTTTCTAATGCTCCAGCCATGTTTTGGTCATATGCCGCTGAACACCTTGGGCAAATCAAACACTTGGTTGCCCCTTTATGACAATGCACTAGAAATTCCAACAAACTCTCTCCCGCTTTAGGATAGCATCTAAACAATTGGTTGTCTTGGCGCCAGTTGACGCCAGTTCGAGCCCTTTGGCTCCTTTCGAACTCTACAGCAATCCTCTCGTTGCAGATGATGCTGCATCTGGGACATAGCATCATCTCAGCATTTCCCTTGTGGCACAACATGAGGTAGTTTTTTAGGCTAGTATCTACAGCATATCCATCCTTCATTTTATATTTTTCCTTTTCAAGATATTTTTCCATTTCCTGCATCTTAGAACAGGGTCTCTCCATGTCCACCATATTGACATCCACATCTTCACCTTTTTCTTCATCATCTCCCCAACCTGATGGTTTGATGTCTTTGATTTGTACTTTCGAGCTCTCTGGGGCAGAGTATTTTACCAGGTAATCGAATCTTCCACTGGGTTCCCCTAGAGTATCCCAAACTTCCTTCTGAGGAATGTTGTCTTCCACCTCCTTTCCTTTCGTATCATCATCTCCCCATCCCGATGGTTTGATGTCTTCAATTGGGATTTTCGAACTCTCTGGAGCAGAATATTTTACCAGATAGTCGAATCTTCCACTGGGTTCTCCCAAGGTATCCCAGATCTCTTTCTTAGGGGGAAGTTGTTCTGTAATTTGGACTTTTTCTAATTGGAGCCTCAGACCTTCAGTAGCCTGTACCAATTCTCGTCCCTGGCTCTCCTGGCCCTCAGTAGCCTGGATGTCTTTCGAAACCACAGATGGCGCTGGCTCGATCGAAGTCTCCAGTTGTTGGTGGATGTCTTCAGTGACTCCATTGTTGACTTCGATCAGCACCCAACTTTCATTCTCAGTGTTTTCCTCTTTCAATGTAGTGGCCCCTTGGTCTGCTTCCACCATATTGATTTCTCCCATGCTCGACGGCTCGGAGTATTTGGTGTCTGCAATATCCAGAGGGTCCTCATCCACCTTCATTTTTGGTCTGTCAGCAAACTTTAGTCTGCCTTCTTTAATTGCATTTTGAATCAAGTCCCTGAAAAGAAAACACTGTGAGGTTTTGTGGCCTAAGAAACTATGATATTTACAAAATCCTCTTTTCTTTCTTTGATCTAAAGGAGGTATTTTGACGTTTGATGGCACAATTAGTTGGCCATCTTTGACGAGCAGATCAAAAATCTCATCACATTTTGTCACATCGAAGGTATATACCTTCTTTGGGAATTTGTCACTTTTCTCGTTTTCAACAATTTCTTTCCCTTTTGTGGGAACTAACAGTTTACAAGAATAAGGTGGAGCCTGTTTTAATTCGGCGAGATCCACTTCGACCTCTTCGAAATCAGGATAGTCTTCGACTTCCTCCGTTTCGACATAGGAAATTCTTTCTTTCTTATTACTTTCGAAACCTCTGGCCTTTTCGGCCTTTAGTCTTTCGACTTGTCGAACTCTATCTGCTAACTGAGCCATGTCCCTCAAGTATTGTGTGTCTAATTTCTTTCGAATAGAATAGTCCAGGCCACCAGCGGCCATTTCGACTAATTCATGTTCAGGAACTACTATGAAACATCTGGATTTCAAGAGTCTAAACCTATTCAAGTACTCGTCTATGGGTTCAGTAAACTTCCTCTTAACACTGGCTAGTTCCTTCAGACTTATTTTGGATTGTCCCATATAGAATTGTTCATGGAACAACCTTTCTAAGAGGGTCCAGGTATCTATGGATCCAGGCGGCAACGTGGTGAACCATGTGAAAGCATTTTTAGTGAGGGAACTTGGGAAATATTTAATCCTAAGGTTCTCATTATTGGCTATGTCTCCTGCTTCGGTCAGATACCTGGCTATGTGTTCGACTGTTGATTCATTAGTATCTCCAGCAAACTTTGTAAATTTAGGGATCTTATATCCCCTTGGTAAATCAGTATGCATTACATAATCTGCTATGGGAGAAGCATAATTTGGCCTTCTAATCCCTGTATTAATACCGTTTTGGGCCATAATCCTCTCTATCATGGTGGTTAGGTTATTTTCTGCCAAGATATTATCATTTCGAATTCTTTGGACCACTGCATCAGCATCTTGGTTTCGACCTACCATAACCACTCCTCTAGGTTGTTCTTCTCGAAACGCTGGGGCCTCTTGCCTTTCGAGCCTTGCCCCTGGTTCCACAACTCCCCTTTGTGGTTCCTCTCGAATCACTGGGGCATCTAATCTTTCGATCCTCGCCAATGGTTCTATAAATCCCCTTAGTGGTTCTTCTCGAATCACTGGGGCATTTCCTCTTTGTGCCCTTGCCCCGAGATTAAACTCCTCTCTGACTGGCCTATAGGGTGGATCATCAGCAACTTGTTCGATGACAGGTATGTTCGCTCGAACCAGTGTCTGGTTCTGTCTACGCCTCTCTGGCGGAGCAAAGAAATCCGCTATTCGACTCATATTATCTGCATTTTCTCTATTCGTCACAGTCACGTTCTGAACTATTGGGGCGAAGATTTCTTGCATAGTTTGTGCTAATACTCCTATCATGTTATGGTTACTATCATCCATTAACTGCCTAAAAGCTATTTGGTTTTCTGTAGTTAAGGTGGGCAAGGCACTATAACCCACTGACCCTTGGTTATTTGTGAGAAATTGATTAACCCCAGATCCAAATCCTAATTGGGGTGATGCATTTGACGTCGAAGTCTGCAAGCCTGCCATAAAAGATGTTGGCATCCCATAAGAAGGGTTTCTGGGTCTATTGCCATCGAAACTAGGTGGTCTAGTTTGTAGTGGGGTGGCGAAATGGTTTTGTGTCCCTGATTGTGGGACGAATCCCCCAGGATAACCAGTGGTTCCTGTATTGCCTAAGATCGAATTGTTTGTTGACATGCCACTTGTTCCGTTCGTGGCTATATTACTAGTCGAAGATGCAACTGACTGTGCATTCGAAGGGATCGCGATGGACGTTCCCGTCGAAACAGACGCACTAGTGCCTGTTCCATGTGGGGCGTTTTGTTCCCCTTGTTGATTATTTGGATTAGACATCCTATTATTTCGATTTCTTCTGGGTAAAGGTTGGTTACTATTAGTTATTCTACCACTCCTAAGGTTCATATACCAATGAACTTTGTTCACTCAGAAAGAACTTTTATAATAATTATGTCCTATAATCTTTTTTCTTAATTTATAACGGCCAAACACTGTCCCACTGGGCGTGCCAATTTGTTCACAGTGATTTCTGGTGAAACAACCGCTAGTCCTCCAAACTATCGAATAAGCGTTATAACTATTATGTTATTCAATCCCTCTGGTAACTTGCAGGATCGACTAGATTGATCCTATGGGGTATTGGCCGTTTGTATAAACTTAAGATAAGGATTCATGTTCAAGACTTGTTTTTGGATAGTTCAAGTGCGTTTCAATTATGACGTTCAAGTACTTAGTGATATGATCAAGCAAATAATGTAAAGTTGATTTGAATAAACAAGAACGTAAGGATTTCGAATTGCAAGAAAATGTATAAATGCAGGAATGTTTAAATAACTCTTAAACGTAAAAGACTTTCAAAGTAAAGGCATGAAACGTAAAAGACATGAATGTAAAACAAGTGTATAAAAGCTTTCTGGAAAATAACAGCGTTAATGTAAAAGTTTCAGAAAAGTAAAGAACTTCAACAATGGTAGAAAAGCGTTTAACTGCAAAGAAAGTTAAATGACTTTGAATGTAAAGAATTTAAAAGACATTGATGCAGGATAAAGGTAAACTAGAAAGATAAAGATACATTATTGAATAATAAAAGCTTTGGTGCAATCATACGTACATCATTCGTGCATTCGTTTCCCTAGCCATGTGGTATTTTGAATGTTACTGAATTTTAGTACAATAGATATGACACACGAAATCCTAACATTAAGACTCCTATTTATACTATTTCGACCATAACGGTCTGACTTATGAGATCTTGCCACGTTTAGAAAATGCAGAACACCATGCTTCTCTTGCTTTCACGTCTTCGAACCGTTTCCAGCGCGCGTTTTAACTCCCAATTATCCCGCTCGCGTTTTGAATTTCAAATGTATTGATCACTTCGACTTCGAACTCATTTCCTCAGACATAACTCTACTGCCAGGTCGAGGCTTGCTTTACACATCTCATCATAATTTTCATTCGAAACCCCAAGTTTCAGCATGTCCATTCAAAGAGCTAATTCTTTTCATTCCAAACTGTGACATTTACTTTGTTCCAACGAACATTTTAACATCATCTCATTTCGAGCTCAATGATCTTACTTCGAATCATAGATATCAAAATCTTCAGCCAACACCATGTTATCCACAGTTGACCACCACTATAATTATTACCTATCACCAATTTGATTATCAATTACCACCACCACCATAAACAATTAGTTGTTTTGTAATTATCACTATCAATTACCAAGACTCTGACAATCATCACTCACCATTCTTCTATACACCCGCAACCAATCACCACTTTTAATCATTGTTATTAAAATTTATGTTTAAATTTATATTTTATATATTGTAATTAATTTATAAATCTAATAGTATGAACTTTTTAATTAATATATATTTATTAAGAATATTAGTTTTGTGTTTATATTTAAACTGATTTTATTGTTTACAAATTTCATAACTCAAAATTAAATTAAATTTTGATTTTCAAAAATTTCAAATAAAAAATAGAAAATCATCTAAAGCGAGTTTTTATGCAACTTATTTTCATTTTTTCAACTTTAAAAGCTAAAGATAAAAGACAATTTTCAAAAACAAATTTATAAAATTGTATTATCAAACAAATTTTTTCATTCAAATTCTTTTAATACTAAAAGAACAATTTTTAAGAAGCTAATCAAACATGCCTTCAAGTCATTCTAATTGTGCCCATAGAATGCTCATTCATATAAGAAAAATCGGCGAGGGAGGCAAATTCTATTGCAATTACGTACGTACACGATGATGCTTTTTCCTTCTTTTATTTTTAAGACATACTTTTTCCTTCTTTCCATGCTTTGGATGTTGATGTAAAGTTTGGTACGTGGATCCTACTCACTCTCCTTTTCTTTTTAAAACACAAAACCCTAGCCACTTACTACACTACTCAAAGTCACATGACTTCCCTTTCTATATTCCAAAACCCTAAAAGTCCATACATGTGATGCTCATCATTTACTTAAGGGCTCTACCATATAATATCTCAATTTCACAAATCTTATATGTTGATAGAAGCTTAACATGTGATGGGGATCAGGATAAGAGCAACTTTGTACAAATGAATGAGAACCAAACACTTTATGCCAAATGGATATATGCAATCAAAATTGAATAAAGAATGTTAGTTTACTTGACTAGCAGTTAAATAGTCGTTGTCTTGATCCATAATGATAAGTTTGATGACATATTTTGAAGCTTTAACAAGTTAATGCCAAATGGATTGAATTATCCGGCTATGCTCCAAGACTTGCTCTATCAATAGTATTAGTAATTTATTTGAGATAGTGAAAGGATAACATAACTAAACTTCTAAACTATATATATATGTGATGACAAGAGGTAAATTGTTTGGAACTTATGTTTAAAAATTCATGTTTAGTAGGTGATCTCATATAGTCATTTTTTAATCAAAAGAGAATATTATATCTCATAAAAGTAGAGTGGATCCTCCAACTTTTTATACAAACATAAATCAACTCACAAACTAAAATAACTGCACTTAAGACTCATTATTCATAATAAAACGAACTCGTCACTTTCTTCTCCGTCATACTAATAACCTAACATTAAAACATACAAATTTTATTTTATAAAAAATATATAAATTTTATTTTAAATATCAAAAGTTGGCAGAGAAGTTAATTGTGTCGATATCTCTATACCCCTCCATCTTAATCGAGAATGAGATAGAAGTCAACCGGTATAGAGAACATGTTAAGGATTATATTCAACTTTGTTGAATACTGGTAACTCTGAAATTAGCCAGACACAATGAATGATTGAGTGGATACAAAAATAACATGCACTTCGCCGATTTTAAGCACTGAGGATGCTATAGATGCGACTGGAATCGTGGTCGGAGATCCCTTAAAATAGTTATCTCTTCTAGTGAGGCACAAAAGAGGATCTATAGTTCCTTTGACGAGTGTTTGATCCCGCTTTATGAGTGTTTGTTCACATGAATATGGTTGTGGTTCTCTTTTTTTTACTTTGAACGTCTTGAAGAAATTTCTCCTTCTTAACTTCATACGGGGTCCTGGGCGTTCATGATGGCATTCTAGTTGAGTTCTGAGACTAAATCTTAAAAACCTTCTCCA
Source organism: Vicia sativa (assembly GCA_021764765.1). Classification (NCBI taxonomy): domain Eukaryota; kingdom Viridiplantae; phylum Streptophyta; class Magnoliopsida; order Fabales; family Fabaceae; genus Vicia; species Vicia sativa. The sequence continues at coordinate 270,978,055 of CM038792.1, forward strand.
GGTTATTCCTTGATTTGTTCCACCTAAGGCACACTTAGGAAAATTTTTATAATTAGCGGCTCAATAGCTTCTATCAGGTCAATCATTTGTTAGACCCTTTTACTATAGACTGGGGAAACTTTTTGGGCACTTTTTGCTGGTAAAGCCCCTCTTACCTATAGTCCATCTCATTTTTTGCTACCTCTCTGCCAATTTTACTCGCCTCTGCCAAAGTCTATACCCAAAGTACTGGTCTAAAATTCACCTTAACCAAGAGATGCATTCTTATTGTACCAAGTTGAGTTTTCTTTATCCGAACAAGGTGGAAATGAAGGAGGAAATATGATCCTGGTTTCATGGGTTTGACTATGAGGAAGGATTCAACCCTGGTAAGGTACCCCGTACTGAGGTGAGAAAAGGACAAATTTTCACTTATGCCATAGTGAGAACAATTAGCCAAAAGGAGAGGAAAATATTTTTGGTGAGGCGCAATCCTCATCAATTTTTTGACATGCGTGATTGCGTTTTATATGCAACATGGAAAAGGTGAGCAAGCTGAAGTTATTCTACATTCTTGCAAATGCTCAAGGTATTTAGGTCATGGTGAATACTATGACCTCTACTTCTGCATTTTCTCCTCAGGCGGCCACTGCTCTTACTCCGACCCTTTCTCTTATATAGGCCACTAAGACTTCTACTTCTGCACCCGAGGTAGATCAACTCGTGGGTGTTGCAACCATTTTAACTGTGGTAGAATCATCATCCCCTCTATTTTTAATAAAGTGGAACCTGAATGAAGATTATCCAATGCGATAAAATAATAGATTTGATCATGAAATGAAACATAGTGAATAAATGAAATAAAACTTTAAACGTTCAATTAAAAGAAAGGGAGAAGAAGAACATGCGATTGAATAAAAGTGCGAATAATTAAAATAAAGAAGGAAGGTAAATTGAAATTAAAAGTGTGATAGAATAAAGAAATTTTCTTCTAACAGACTTTATATTCGGTACAGGAAGTAAATTATATTGAACTTGAATGCAAAAAGTAAATGAAGGCAAGATTAATCTTCGATAAATATTTCTCCAAACTTGATTACAGACTCGATCAATGATATGGTAAATCTCTAATGTGAGGAGTTAACCGCTTAGAAAATTGGACAGTAAATGACTTAAGTATCTAACTTAGCTTTGATGGTTCAAAAGTGAAGTTAAAGGTTATATTTATAGGACTATAAAAACCCTAAAATCACAAAGGAGGTCGTCAAATGCATGGAGAGAAAATAGGAGGAAGTGGGGGTGGTTGCTTGACCAAGAAAGCCCACTTTCCAACTGCATGGTGCTCGCAACGTGTGGCAACCGCCACACCCTCCATGGTGAACACCATGATTCTAAGAAAGCTAAGACTTGGTCTTTTGACATGTATAAATCAAGTCAAATATACAGTGTGTTTTTGCCCTATCACTTAAATCCAAAAGAAACTGAATGCTTTATCTTGACCAATGTCAAATGCTTGCTCCTTTTGTGGTTAGTTCACATGCACACACCAAGGATTTCTCTTGGACTACCTTACAATGAGACCATTTATTTCTTGCAATTTACTTTTATGCTTTGGTATAGTCTATTCATCTTCTCCATTTCTTTAATTTTAAAAAACTTCTCTCTATTTTCAAATCTTATTGTTTTCAACTTGAATCCTCTTTCTCAATAAACCTTGACTTTGTCAACTGATTTTCAAAATATTTTCCTAATAAATGTTAAGACATCTTAAGCATATCAAAACCCATTTCAAAATGACTAAAAAATATCGAACTCATTCAATCCTTTTGCGTCCTTTGTGCACTTTTCTTTTTAAAACATTTTCTCAAAGATTAGACATTAGTTGATTCTTGTAGTGATGTAGGCCACTATACTTCTACAATATGCGGTAAAGTGATTGACATTTTTCGCTTGAATGTTGAGAATTGACTTATTGACTAAATCCAAGCAAAATTCTCCATATAAAGATGATGCAAATGCTCTCTCCTCTTAATTGTGGGTAGTAAGCAAGTTTTTCACTCGAATATGACAACACATCTTTTCATTAAAATCTACCAAAACAAACAAATTTTTGTTATTTGTACCACGAACTACAAAGTTTTGATTTTTTATTGTACTTGAAGGATGCGTAGGCATAGGAATTTTGAAGTCTTGTCAAACAAAAATCATAAAAATAACTTGTTTTACCATCCCTCAGTATTTTTGCAAACCATCTTTTTACAACACAAATTTTCAAGAGGTTCTTATGTAATACCATAGATGTGAAGGGCGCTAATACCTTCCCTTTGGATAACCAACCCCTGTATCTATATCTTTCTTTTTATTAGTTTTGTTTTTAAAGTAGTTGTGGGTTTCGTTCGATCTTTTCCTTTTTATTTTTAGAAACAATAAAGTTCGGTGTCAACTCTTGCTTTTTCTAAGTTAAATTAATCAATAGCTTAATCTCAAATTTTTTTGCCGCGATAATTCCAAAACACAATGGGTTAAGACGTAGCCATAGCGAGGAAGATTGATGAACTTCCTAAATAAATCCTTGTGCCTCTCTATCTCTCTCTCTCTCTCTCTCTCTCTCTCTCTCTCTCTAATCTCATTTACTTTCTATATACAATTTGTTGAACTTGGTGTTTGATTGATTGATTCGTATATAATTTTTCTTTCATTGTTAAAGCTTAAATTGCTTTATTTATTAGCTTATAATCACTTCGATTGTAAGTGTCGTTTTCAAATTAACAAAGCTTAAGAGGAATTTTGAAAAATTAATTGTGCGCCAAGTGTTTGATAATTTATCAACTATTGTTTTTAGTAAAATTATATTGAAAATAAGTTACTGAAGTGATTTCCTGGTTGACCAGTGGTTTTTACACAAATATTTAACACTTATTTTAGTTATTGTTTCTTTTACTTATCAAGCTTCTATTTCGTTTTACCGCATATTATGCTTTGGTTTTGTGTTTATGTGTTTTCAGGTTCAAAAGAATAAAACAGGAAAAATTGGGACAAAAGAAGTGTAGAACTTAGAGATTCGGAGGAAGTGCTACAAGAGACCTAATACGGGTGACTGTGTCACCTAACACGGGCCGTGTCAGGGGAAATACTTGGAAATCATGGATAACTAGGGGGCTGACACGAGCGGCCATGCCGCCTAACACAGGCCATGTCAGCGTGCCTGAAGCTGGGAAAAAGAAAATAAATTCCAGAAGCTGACACGGGCGGTCGTGTTGGCTGACACGGGCCGTGTCATCCAGTGACACTGATTTTAATTATTTTTGTAATTGAAGGACCTAAATGAGTTTATGCTATTCAAAGGAGTTTCCATGATGAATTGAAGAACTTTTTGCCAGCGAAGAATATTTTACACGATCGAAGATTAGAGAGTTGGAGGTTCTTGGAGAACGGAGGATTCTCATGAGCGGAAATAATTGAAGATCCTAGTTATCCAAAATAACTGTAATGTCTAATTTTTATCTTGTGATTATTTTGAACAATATGAGTAGCTAAACCCCCCCAATGCTAGGGGATATCCCCGATTTGATTCGGTAACGATGTTGAATTCCTGAGTGATCAATTCTATGGTTTTTATTATTAAATTTAATTTTGCAATGTTATTATGATTTCTTGATCGGAACAATTAGGATTGATTTATGATTAACAGTTAGCTGGACCGCAATTGTTAAGGTTTTTGTACGATTAGACTATCGTAGGTATCACCTAGGACTAGGGATACCATATAGTTACCAGATTTAACTCTTGATAAAACCAAATCTTGTTTTCCTAATAATTCTCTAAGGACTTAGGGGTTTGGAAGGAATGTTCAAAGGTTTTTCCAGAAAGGACTTAGGGGAAAACAAACTAAAGGGCTGGTAATTGGTAATATGAACTTGTTGAATAGATCGGGATTCAAGGTAGTTACAGGGAAAAATATACACTTTACCCTATCATGCTCCTCATATCAGTAAAACACCAATTTATATTTCTACTCATTTTACAGTGACACTAACAAACCAAACTCAAATTCAAGTTTTTTTAATTGAACCATAGATTGAACTCGATACCGATACACAGTCCTTGAGATTGATATTTGGGGAATTTCCCTATTATTACAAGAGGCAAAAATAGTACACTTGCTGTTTTTCCCATCAAGTTTTTGGCGTCGTTGCTAGGGACTACAAGCATATAGAGTTTAAATTTTGTTCAATTAAAATTTTGTTGCTCCGCAACTAAAATTTCCTGTTTGTTATTTTTATTTTTTATTTATTTATTCTTGTTGATCTGTGTCTAATTTTTGTATGCGAGGAAAGGCCCCAGGTGAATTTATTTTTGACGCAGAAATTGAAAGGACTTTTCACTAAAAGGCGCATGCAAGCTCGATTAGCCAGACTGGATTTTGAAGAAGAACATTAAGTTCATACAAAGTCAGAGTCAGAAGAGTAAGTTTCGTCAGATCATTTTGGGTTCAGAGTCAGAAAAGGAAGATATTATGGCTGAAGATCCACCAGAGAGACTACTTGGTGATTATGGTGGGACAAATGCACCAGGTGGTAGGTTGACAATTGTAAACCATCCGATGAATGTGCCAAATTTTAAGCTGCATCCGAGCGAAATCACTCATCTTAAGAGAAGACCTTTCACCAGAAAGTTCATTGAAGATGTCAACAAACACTTGTAGAGATTTTTGACCATGAGTACCATATTGAAGATTGATGGGCATATATATGAAGCAAAGAAATTGAGAATGTTTCTGTTTACCATGTCTGAAGATGCTGAAGAATGGTTTTACTCACTACCTGCTGGTAGTATTTCTACTTGGGAAGAGATGGAAATTTTTTCCTGGATGAGTACTTCCCTGCTTCTGTTTACATTCGCAAAAGATATGACATTGTGAATTTTAAGCAGAAAGAAGGAGAGTGACTTGGTGGTTCCTATAAGAGATTCAAGATATTGTTGGTAGCTTGTCCCACTCACAATATGAACCAATATGAGAAAATTCAGATGTTTGTGAATGGCCTTAGAATGAAGGCAAAGCAGCTTATTGACACAGTTGTTGGTGGCTCATCCAACTTTACAACAACCATTGGTATTAAGAAGATCATTGAAGCCATTGCTGCGAATGAACATCTGGAAGAGTATGAAAGGGTTACAAGAAAACCAGAGGGAGTGATTGATTTGAAGTTGGAATTGAACAGGAAACTAAAAATTGAAGAGGCAATTGCTGCACAAGTGGAGAAAAAGCTCAAATCTATGAGCATGGGTACTCAATAGGTAGCTCAGGTTAAAAATGTTGTTTGTGGCATTTGTAGTGGACCACACATGACTGTGCAATGTCTTGAAACTCCAAAACAAATTGAGGAGATAAAATTCTTGAAGTAGAATAATCCTTATTCTAACACCTATAATCCTGGGTGGAAGAACCATCCGATTTTTTCCTAGAAAGATCAGCAGCAACAAACTCCTCAAAACACATAATGGGAGGTAGCTATTGAAAAGATAGCTGCCCACACTTCTCAATTTCAAGAAGAAACAAGAAGCAATCACTGGAACACCACAACTGCAATTAAAAATATGGAGGTTCAAATGGGGCAGATTGCACAACAAGTAGCTCTGCAAGCTCAAGGCAATCAGAAGAGTCATGAGAATGTGAATGCTTTCACAACAAGGAGCGAGAAAGTTGCTAAAGAAAAAATGAAGTGGTAAAAGTTAATGATAACATTATTGAAGTGTATTTAGAAGTGAGAGAGGACGGGAAAAAGCAGGAAGAATTGGTGTCACTTGTGAAGCCAACCGTTAAAAGCAGTTGCCATATCCCTCTCGAGTGGCAAAGAAAGACACAAAAGAGAAAGAGTTTGATAAATTCGTCAAACTATTCATAAAGCTGGAGATAAACATACCTTTCTTTGAAGCACTCGAGAAAAAGCTTTTGTATCAAAAATTCATGAAGGAGTTTCTATAAAAAAAGAGGCCAATAGATGATGAACAGGTACCCGTTGATGAGAAGTTATGTGCAATCACACTTGAGAGAAAAATAGTTTTCAAGTAGAAGGATCCTAGATTAGTGGAAATCTCGTGCACCATAAAAGATATAACTTTCAAAAGGGTTCAAATTGATTCTGTCTCTAGTGTGAGTTTAATGTCATTATCAATCTTCAAGAAGCTCGGTATTGAAAAATAAGCGGGAGTGAGACAAAATTAAAATTTGCTGATCACACCATCAAGAAGTCATATGGGATAGCTGAAGATGTGTTGGTAGAAATTGAAAATTTTGCTTTTCCAATTGATTTCCAGATCATGGACAAACTTGAAGATGAAGAGACTCCTATCATTCTTGGTCGACCTTTTCTGTTGACTAGCAAATGCAATTTTGATATCAAGACAGGTCATCTGACATTAAAATATTTTGAGGAGGAGATAACCACAAAGATGTTTGAAGTCAAGAAGCAAGGTGCAGGTGAAAAGAATAAATCTTCAGTCGGTAAGTAGAAGGAAATAGCAAAATTTCAAAATTAATCCCCGAAGAAGTCTCAGGCAGAATCTCTCAGGTGGCATCAATTAAAATTCCAAAGTTCCGTCAAGAAGAGAAAGAAGAAGGAATACAAAGGTGAGAAGATGGAAGTTGGAAACAACGATAACCATGAAGTGGGTAATGCTTTTGATTTAGATGATTTTTGGGTTGCAGAAAGTACAAGCAATTAGGTGCGGAAGAGAAAGTACCCCCCAAAAGGGGATGAACCGTCGAGCCATGCGACGTTAAATCAAGCGCTTCGTGGGAGGCAACCCACACTTTTAATAACTTAGTTTCTTTTTTTTTTGTTTAGTTTTCATATAAGAAAAAGGGAGCCTTACTTGCGAAAGCTAGGAGGCGGTAGATGATGCTACATTATCCTCTGTGAGTCGCTTGTCTCGAGCTTGATCTAAAACATTGGGGTTAATGTTTAGTTCAAGTTTGGGGGAGGTTTTACTGCTTTGCTTTTAGATTTATTTGTGTGTTTTATGCTAACTGATGTATAAAGTCCACTAGCTGAAGTTCTTCCTAAATTTTGGCCGAAATTTTTGTTTTAATTTGCTCAAGAGCTTGTGTTTCAAATAGACCGGGAATAGTATATAGAGACAAAGGGATGATTGTTTGAGGCTAGAAAATTTGGAATACCATGACAGGGGTAAAGATTCTAACATGTAGATTTGTACCATGGTACTTGAATCTTGAGAAGTACTCCTCGAGTAGTTTATTTATACAGTATGGCATAATCTTGATTCACATGCAGGAAAGACTGATTGAGAAATAAAGAAAGCTGGCACCAACTGATGAAAAGGCGGTAAAAGGAAACCGGCCCGCTAAGTTGGGTATCCCTCACCAGGTTATTCAGCCCAAAGGGGGTTGATCCCCAAACGTCGTCCAGATAAAGGACAATATATAACTGCAAAGCTTGAAAATTTCATCGGTAATAAAAAGTAGAAAATGCTACTCGTTTGGTTCCAGAATAAGTGAAATTCTTGGTTATTCATGTGCATGTGATGATTATCATAATTCTTTGTGCCTTAATTTAATTGTGCGAATGAAATAGGAGGAAAATTAGAAAAAGACTTAAGTACAAATCATAGTTGAAGAGGTATCTAAAGAGGACGCTCAAGGTTAAAAAGTTCTTACAAAGACTCTTCGTGTTATGTGAAGGCCAGATGAACTACCTTTGGAACAATATGAACTGAATTTCCACTTATGAGTATCGGGCTGCTTTTATTTTCATCAGTTCTTTTAATTGTCGCTTGAGTTCAAGCAACGGTTTATGTTTGGGGGAGTTTGACCAGTGATTTTTACACTGCTATTTAGCAGTTATTTTAGTTATCATTTCTTTTACTTATCAAGCTTTTATTTCTTTTTACCGCATATTATGCTTTTGTTTTGTGTTTTAGTGTTTTCAGGTTCAAAAGAATAAAACAGGACAAATCAGGATGGAAGAAGTGCAGAATTCAGAGTTTCAGAGGAAGTGCTACAAGAGCCCAGATACGGGTGGCCGTGTCACCTGACATGGCCCTTGTCAGGGGAAAGACTTGGAAAGCATGGACAACTAGGGGGCTGACACGGGCCGTGTCAGCGTGCCTGGAGTTGGAAAAAAGAAAATAATTTCCATAAGCTAACACGGGCGGCCGTGTCGTTTGACACGGGTCGTGTTAGCAAGTGACGTTGATTTTAATTGTTTTTGTAATTTTTCACTATTTGGGACCCAGAGGGGGGTTATGGGCATTTCCAACCGGCCTACATGAGTTTTTTCTATTTAAAGGAGTTTTCACGATGAATTGAAGGACTTTTTGCCAGCGAAGAATATTTTACACGATCGAAGATTGGAGAGTTGGAGGTTCTTGGAGAGCGGCGGATTCTTATGAGCGAGAGCAATTGAAGACCCCAATTATACAAAATACCTTTAATGTATAATTTTAATCTTGTGATTATTTTGAACAATATGAGTAGCTAAACCCCCCCTAATTCTAGGGGTGTCCCTGAATATTTGTACGATTAGACTAGGGGTGTCCCTGAATATTCGTACGATTAGACTATATTAGATATCACCTAGGACTAGGGATACCCTATAGTTACCAGATTTACCTCGTGATAAAATAAAAGCTTGTTTTCCTAATAATTCTCTGAGGACTAGGGGTTTTGAAGGAATTTTCAAAGGTTTTCCCACTAAGGACTTAGGGGAAAACAACCTAAAGGGCTCGTAATTGGTAATATAAACTTGTTGAATAGATCAGGATTCGAGGTAGTTATAGGGAAAATTATACACTTTACCCTAGCATGCTCCGTATATCAGTAAAAAGCCAATTTATATTGTGAGATATTGGATCAAACTCTATTGGGTCGAAGGTAGTATCTTGGTTTGAGGGTTCGACAAAGTTTAGCATGCAGTCGAAGGTTGCTCACATGCTATTTTCGAAGTATTACAAGTTGTATTTGAATTATGTTCTAGCTTGTAGGGTCGAAGGGTGCTAGGATTGTTAGCATCGAATAGGGCCTGTTTGTTATGTCCAATTGGTTAAGTTAGCTTGTACCCTAAGTTTGCTTGTAATGGGTATTTGTGATAAAATCCCATTAGTTTAGTATGTTAGGTTTATTATAAATAGCATACTAGTCTCTCATCAATGCGTACTGAAAATCCTAATTTATGGTGAAAGGGTTATTTGTTATTCTTGTATACTTGTAATCTTATTTTAAGAGGAAGGAAAGAATAGCAGTTAATAATGAATCCTTGTGTTCATTGTGTTCTTCATTCCTTTTCTTAATTTAATTGTTTCTTGATCATTAAGCAACAAGTTTATGCTTTGTTCCAAGGCATCTGATTCAAATCAAATTGGTGTCGTGAGCATGGAGAAGATGCATTCCACAAATTATGAGATTGAAAAGTTCATCATACTGAACGATTTTAGTCTGTGGCGCTTGAATATGAAATCCCTACTGGTTCAACAGGGTTGTTTGGACGCGTTGAAGGGAGAATCAACCATGAACGAAACATTACCGGTAGCTGAGAAGACGTTGATGATAGAGAAGGCCTATAGTGCAATTTTGTTGAGCCTTAGTGATAAGGTTCTTCGACGGGTATAAAAGGAGACGACGGCGATAGGGTTATGGGTGAAGCTTGAAAGTTTATACATGACTAAATCGCTAGTAAATCGACTCTACCTGAAGCAAGCTTTGTATTCGTTCAAGATGAATGAAGATGTTGATCTTGAAAATATTAATGTGAAGATCGATGATGAAGATCAAGCGTTGTTATTGCTGTGTGCTTTTCCCAGATCACATGTCCACTTCAAAGAAACCCTCTTGTATGGAAGAGAGTCCCTGACCTTTGAAGAAGTTCAATCAGCCTTGTATTTGAAGGACTTGAACGAACAAAAGAAGCATAAACCTTCGAAGGTTGGTGAAGTTTTGGTCGTTAAAGGAAAATTATTGCGAAAGGATAGTAAGTTCGACAAGAATAAAGGTAAAAGTCAGTAAAAGTTTTACAATGGGGAAGTATCTAGTATTCAATGTTATTAGTGTAAGAAGGAGGGTCACACAAGAAAGGTGTGTCCTGAACGCATGAAAGATCATGGAGGTAAGGATAATGGCAATGCAACTATTGTTCAAGATGATTTCAACTAATCTGATGTTCTTGTGGTTTCGGGTAGCAACTCGTCGAAGGAGTGGATTATGGATTCTGGGTGCACTTGGCACATGACTCCAAACAAAGACTTGTTCAAGGAATTGTGTGATTAAGATGGTGGATCTGTGTTGTTGGGAAACAAAAAAGCTTGCAAGATTGCAGGTTTTAGATCTGTGAGAATCAAGCTCTATGAGGATTCAATATGGTTATTGATTGAAGTTAGGTATGTACCTGATTTGAAGAGAAATTTGATTTCTCTTGGTGAATTCGACAAGAAAGGATATGTTTTCCAAGGAGAGAAAAGTATCCTAAGAGTCATGAAAGGGTCGAAGTAAGTCTTGAGAGGTGTGAAGAGACAAGGCTTGTACACCCTTGAGGCTGAAGTTGTAAGTGGTTCGACAAATATTGTATCCACGAAACCTTTATCGAAGACATAAATCTGGCACATGAGACTAGGCCGTGTTAGTGAAAGGGGTCTGGTCGAATTGGGGAAACAAAATTTGCTTGGTGGAGACAAAGTCGAAAAGATGAAGTTTTGTGAACCCTGTGTACTTGGAAAATCTTACAGAGTGAAGTTCAACAAAGGCAAACAAAGATCACATGGATCCCTTAATTACATCCATGCTGATCTTTGGGGGCCTGCAAGGTTTCCATCACATTCAGGGAAAGGTATTTTCTATCCATAGTATATGACTATTCTAGAAAGTTATGGGTATTCATCTAGAAGACTAAGGATGAAACTTTTAAGAATTTCAAAAGTTGGAATACTCCGGTGGAAAATCAGACTGGCAGAAAGGTCAAGAGGTTAAGAACAAACAATGGCCTTGAATTTTGCAATGAGGCGTTCGAAAGATTTTATGTTGCCTCTAGTATTGCAAGGCACATAACTACTACAGGAACTGCACGACAAAATGGTTTGGCTGAAAGGTTTAATTGAACCATCTTAGAAAGAGTCAGATGCATGTTGACTAGTGTTGGGTTAAATAAGGTGTTTTAGGCTGAGGCATATGAAGACACTTGAAGAAGTTTGATTGGGACATCCACTAGATCTCGACAAACTAATAGTATTTGGTTGCGTAGCCTATGCTCACATTAGGCAAGACAAGGTCGAACCTAGAGCTCTTAAATGCATGTTCATTAGACACCCTGAATGAGTCAAAACTTATAGGCTATGGTGCCTAGAGCCAGGTCATAGAATGATTATCACCAGTCGAGATATAGTTCTCAATGAAACTAAATGGCTTTCAAGAAAACTAATGATGATGGTCGAAGTGCAGAAATATCTGGCGAAGAGCTGGAACAGGTAGAGATTCCTGTTGAGGTGGAGCATGTTGATGCTGAATTGCGTACCCTAGATAAAGTCGAAGAAGCAGAAGATGTTGATGAAGTTGAGGAAATTGTCGATTACTACCTATTGAAAAGAGATAGGAAAAGAAGAGTCATCAAACCACCTCAAAGATTTGGGTATGTAGATCTTATAGCTTATGCCTTAATCTTTGCAAGTGAGGTTCTAGACGAAGAACCAAGAGACCATAAGGAAGTTATGAGGAGTCAGAATAAGACGGAATGGTTGAAGGCCATGGATGATGAGATGAAGTCTCTTCATGATAAAAACACTTCGGAATTGATCAAGAAACCTGCTCGAGCCAGGTTAGTCAGTTGTAAATGGATTTTCAAAGTTAAGGAAGGAATCGAAGGAGTTGCTTCGAAAAGATACAAGGCAAGGTTGATTTCAAGGGGTTTCACTCAGAAAGAAGGTGTAGACTTCAATGATGTGTTTTCTCATGTTGTGAAGCATAGGTCTATTCGAATGTTGCCTGCTATAGTGGCACAGTTCGATCTTGAACTGCAATAAATGGATGTGAATACTGTGTTCTTGTATAGGGATCTACATGAAACAATCCTAATGAGGCAACCTGAAGGGTAAGTCGAAAATGGAAAGGAAGATTATGTGTGCAAGTTGAATAAATAGTTATATGGACTGAAACAATATCCTCGACCGTCGAATAAGAGATACGACAAGTTCATGGCACACATAAGTTTCATTAGAAGTCAGTTCGACCACTGTGTTTACTTCAGATTTCGTCCTGGTAATTCATTTGTTATTTTGTTGCTTTATGTTGATGATATTATCATAGCAAGCAACAATGTCAAAGAGGTAATGAGGGTGAAGGCTAAACTCAATAAGGAGTTTGAAATGAAGGATCGGGGAGAAGCTTCTAGGATTTTTGGGATTGACATTAGAAGAGATAGAAGGTAGTCGAAAGTATGCCTATCTCAAGAGGCATACCTACGAAAGGTTCTTGAAAAGTTTGGTATGTCGAATTTGAAGCCTGTTATGACTCTAACAAACCCTCAATTCAAGCTGAGTATTGATCAGTGTCCTGGTACTGATGTCGAAAGAACTTATATGAATAGCATACCATATGCTAATGTAGTAGGTTCTTTGATGTATGTTATGGTTTCCTCATTGAGTAGCTAAACCCCCCAATGCTAGGGGGTGTCCCTGATTTGATTCTATAACGATGTTGAATTCTTGAGTGATCAATTTCATGGTTTTTATTATTCAATTTAATCGTACAATATTCTTATCTTTTCCTGGTCGGACCAATTAGGATTGATTTACGATTAATAGTTAGCTGGACCGTAATTGTTAAGGTTTTTATACAATTAGACTATAGTAGATATCACCTAGGACTAGGGATACCATATAGTTACCAGATTTAACTCTTGATAAAATAAAAGCTTGTTTTCCTAACAATTCCCTAAGGACTTAGGGGTTTGGAAGGAATGTTCAAAGGTTTCCCCACTATGGACTTAGGGAAAAACAACCTAAAGGGCTCGTAATTGGTAATATGAACTTGTTGAATAGATCAGGATTCAAGATAGTTACAAGGAAAATTATACACTTTACCCTAGCATGCTCTTCATATTAGTAAAAGCCAATTTATATTGTGAGATATTGGATGGAACTCTATTGGGTCGAAGTAAGTATCTTGGTTTGATGGTTCGACAGAGTTTAGCATGCAGTCGAAGGTTGCTCACATGTTGTTGTCGAAGTGTTACAAGTTGTATTCGAAGTGTGTTATAGCTTGTAGTTTCGAAGGATACTAGGATTGTTAGCATCGAATTGGGCCTGTTTGTTATGTCCAATTGGTTAAGTTAGCTTGTACCCTAAGTTAGCTTGTAATGAGTATTTGTGATAAAATCCCATTAGTTTAGTATGCTAGGTTTATTATAAATAGTATACTAGTCTCTCATCATTGCATACTGTAAATCCTAATTTAGAGTGAGAAGGTTATTTGTTATTCTTGTATACTTTAATCTTATTTTAAGAGGAAGGAAAGAATAGCACTTAATAATCAATCCTTGTGTTCATCGTGTTCTTCGTTCCTTTTCCTACCCTAATTGTTTCTTGATCATTAAGCAACAAGTTTATACTTTGTTCCAAGGCATCCGATTCACATCATATATTTCTGCTCATTTTACAGTGACAATAACAAACTAAACTCAAATTCAAGTTTTTGTTTAATTGAACCATAGATTGAACTCGATACCGATATGCAGTCCTTGAGATCGACATTTGGGGAATTTCCCTATTATTACAAGAGAAAAATATATTACACTTGCTATTTTTCCCATCACTGGTAACGATTAATTCTGAAACTATTGGGTTACTTGTTTGTATCATTGTTATTCCATTAGGCTCTCATAACTAGGCTCGTTTAAACGACTTTTCAATCTAAGCCAATAATCTTCCGTGCAAAATAAAATTTTAATTACCTCTTTCTGAAAGGTAATTTACTTGGGTATCTATTCACCCCTTCTAGATAAGCCGTCATCGTCTAATACCTTCATCTGCTTGCACTAATTTTCATAATTTTGACTATTCATAATCGAAAGATTTGCGTGAAAATGTCTATTTGGATGATTCACAACCATCTCTATTGCTTGCCTTGAATCACTCAGTCAATATCTGGATATCAAATGTTGGAATTAAACCCAAAACATTGAGTAATTATGAATCAATCTTGATTAACAAGATTCAGTCACACCGATTGAAATCTCTTGTTCTTCACTTTTCACTTGAGTGAATCAATCAACCTTGATTGCAAGATGATTCTGCGCAACAATTAACAATGGAGAAAAAAAAGATAATTGACAAAGAAGAAGATTAGGGTTTGAACAAAATAAGGAAAAGATGACTAATTTATACAACTTCAAATTCAATGTATGTTACAATAATAAGGATTATTCTCTTTATTTATAGTGTTAGTCCAATTTGCTACCTAAGACAAGACTTAAAACTATAAAAAATCAAAATATATATTTTGTCTAAGTCGAAATCTTATGTAAAGAAACATGATTTGATACTTCAACATTTAGTACAAATCAACACACATTTTAGACTATTCAACACAATCTTATTTATGTAGAACAGCATAGAATTACATTCTTATCGCCTTCAAACAACTAACCCATAATCTAACTAAAGTAATGATTATAAATTGACATATAAACTAAAAGTTTATAACAACAGTTATGTATATGGGTCCTAGGAGGCTAGTGGTAATAATGGAACTTTGAAAGCAAAAGCTAAACTTTAGGAAAAGTAAAGTGGAATTTCCTAATCAAGCCAAACACTTTCTAGTTTCTAATGCGTTGTTTCCTTGCATTTGTTCCCCATGCATGTGTGTGATTTAGCTCGGAGATAACAAGGGTCCAATTCCGCCACTTTCACTTGGGACATCAAAATCATTCTATGCTTTTATGGGATTGGGTTATTGTGGATCCAACTCCGCCACTTACACTAATATTCCGCCACTTACACTAATACTTATATCAAATACTATTATATAGATATACTTATTTCAAGAGTAAGTCTTTAAAGTTATTCCATATATTAATTTTTAATTAAAATTACATTCAATGGCTTAATTATATTATTATTTTTTTAATATTTAATTTCCCCCCCAAAATCTAACGTATCTAACTATTCCTTAAATATGTATGATTTATTATTAACATAACAAATTTTATTTGTTCATGCTATCTATTACAACTTTTTATTCGATTTTCTTGATTCTACGGAAAATATCAACATCTATATTTTTTTTATTGTTAGAAATTTGAAGTATTATTTATAATTTAAAGTATGGCATGTTATAAAATATATTAAGAATATTTAGGATGGACGCATGCGACAATTGTTTTAACTTCAAAATTATTAATTTTAAAATTAATTTATAATCTATTTTAACTAAAAAAGAATAATTTTCTTATTTTATATTTTAATTTGGGTATAATTTTGTTTTTACTTTTCAATTTTAATATATTTAATTTGAGAATTTAATATTTGTATTATTTTATGTTATTTTTAAAATTTTGAATTGTAACATATTTATTTTATAATTCATTATTTATATTATTTTATTCATTAGTTAATTTAAATTTATAATTAATAAAATTATTGGTATAATTTTAATCATTATTTAACTTTAAAAAAATACTATGTACATTTTATTTAATTTAGTTTATAAAATTCATATAATTATATAAACTCTATAAATATGTAAATAAAATCTCATAATTATATAAACTCTATAAAATTATATGAATAAAATTATATAAACTCTATAAAATCATATTACATAAACTCTATAAAATAAAATTTTATAGAATTCATATAATTAATATAAAATAATGATTATATAACGAATAAATTTATATGAATTTTATAAAATAAAATAAAGAAATTTTACATAGTATTTTTCAAAATTGAATAATGATTAAAAAAATGTATAGGTGATATTTTTCGTGGAATCAAGAAAATTGAAAAAAAAGATGGGAGAGAGCATCAACAAATAAAATTTGATAAGTTAATAATGAAATCTTACATATTTAAGGAATGTTCAGATAAGTTAGATTTTAGGATTAAAAATCAAATATTAAAGAAAAATAATGTAATTGAACCGTTGGGTTAAGTTTTAATCAAGGGTTAATATTTGAAGTAACTTTAAAAACTTACTCTTAGAGTAAATATGTGCCTCTTTTATATATATATATATATATATATATATATATATATATATATATATATATATATATATATATATATATATATATATATATATATATATATATATATATATATATATATATATATATATATATATATATATATATATATATATATATATATATATATATATATATATATATATATATATATAGGTAAATAGTGTTTTTAATAAAAAAAAGTTATATTTATAAACAATAATATATTATTACAATAATATTCTTTTTTATAAAAAATTTATATTTTTTTTAGTAGTAACATAAAATTGATTAATGAAATATAAAAAATTGGTTAATGAAGTGATTAAGTTGGTTAATAAATATTCTGATATTAAAAATAATTTAGTAGTAAGATAAAGTTGATTAATATAAAATATAAGATTGGTTAATAAAGTATTGAAGTTGGTTAATAAATATTCAGATATCATAAATAATTTTTAGTAGTAAAATAAAATTGGTTAATGAAGTGTAAGATGTTGGTTAATAAATTTAGGAAATTGTATAATAAACGCCCAAATGATTTTTACTACTAAATTATTTTTAATATTTAGTCATTGATTAACCAACTTCATTATTTTATTAAACAAATTTTCATATATAATTAATCAATTTTATTTTACTATTAAAAAATATATTATTATAATATTATATTACTGTTTATAAATATATATTTTTATTTAAAAATGCTATTCACCGATTTATATAAGTATTAGAGTAGGATTTAAGTGTAACAATGAGATTACTATCGATGGAATATCTACGAATTACACCCTCCTACCGTCCTACGTATAAGTCCAAATTGACAAGCACGATTTCCTTTTTTCTTTCACAATATAAACTTTAATACATAAATGAAATGAAACAAAAACAAATCTTATTTCACTAGAGTAATTAACAATTTTATTTAAAGTTAACTTATTTAAAAAGTTTAACTAGTCTCGAGATATATTATATTTATGGTTTTATTTTTTTCCCTTAATTAATAAACATTATTTTTTATTTATTTAAATATATAGGGCTATTTATTTTGGATTTTTAAAATAAATTTTACAGTATTATATATTTTTGTGCAAAAAAAAATTATAAAATAAAATTATAAAAATTTGATTTAAGTAGATATTCTTAACATGTTATTCTTAGGTATTATATACAAAATTATGAATATTAAAATTTAAAAAATCACTTAATTAAAATTTTTAAGTTATTTCAAATAAATTTTCATACAAATCATTTTTGAGATATAATATTTGGAAAATTTTGTGATTTTAATCTTCAATAATATATATTATTGTATATGATGTCAAAATTAATTTATCAATTTAAAATAAATTATTATAAAAAATTTGTAATATTTATTTTTTTTACAAAAATTATTTTTAAAAATGTAAAAGAATAAAGTTTTTTTTAAAAAAATTAAAACAAACAGATCCATAATTATGTTAGTCGACTTAGCCCTTCTATTAATTTTTGACCAGTAAATGTTTGAAATTAGACAATATTATTGAATATATACATGTATATATTATAATTTTTTTTATAAATTTAACCATTCAATCTTATTAAAAAATATTGAACATTGAAAATTTATTGAATTTAACAATAAACCACAGCTTCATCTTCATCTTCATCATATTTTGAACACATTCATATTAAATCCAGAAAAAATATAGAAAAATAAAAAATATTTAACTCATATTCCATCCAACAATTAATCTACAAAATTAAATTACAAATCCAATTTAACTCATGCAACCCAAATTTTTCTCACGAATCACAACTTCAAACGATCCATCATTTCTATGACCCAATTAACAGATTTCTATCAACAACTCATGATTAGGATCATATTTATATATTTTCCATGTCAAGTTTTATAGGAATAGAAAATTTTAAAAAAAATGCAAGAATTATATAAAAACTATGGCAAGAAAATATAAGCAACATAGAGGGTATATGGACTGGAATGGCTGTCGGTTGTTGAAGTGTTTGGGCTTGTCTCTATTGGCCCAATGCCAACCCAATCAAACAAAAAGACAAAAAGTAGTAGATGCATGGATCAGGGAGGGGGTGTATGGCGCATGAATCTAATGGGTTAAGTGTTCATTGAGCCCAAACAAACATAGACGTGGATTCAACATATTGATAAATATTAAAACCAAAATAAATGAAAAAATAAAATAAAAATATGGAAGAAACACGAAACGACGGCGTTTAGTTGGAATAATGACCATTCAAATCACTTTGAACCATAGGCTTTTTCGTCTTCTCGCATTCATTAGTTTTCTAAACATCCATGCTTTGAGACCGTCGCGCCGACATGCCTACGACGACGATTGCGGCGGTACTTGTCCCGAAATACAAAAAAAATTACATTCAATCCTTCGTTTCGGTACCATGAGTCTGGTTCTATAGTTCTTTTCTTCTGATTCTATCTTTTTCATCCTAAATCTTACATAGAAACGAAAACCCTAGGATTCATGAAAAGTTAAATTAAATGAAAACCATGAAGAATTCAGATGTGTGACCTTAGGGGAAATGGTCTTAAAGTGTTACTTTTCAGAGTGGTATCAAGAAACTCAGGTGAGTTGTAATCTTCTTCCTCTTCTCGTTCCCTTCTTCTTCTTATCTTTTCACTCGCTCTTCTTCTTCTCCTCAATTCTCCTTCTGTTTCTGAGAAATTTGTTGGAGTTACAGTGATGATGGTCAAAGATAATGTATAAAGTGGCTTGAAGATGTTTAAGGTTGAATGAGAAACAAGTTGATCATGATGGTTAAAGGTGTGTGATGAACGAAGCAATGATGTAGATGACGTGTCTTGAGATGTGATGAAGAGAGAGCAGAGAGAAGATTGAGTGCATAGAAGTTGTGTAACACCCCAATTCTATCCCAAGTAATTATTCAATAAAATCAGAGTACAAAATTTTTCCAACATAATCAGGATGTCACACTTTTCAACTTAAAACACATAAACCTGTCATTGTTATTTAAAATAGATACATAACACAGAGGCGGAACTAACACAACACATAATTTTTAGTCTTTAAACATAAACGACTTCATTAATCACGTAGCGGAATCTTAATAGTTTTCACATAAGACATAACATATTTTGAGTCATAAACAACATCAACATGATTGACTCCTCAATCAATGACATAAAATTCAACATTAAAACAACAAAATATGAAAAGTGTTCATTTCCCCCCGAGTGCTACGTATCAGAGCAATGACACTGAACTTGGACTAAATATGGTAACGACTACTCCTCTTGGTTACCTGCACGTTACCAGTATAAAGGCAATGGCGAAACAAAAGAAAGGGATGAGATATCAAACTATATAATTAAGATCATGATAAATAATATATAGTCAGAATTATATAAAATCACTATTTTGTCATCTCACAACCAATCCACAACAAACACAACTTAACCACACAACAACATTATTATGCAGTAAAGTATGCAGCTTGGACAAATGCAAATGCATGTGGTATCATCGGAGTAAAACTCCCAACGTAATCAACTGCCAGTTTACCGAGGCATCAAGGCGTAAGCCTTCAACGTAATCAACTTTGCCCCCAACGGCCAACGTGTTTTTACCAACATAGGCCAACATAATATGCAATGTATGTATGCGACAATTATAAATGGAATACACCACCAACATCCAAAACCAACAATGCAGAACAATAAATCAACTTCAGGCGATAAACAACTTTCAACAACAACAACTTTCAACAACAACAACCTTCAACAACTAGAATACCCGATTCAACAATTACCCAACATTACGCACGGAAAACCATATTGATTCATCAAAAGTTCCCTACTATGTTTGAAACTACTTTTATAAGATAAATCATAATTTTACCTTTTCAACGGTCCAAACGGAAATTAAATTGGAGTTATGGTTGCAAAGATATGACCAAAACAGTTTTTAGAGGTATTTTTTTCCCATTTTTTGTACAGTATGTATCGATGCATAAGTCCATGTGTTGGCTCATCCTCATCATGTATCGATACATAATTCGTATGTGTCGACTCATCCTTTAAAATTTCCAATTTTTCAAATAGCTTGTATCGACGCATAAGTCGTATGTCTCGACTCATACATCATTCCAGATTCTGTTTCTCAAAGGTTTTAACATCATGTGTCGACCCATAGCTTTTTGTATCGATGCATATTGAATTTAAAATTCTGTTTTTAAAACTCAATACAGTATGTATCGATACATAGTCTCTTATATCGACACATGTTGCGTAAAAATGCACAAATACCAGTTTCTGCAGCACAGTTCTACGTAAAAAAAGCTTCAATTTAATGTCCCAACATTCCATACATCTCAATCCAAACATCCCAACAATCCATAACAGCACATCATGGTTAATTACACACAAATTCTTTCATTAATTTTTATGGATTATAAAGCATCAATTCAAAACTCATCCAACAACAACAAGGCACAAAACTAGCAAGCTTATAAACCCTAACTACCTATCATCCATCATATTCCCAATTAGAGAGAAAGAACCCACCCTTACCTTGTGAATCGGAGGTTGATTTGCTTAGAGATGGAGATTTTCCCTAGCCTCAAGCTTGCACTTCTACTCTTCTCTTCTTTTTCCACAAAACCCCTTTTTCTCCTCAACTCATAAACCAATTGTTTACTGTGGAAAATGGTAAACAAGCGTTGGTCCTCCCTAGGTCCTAAAACTAAGGGTTACTTGCAAGATCGACCAGTTGATCCTAATACACGTGCTAAGATTTTGCATGTTATACTAATTCTGTAGAAGTATACCTTGGCCAAGAAACGGTTTTCAGAGACCGAGGGACACAGTACAACGACTTTCCACATATAATTTCGACTACCTGCCTAATCAACAGCAGACACTGGACAAACAAGACTCAACTAATCATTAATTGGTGACTCGTGACCAACAATTGACGTTAAAGTGTTCAGCACGGAAGTTGTTCGAAATGAAATGAAAGTAAAAAACAATAAAGATAAAACTTAAACATAAATTGATTGCATCAAAAGTAAGGATGGTGATTCACGTACATCAGAAGCTCAATGACTCCTTCTTCCTTTAGCGCGGAATTGGAAAGAGTTTTGGTAAGCAATTTGAGAATACAAGTGAACACACCGAACTTACAATGAAGTCACTTATTTATAGCTTTTACAGAGTAACCGCTGAAAGTATTCAACGGATGAAAATAAAACTAAGATAAAACTGCTACACACGATTTCGCCATTCGTTTTAGCGCTTTGCAACCACGATCTCTTAAAATAACCGTCCACGATCTTCAGACTTTGACTCTTTCCCACTTCGTGACATTAAAAAAAAACCACCTCTGGCTTCGATATACCATAGGAAGAATAATATTCCCTAAATCCCTTGGCCTATGTCTTCGATAGCATCTACCCTTCGACCAACTCCTTCGCTCGACCCAAAATATGTCGAATCGGCCAACAGTCTTTCTTTGCCCATCTAGTCGATGTGGTTTATCTTCGACGCGTTTGTCCCGTTTATTTCTTCTGGCTGCTTGGTCGATTCTTTGGCTCACTTTCTCAGTCGACACATGTTTTCTGATATTTCTAACTTTGTTTTATAAAGTTTTCCTAACGGAACTATATTCGTTTAGAATCAGCCCTTAACTTGTAGGGATATTTGCCTTTAATCAGTGCTCTTAAACGTATTTAGAAATTCCCAGTTAAGAAAATGCCCCCCAGAGGTGCCATTTTCGAATTTCCAATTCTGTCGACCATGAGATAATGGCATCTATGAAGCTTTATATATTTCGTCGACTCAATCCTTTCCACTACCCCTAAAGACAGTTCACTGTTCCGGTCTTTTCGTGATGTCAGGTAATCATGGAGACGTATCCGGCTTTTATCTCGAGACATGGGCAGACATGGCCCACCACGCTCTTAACTTCATCCGGCAACACGTGTCCTTCGACGGACATGATTTCACACCTAGGAAATTACTAAGATTTTATCCACCTCTTCATTTCCTTCACTTCAAGCCTATAAATAGGCAGTGTTCCCATTCTTCATCTTTTCCTCTACTTCTTCAGCTTCCCTATTTCTAAGCCAAGAAAAACCCAGAAACTTCAAACCCTATATCCAGCATTTTCAAACTTTCCTTTCCAATCCAAAACCCAAAAATCTCTAAGACTCCATTTTTTCACCATTTTCAGACCTTCCTTTCTTCCACAAATAGAGGACAAACATATTGAAACAACTCCAGTAGAAACCTTTCTCATCCGCCATATTGACGGCAAGCCCTACGTGCCAGAACCTCCAACTTCTGGAGAAAAAACTAACATCTGGAAATCACAGGTACTTATTCCCTTTAAACTCAACGATGATCCTTGGCTTTTTTAGGTCCGTTACCAGTAGACGTCCCCTCCGAAATCTACGTAGATGATGAAGGTGCATTATTTCCCACTAGCAACCGTAGTTGTCCTTTGATTACATCCCAAAGACCCATCTCCTTGCAGTTTGTTGATAAAAACTTTCGTAAAACTCCCCCTCTGAAATACCCTAAGTTCAAGGCCTAGATGGAACGGTTGGAACCTAGTAAGGGCCAACAATGGAGAGAAATGGGCATCTATGACCTGTTGGAGCTTTCTCGTGTCAGACAACCCTATTATGGTGGCATGTTGTTGGCTGCTTTGCATTTTTGGGAAGGTTCAACCAACACTTTCCACACCAAGTGTGGTATGATGACTCCCACACTTCTTGACCTAGCCTCTTTAACAGGGGTAAATCCTATTGGAAAGATCTTTAGTCACACGGACTACGAACCTATTCCAATAAAGTTCAACGTTGGCAAATCTAGACACCCAACGTATGCCAACTTCATCAACTATCACCACCGCGACTCCGGTGATGTCTATGACGAAGAACACGTTGCATTCTTAACTCTTTGGCTATCTCGCTTCGTATTCTGCTCACGGTCGATGCAGATAGCCAAACAGTTTGTTTACTTGGCCACTCCGTTGTATAGGGGTGAAAATATTGCTTTAGGCCAATTAATTTTGGCCTCTTTGTACGCCTCTATGACCGACGTGGTCAATCAGATCAAGACTTTCGATCCCAACAATCCAAAGAAGAAGAGTGTCTTAGTTCATGGTCCTTTCTGGCTCCTACAACTATGGTTGAATGCCACTTTCTCCGAAGACGTAAAACCTCCTCGACAGAAAAGAGTTTCAATCTCCCAAAATAGGAATGGGGTTGTCTGGCCATGTTACTTACCTTTGACTCCTATCGATAAAACATCTCCAAGTGATGAAGTTTTCAAAATGCTCTTCAATATCATGCTGACAAGAGAGGATTTCGGACCCTCGATGGCTCCATTTTCTGATGGCAAGAGCGGGCCAGCGTGGCTTACTGATTCTTTTCCACCTGTCGAAGCAGAAAACCGGCAGAGGTCCTTGGTTTAGTGGAGGAGTTTTCTAAATCCTCAGTTTCTCACTTATGCCATCACTAACATGAGTCCCTGCTTAACGGCCTACCAACCCAACTTTGTGGCTCGACAGTTTGGGCTTTGTCAGCTAGTGCCTAAATCATTCTATACATCTCATGAGTTGCTCACTGATGTTTTAAATGATCGAAACTGGGAAGTTATTAAGGAGGATGTTGACAACCTTTGGGCTCACAGAGCCAAACTTACATTTACCCCATTTAGACCAGCATATTACTGCACCCTGGAGTTTGAAACTTGGTGGCAATCATATTTCATTACTTTTGTTAATGATCCTGCTAGCAAAATGGATGAACTGATTGTTGCTGTTAACACTTTTCAGGGAAAGACGACGAAATGTAAGGCTACCAACGTCAAAGAAATTCAAGCCTTTCAGAAATTTTTCAGGGTGGTGTATTTACCAAACAATCTTCGTCGAACCATCCATGACGCAACCCAAGAGTTAAAGGAGAAGGTAACTGAGAGGAATCCACAACTTAAAATCCCTAGTTACGTGAAAGACAAGTATCTTTACGCACTTTATTTTGGAAAAATCAAATTTCCTCCTTTGTCGACTAGCCCATTGGCCCTGGCTTTTCGACCACCTATCCCAGATTGGTAGTATAGCTCTTGGTCGAATATTCAAAATAATTACAAAAAGAAAGCCGACCGGGTGGTTCCGACGAAGCATTGGTTACATGACTACCAAGCTTTCTACATATTAACCTTGAATATGTGAGAGAGCTCGCCGTAGTGTCCAATATTAACCACTTCTGGAAAGTTTCATTTCCTTTCACTATTCGACTCACAACATTATTTTACTTAGCTTCTTTTATAGCTGTACCCTTGCCACAGGTAGTCGTTCCTAGGAAAGAACCTGCTGTTGAGAGTCGGGAAGGGCCATCGACTGAATTTGTTGATACTAGCGCTAAGGAAGGTCCTTCACAATCAAAGGTATGTTTTACGCTCACACCTCTGTTCATATTTCTTCTATTCGACGCCCCTTATATGCTTGATATTTTGCAGCTTACACCCATTCACACTCCCTCCGATGATGAATCCATTTCCGCTTCCATCAAGAAAACGGATTCTCCTGTAAGTGTATATGTTTATACTTCGATACTCTGTGTTTTACAAACTACTAACATTTCTATCATGTAACAGAGTCGAAAACGCTCGGCAGATTCGGCTGCTCCCTCCAACACATCCAAAAAGTCCAAGAGGGACAAGAAACTTCGCCATAGTGGGAAGGTTGAGGTAAGCATCACTTAATTAGAATGCTTTGATTAAAGTTATGATTTCTCCTAATATTTTCCTTATATTTACAGCCATCACCTGATGATCAGTCTCCCTACTCCCGTAAATCTAAAGAACATAAGAGGAAATATGCTTCCTCTCCTGAAGAACGAGTGGCTAAAAATAAAAAGAAAGCCCACCTGGATGGAGACCTTAGAACGAAGGTCGATGACAAGGAAGAACCAACAATGGTCGTCGACGATCAGCCACTCGTTACGAGGCGGCGAGGTAAAGTGCTCTTGGCTACTTGTCACGACACTGCCTTACTTTCGAATGTTGACAATATCATAATACATACAGCCATTGTCACTCCACACCCAACTCCTGCGCCTGAGGAGGTCAAGGAGCCAGAGAGGAACATTTCTGCTTCCTCAGCTAGGACTAACAAAACAATAATCCCAAACTTACCGCTACAGGTATTCATCATATTTTCTATCCTGTGTATTTTTACTATTGAGTCTTACCTGGATAATGCCTGTTCTCTCTTTTAGGTCAAAGCTTCTGACCCATAGCACAGTGTGGCAGATTATACTCCACTATCAAAAGCTTCTTCACCTCATCATCGACAAGCCCTCAACGTGGTTGCTGGTGAGTTTGTTGACCTCACTGTTTCGGCTACTCTTAGTGACTTTGATTCGGTCACTAGTCTTGCCAAGCATAAGGGTTATAGTTCGACTAGCTTTGACTCTAGTCTTTCAAATTCCCTGCAGGGTTCAGATACTCCCCAAAATGTCATCATGCTACCATAATCTCCTACTAAAAGCACCTTCAGCCTTCCTCCTGAAAGGGAGACAACATTCTCTTCTCCTTAATCCCAAGTTCAGAATCTTTTTGAGAAGAAGGATGATTCAACTGGCCCTTATGGGGAAAAGGATATCTTAGCTGACATGGATGTCAATGCTGCTCTGGCAAGACTAGACAATTTCGTAAGTCGGTATATTTCCTCTTCACACTTTGACCGCTCCCAGGCTTACAGTGAAAAGTTAGGGCCTGAGGCAACAATGGTCAAGAAAATGACGGAGAAAATCCGTACGTATGCTTTCAGTCCCAACTTGCCTCATCTCCTGCATGAGGATTCAGCTCTTGGATCAGAGCTTATGGATGCTATTACTCAACTAAAAGGTCTTGAGATTTCTGAATTCTCAAAACTTATGGTGGCAGCTGTAATACGGTGAACTGACTTTATAGGATTTTTTGTATCGCAAATGTGCGGATAGCAAGAGTCGCCACCGACTTTTATTTTTATCCAATTAAGGGAAGGTAAAAGTACAGAAAAGACCTTCATTAGATTCTGAGTAAGGGAGAAGGTTATGAAAAGGGAAGGTATTAGCACCCCTTTCCATCCGTAGTTTATCTACGGGCTCTTAGTTGCTTTATAGATCACTTTTGAAAAACTTTGTGCTTTCTGTGTGTTTGAAAGATGTCTTGAAAAGGCATTTTGCTTTGACTTTGTAATGATTCATGTAGGAATGTATACAAAGTGTTCGGAAATATTTCGTTTTGAAAAGAATTTGAACTTTGAAAAAGTGTGAGGTGTGAAAAGTATTTTGATAGAGCAAGCAACTAAAAGTCTTATTACCTACTCAGAATTGGTCGTTTTCGTGTTGTTTTACTTTCCTCTAGAATAGCGTTATCCATACCATTAGTTGGTAAATAACTCCATTCGTTGGATGTAAGCGGGACATTCGAAGGGACATCGTATGGTCATAGAAGGCAACTCGTAGGAAGTATCCTAGCACATTCGAAGGGACTATCATCATTTTTCGTAGGCGACAATCGAGGGTCAAGATCATGTATTCGGAGGCGACATCGTGGGTCTTATGATCTTTGTATCGAAGGGACTATGATGATTTGTTTTGAAGGCAACGGTGCTGGAATACCTCTACGTTCGAGGGACATGACCATTTAATCGAAAGGCAACGAGAGAGAATTACCCTAAGGGGTGCATGTGTGAAAGAGTGTGTTGATTCAGATATTTTATCTTGGAAATTAGTGGGCTATGTTCAATTATTATCTTGCCATACACGCCTAGTTACTAGCAATTTATAGGGTGCGGAAATTAAAGTGCGGAATGTAAAGATGCGGAAAGGTAAATGTCCTACGCTATTACATGGCTTTGGGGCAGATACATAATTTAAAGATGCGGAAAATAAAAGCCTAATTAAAACTATTACATCCCATAGACAATTACATTATTGGAAAAAATAGAACGATAAGAGAAAAACGCCTGAATCGGAGCAACCTGTGAACGAATAAGAAAATCGAGAAATATGATGAAATTGAAATAAGAGAAAATGTTAGAAAAAATGCAATTTTAAATTGGGAAAAAATATGACATGCTGGAAATACTATTAATATGCTAAAATAATTTTTTGGGATTTTTTAGAAAAGATTTAATAATTAAAATGCAATTAAAAGTGAATTAAATGCAAAATTATGAATAAAATTAAATATGCATGCAAAATTATATTTTTTAATTTTAGAAATTAAATAAACATTTTATGAACATAATGCAAAAAGAAAAATATTTTTTGATAATTTTTTTAAGCAGAAATAAAATATAGAAAAGAAATTAAAATAGATGCAAAATAATAAAATATATTAAAAACATGAAAACATGAAAAATAATGCAAGTTTGTGAAAAGAAGTGAAAACTGGCTCTGGACGGATTCGAACTCGTGACCCTGGCTTCAAACCTTGAAAACCAACGCGCTGACCGCTACGCCATGTGTGCATCTGTGTTTGAAAACGAAGTGAGTGGAATACATGCACGCGTCACTCTCCGATTGCCTCGTTTCTGCGCCAAGAACTTCATCGTTCTTATTTGAATTCTGGGCATTTTGCGTCGGCCTCAGAGCGACGCTATGACCCCTGCAAATTCCAAAATCCAGCACAGGCAATATAAATTCAATTCAAAGGCATGGTTCGATTAGATTCATCATTCTAAACATGATGGTAGTATTCGTTTTGGCCAATTTATCCTATTTCATGTGATCCCAATTCGGTCCATGGAACCCTAGCCATGGCAAGTTTCGATTCCGGCCATGAAAATTCAATCAAACTATGCAGAAAGCTTGCAAACTTCCATCTAAACACAAAACAAACCACAAAACATGTTAAAAATGCATGAGAATTAAAATACGATTTTGAATTTTTCTTGGACAAACCGAATTCGAATTCTGTGATTCTGAATGGTTTTGTGCAATGTGAGGGTCTGGATCGATTCTGAATGGCACAAGGAACAAGATGGAATGCTCAAAATTGCTTGAAACCACCTGAATCCAAGGCTGCTTGTTGCTTGAGAGGCACGGATTTTTCAGTTTGAGAATAGGGTTTCTAGAGCAATTTTTCTGTTCTTAATCATGTGCTATGCATTGTGTATTTATATTGGATGGAATTGGAGCTGATTTGAGGAAGAAATCATCATCAATCAATGCAAATCAAATTTGATTTTGTACAAAATCTAATTTTCAAATTTTGATTAATTTTCAATCCAATCTTGCCATATCAATCCAATTTTCGAAATTTGCTGGCTTTGTTGAGTTACTTGGATGCCAAGGAAGAGAGAAAAATCAATTTGCAATTAATTTTTGATTTTATACTTTATTTTTGAATTTAATTTGTATTTAAATGAATAAATTCCAAATTAAATAGAAAAATAAAATAAAAATTCGTGGCTTTGGGCTTTGATGTTCCAAATTGTATGAGGAACAAGTTTGGATGAAGAAAAAGTAGGCCCATTTGCAAAGTTTTTGAGTTTTAGAAGTATCTCTCTTTGTGCATTCTTTCAAAATTCCCCAACTTGTGAATGGTGTAACTTGCTCAATTTTCCACATTTTTGAGAGTTCTTGGACTTTTTGGAAAGCTCTAAGAGTCCTATAAACAATGTCTTTGGTTTCACTTCAATTGGAGTTACCATGCTCAATATATCCTTAAAACAAAAAGTTGACTTTTTGTTGACTTTGAAAAGGACCTGTAATGTTTTGAGCCATACCTCTCAAATGAAGCATTTTTTGGACATTCTTGTGAGACATGAAGTTGTAGAGAATTGAATTTCCTTCAAAACAAGAGGTGGTGGAAAAATTTCTGAGAAAGTATGAGAAAGTTATGACCAGTCAAAGTTCAGTTGACTTTTCACCAAGAAACCCTAATTTGGAAAGTTTGACTTTTGAGCAAATCTTGAGTTTTCTTGATGAATCATGATCAACCCTTGATCAAATGATGAATGTAACTTCAAAATGAGGATGTTGACCAAAAATCAGAAGTTTTGACTGTATGTTGACCACAGTTGACTTTTTGACCAATACAACTGATTTTCAACCATCTGAGCAACTGTCTAAGGAAACTTGACTTGTGAAACTTGAAACTTGACATGGAGAACCTTTGAAGCATATGAGGAAGCATGAAAACCATTGGAGGTGTTAGAAATCCATCTGAATCTGAGAAATGCCAAACCCTAGCTTTGGTTGATTGTATAGGAGAGTGTTCATCTGATCCACTCTTGAGGAATCCTTGAGCATGGATGTATGGAATGTCTTGAGAAATATGAGGGCAAATTTTGGGGTATGACAGCTGCCCCTGTTCAATCTTCTTGTACTGGAAGGTGTAGATTGGCACGCTTTGCCTTTCGTGACCTGGAGGTAGAAGATGATTGAACACTCGAGTACACCTGAAAATTTGCACTCGCTGTTGGTTGATAATGCGGGAATGGGCTTAGAGATGCCATTTGGAGATTTCGCTGGGGAATGAGTCGTATGCTAGACTCGAGAGGGTTGTACAGGAGATGGGCTTAAGATGCCATCCGGAAAGATCGATGCTGGGGAGTGAGCCGTACGCTAGGCTCTGTAGATACTTCTGGAAGGAGATGGGCTTAGGATGCCATCCGGAGGGAGTCGTACGTTAGACTTTGTGCTCGTCTTTTGAATGAAGTTATTGGTTTGTATTGGTTTTTTAACCAAATATGCAACATTCTGAAAGCTGAGAAATGTCGATAAGGAGTCGGAGATGGGCTTAAGATGCCATCCAAGGCAACTGAGTCGTACGCTAGACTCTCGGAGTTGCTGTTGATAGTAAGAGAGGGTCAGAATAGTTCTTCGTGCTGACTGCTCTGAGGGGACAAAATGTGGATATTTCCCTGTTGTGCATCGGGTGTTGGTCCACTGCCTGTTATCGGAGGATAACTTGTGATCGTTCGGATAAGGTTTCCCGTCTAGCTTCGGGTGTTAATCCTGGATCCGCTATTGGAGAACAACGAGGTTGGTCGTTCAGATAGTTTTCCCGTCTGGTTTCGGGTATTAATCTTGGACCTGTCTGCGTCAGAAATGACTTTTACCTGTTTTGGAGAAAACAAGAGAAATTTCGATAGAATATTGTTAGTCTTATGCAAAGTATGATGCATGACGATGCGTATGAATGATATATACACAAATTATGAATATTTATAAATAATGTATGAATGATGGATGCTGTGGTATTTCAAAACATATCCATCTTGAGGAAGATGTGAATATTCTGCTTGAGGATTTCTGACTTCTGCTTGGGGATGAGAAGGATCGGAAACCTTGAGAAGGAAGATAGCTTTGAACCCTCCGATGCACTATCTGACCAAGTCTCGAGCCTAGATACTGTTGTGGATGGGAGAGACTGAGGAACGTGCCGCCAAAGATCTTGTTTATAGACCCTGCTGGGGATAACTCAAGAGGCGCTCCGTTGGGAAAGGTTAGGAGGCACTCTACCGGGGAATCTTGTGTATAGATCCTGCTGAAGAGTATTCGACAATCGCCTGGAGACCGAGTTGGAAGGATCTGGGGCCCGTCGAAATCTCTGGCTGGGGAATAAAAGATGTAAGCTTCCTCCGATGCACTATCTGACCAAGTTTCAAGTCTAGACACTGATGCTGCCGGGGAAAGGAGAATTGTTGAGACGCATCCTGCTGGGGATAAATGTCTCTGCTGGAGATAAAACTATTGACGACGATGAAGTTTAGGACTAGTGAAAGGGAATTTGTACTCCGCCGGGGAGAATTTGTAGTAAGTGGTAACTCTGCGGAGATTGCGTTCTGTGGGGGGAATGCTTTTGGTGACTTCCGTCGTCATCACAATTCCTGAAGCCTGTAGTAAGTACTTTTGTACGTTCACTTTTCGTATGTTTGCGAACAAGTTCTTATTGTCAGATGCATATAATCATTCAAAGCATACGTTTGGACTTTATGCAAACAACGACAGTCAAAAATTGTAAAGAGAAAGAAAACTTGCATTTATTTGAAAGATGGCGTATGGCCGAGTAGTTTATACAAGAGAAAGGTAAAAGGCTATGCGGAAACAATCTCGTTAAGTTCCAACTATGCTAGTACTCATATATTTCAACTATCTCATCTCCTTGCTGTCAGTAGAAAGTGATTGAATTGATCTTAGCCATTTGAACTTGAATCTTGATTGTATGCAAAAGTGATCGGAAGAGACATAGTCGTACGCTTAAATCCCTAACTTTTGCCTAGACCGCCCTTTCGGGTTTTCGGTCTACCGGGATACCCTTTTTTGCCCAAGCCGCCTTTTCAGGTTTTCGACTTGCCGGGTGTACATGTTTTGTATATATCCTTAACTTTTGCCCGAACCCTTTTGGTTTGCCAGGATGCCCTTATTTTTGCCTAGGTTAAATCGACCTAGCGGGTCTCTTTATCGTAGTATTTTTGACTATGTCTGCGTTCACAGGGTGTGGGAAGTCTTCGCCATCCATGGTGTTAAGTATCATAGCTCCGCCTGAAAATACTGTCTTGACTACAAATGGTCCCTCATAGGTGGGAGTCCATTTGCCCCTGGGATCACCTTGTGGGAGAATGATGCGCTTGACTACTAGATCACCGACTTGGTAGACTCGGTGCTTGACCTTCTTGTTAAATGCTCGATCATTCGTTTCGATAAATCATCCATGGCAGATGGACGCTAGTCGTTTCTCATCAATCAAGTTAATCTGGTCAAGGCGAGTCTGGATCCAATCGTCTTCGCCTAACTCTGCGTCCTGGAGGACTCTGGTTGAGGGTATTTGTATCTCGATGGGTAGGACGGCTTCCATACCGTACACAAGAGAGAAGGGGGTTGCCCCTGTTGATGTTCGCGATAACCATGAAGAGCAAATGGTAACATCTCATGCCAATCTTTGTAAGTCACTGTCATCTTCTGTATAATCTTCTTAATGTTCTTGTTGGCGGCTTCCACTGCGCCATTCATCTTAGGCCGATAAGGAGAAGAATTGTGATGCTTGATCTTGAACTGCGTGCAGAGTTCGGTGATCATCTTGTTGTTGAGATTAGAACCATTATCTGTGATAATCCTTTCGGGAGTGCCATACCGACATATAAGATTATGCTTGATGAATCGAGCCACAACATTCTTGGTAACAGATGCGAACGAGGCTGCCTCTACCCACTTGGTGAAATAGTCAATTGCCACAAGGATGAAACGATGTCCGTTGGAAGCAGTGGGCTTGATTTCTCCAATCATGTCAATGCCCCACATTGCGAAAGGCCAAGGAGCTGTTAGAACATTCAGAGGTACTGGAGGTACATGTACTTTGTCGGCATAAATCTGGCATTTGTGACAAGATCGAGCATAGCGGTGACAATCAGCTTCCATGGTAGACCAATAGTAACCCGTTCTCAGAATCTTCTTAGCCATTGTATGTCCACTGGAGTGGGTACCGAATGCGCCTTCGTGTAATTCTTCCATGATACGTATCGCTGTTTTCTGGTCTACACAGCGGAGTAAGCACAAGTCGTGATTGCGCTTGTACAAGATGCCGTTGCTGAGGAAGAATTTGGATGCGAATCTTCTCATGAATTTCTTATCATTGACAGATGCCCCTGCGGGGTATTCCTGAGTCTCAAGATACCTCTTCACGTCGTAGTACCAAGGTTTCTCTTCTGTATCACGCTCATAACAATATGCTGGTTCGTCAAACTTCTCAATGATGATCAGGGGAGCCTCGTTGTCCCATCTAACCTTGAACATAGATGACATAGTAGCTAATCGTGCTGCCGATTCTCTTCTCGTGGAATGTGATCAAAAGTAATCTCTTCAGTAGGGGATCAAACTCGAACATGCTCTCGATATGGAATGAGATTCGGATGCTTATCCCACTCGCCTTAATCGATGATCACTAAAGCTGAGTCTCCATACACTTGCAAGAATTTGATTCTTAAGTCAATAGCAGCTTTAATACCCATGATGCACGCTTCATACTCGGCCATGTTGTTGGTGCAACGGAAACATAATCTGGCGGTGAAAGGCGTGTGTCCGCCTGCAGGGGATGTAATGATGGCGCCAATGCCATTACCAAGTGCGTTTGAGGCTCCATCAAAGACCATGGTCCATCAGGATCCTTGTTCAGGTCCTTCGTCTGGGCCTGGCTCTTCACAATCAATAACTAGTAAAACATCTTCATCTGGAAACTCAAACTGCATAGACTGATAGTCATCTACGGCTTGATGAGCCAAATGATCGGCTACTATACTTCCTTTGATCGCTTTCTGAGAAGTGTACTGGATGTCATACTCGGTCAAGATCATTTGCCATCTTGCTATTCTTCCGGAGAGAGCTGGTTTCTCGAATATGTATTTTATCGGATCCATCTAAGAAATCAACAAGGTAGTGTGAGTCAACATATACTGTCTTAGTCGGCGAGCAGCCCAAGCCAAAGCGTTGCAAGTTTTCTCGAGTTGTGAGTATCTTGTTTCACAGTCGGTAAACTTTTTGCTAAGGTAGTATATTGCATGCTCTTTTCGACCAGACTCGTCATGTTGCCCCAACACACACCCCATTGAATTCTCTAACACTGTTAAGTACATGATGAGAGGTCTTCCTTTGGTAGGCGGCATCAGGATAGGAGGTTTCTGTAGGTACTCCTTGATTTTGTCAAAAGCGATCTGGCAATCGTCATTCCATTCTACCATTTGATCTTTCTTTAGTAACTTGAAGATTGGCTCACAAGTAGCGGTTAGGTGTGCAATGAATCTGGCAATGTAGTTCAAATGGCCCAAGAAACCTCTGACTTCCTTCTCGGTGCGGGGAGCTGGCATCTCTTGAATAGCTTTAACCTTGGCGGGATCAACTTCAATACCTTTACCACTGACAACAAACCCTAGGAGTTTACCGGATCTGACTCCAAAAGTGCACTTGTTGGGATTAAGTCTCAGCCAGTACTTCTTCAACCTATCAAATAATTTCTGCAAATGATCAAGGTGTTCTTCTTCTGTCTGTGATCGAGCTATCATGTCATCGACGTAGACCTCTATCTCGTGA
Source organism: Vicia sativa (assembly GCA_021764765.1). Classification (NCBI taxonomy): domain Eukaryota; kingdom Viridiplantae; phylum Streptophyta; class Magnoliopsida; order Fabales; family Fabaceae; genus Vicia; species Vicia sativa. The sequence continues at coordinate 271,012,344 of CM038792.1, forward strand.
TGAATCATGTCATGAAATAGTGCCACCATGGCACGCTGGTAAGTGGCGCCCGCGTTCTTTAGTCCGAACGGCATAAGTTTGTAACATAAAGTACCCCACTGTGTAACAAAAGTAGTCTTCTCCATGTCTTCGGGAGCCATTTTGATCTGATTGTAACCGGAGAAACCATCCATGAAGGAGAAAACCTTATGCTGAGCGGTGTTGTCAACCAGAACATCAATATGAGGAAGTGGGAAATCATCTTTCGGACTCGCTTTGTTCAGATCTCTGTAATCCACACACATTCGTACTTTGCCATCCTTCTTAGGTACGGGAACCACATTTGCAACCCACTGCGGATAAGAAGTAACGACTAAGAAACCGACGTTGAACTGCTTCATAACTTCGGCTTTGATTTTCTCTGACATCTCAGGACGCATACGACGGACCTTCTGCTTCACTGGGAGGAAACCTTCTTTTGTTGGCAACCGGTGCACCACAATATCAATGTCTAAACCTGGCATGTCTTCGTACGACCAAGCAAAAACCTCAATATAGTCTCATAGCTGTACCAACCTTTCTTTAACACTGCTCTCAAGACCCGCTCTATCTTGATCTCTTTTCTCTTCGCTAGTACCCAAATTCACAACCTCAACCTGCTCTTCGTGTGGCTGTATAACTCGCTCTTCTTGCTGTAGCAATCTGACAAGTTCTCCTGGCACTTCACAATCTTCTTCACTTTCATCTTCGACTTGGTAGATCGGATTATCGAAGTCATATTTAGCACTAGCATAGTTATTAACGAGATTCGGAGTGATTCGCGTGTATCACGTGGGTGTGTAAGAACACATAGCCTTTTGAAGGGTGATAAAGTAAAAGAAAGAAAACACAATTGAATGCAAAAGTCCAACGAATTTATTGAATGAAAATACGCAAACGACAAATAATAACCCTCGCAAACGAGCCATGATGCCCCGGGCAAGGCACTAGGCTTTAGAGTTTATTGTTCAAAACATAGAAAATACGAAAAGCAAACAAAACAAGAATAATTACTCCTGACTAAAGGAGATTGGTATGACGTCTTCAGTCTTCCAATTGCTGAGCCCACGATCTGGAGTTGGAAAGATCCAATTGCTGATGTCGAAGTCGTTGTCGTCGTCCTCTATAGCATGGATTCCACTCTGATTGATGCGGAAGGGAAGTTGGCCGGCACGCTCGCGGCGTATCATCTTCTGACCCTTGATAGTGAAGCCTAAACCAGTCTTGTCAAACTTGAAAGGAAGATCAGGGAGCTGACCCCAAATAGCACCACCACCTTGTTCAACTGCAGCTTGAGCATCTTTCAGGGAGGCCATCCTAGGAGGAACTTGTGTAACTTCAGGAGTGACAGGTGAGTCAACAGGCATGACTCTGGGGACTGTTTCAAAAGCTTGACAGGGAGTCTCAAAGAATTCACCCTCCACTTCGAGGTATCGGAATGACTGTAGATGACTGACCATATATTCTTCTTCACCGCACACTGTAACAACTTTTCCTTTCACCGGGTACTTCAGCTTCTGATGTAGGATAGAGGTAACAGCGCCTGCCCCATGTATCCAAGGGCGTCCGAGTAGGCAAGAGTAAGCTGGACGGATGTCCATGACAAAGAATGTAGAGTCAAAAGTCGGGAACCGACTTTAACAGGCAGAATGAGCTCTCCAAGTACTGTTCCCTTAGAACCATCAAAAGCTCTCACAATAATGTCACTGGGTCTCAGAACCAACCCTTCAACGTCGAGGCGATCAAAAGCAGTCTTCGGTAGGATGTTCAGAGCAGAACCGGTATCCACCAACACATGAGATAATGTAGTACCCTTGCATTCCACAGAGATGTGCAAGGCTTTGTTAAGTTTCCTTCCGGCAGGAGTCAAATCAGCATCCGAGAAACCTAGGCCATTGTTGGCAGCCAGGCTAGCAATACAAACTTCAAATTGATCAGTAGTAGTGTCTTGCGGTACGTGAGCATTCTTCAGAAACTTCACCAAGGCATTAGCATGAGCCTCGGAGCATAAGAGCAGAGCAAGCATGGAGATCTTCGACGGAGTCTGTCCCAACTGTTCCACAACATTGTAGTCACTCTTCTTGATAATCTTCAGAATTTCCTCCATTTCTTGTTTGGAGGTGTCTTCGGCAACTTCTTTTGGTACTTCTGTCTGAGCAGGATGAGTCACTTGTTCTTTCCCTCTAGCTTCGGGAACTGGTTGAATAGCTGGAATGCGAGCTGGAGTCGCAGTGTCTTTTTGGAGGAGAGATCTCTGGAGAAAATACTCTTCCGATTATGGTCACTTTGCTTGATCCGGTGATGTTGTCAATGTCAGGAATAGAAGCTTCAACGGTAAGATCTTCAATGGTCAGAGGGTCTTGCTTGACGCCATGATAGTAAACATCAGATCCATAATTCCAAGGGATAGCCTTGTCAGAGGAATATGGAACTGGTCTGGGAGAAGTGATGATGAGAGGTGCCACTCTAGGCACAGGATCAACAGAGGAAATCCTTATGGTGTTAACATCAGCATAGTCTTCTGGGAAATCGTCACCCCATCCGGTTGCTTTAACATCTTCAATAGGAATCTTGTAGCTCTCAGGAACAATGTACTTTACCATGTAATCATACTTTCCACTTGGCTGCCCCAAGGTATCCCACACAGATGGTTCAGTTTCATTCGCATTGTCAATCTTCAACTTAGACATCTCTTCACACAGCTTCTGCACCGGCGGTTTCAGAAATAGTATCTCACGGTTATCCATCATGCACTGGACACGTCTTCTCAAACCAGCACAACCATCAGGTGCAGAGGGGCACCAACGGCAATTCTCTGGGCATCCTGGATTGACACCGGCTTGCAGCAAGTTCTTCTTAACAGTCATCAGAGGAATGGTCAAGTCATCTATGTTGAAAACATAAGTATCGTCACCAACAACATTAGAACTCTTGTCATGGTTAGGCATAGGAGCGTTGATCACATTCGGAGTCTCAACAGGAGGGTCAAATTCAATCTGCTTAGCTTCAATCATATCTTGAATCTTGTTCTTCAAAGCCCAACAATCATCAGTACTATGTCCGGGGCTATTGGAATGGTAAGCACACTTAGCATTAGGATTGTATCTCGGAGAGGAAGTGTTGACATTCTGAGGAGGATCCCTCAAGGTAATCAATTCTGCTTTCAACATGTGTTGCAAGGCTTGCGACAATGGCATGTTGATCTTCGTAAACTGTCTTCGTGGCGCATTCTGGTTACACGCGTTGTCTCGTTGAGGTTGTGCTGATGTAGGATTGGAGATCACAACTGCTCCCACAGATTGAGCGCGGTCGGTCTTGGCTCGGCTTTTCTGACCATACACAGCATTGGCTTCTTTCTTACTACCAAAAGATCTTTTCGCAGCATTTGAAGATGACTCTACATGAATCTTTCCGCTCTTGATACCAGCTTCGATACGCTCGCCTGTAAGTATCAGCTCGGTGAATCCGGCTGAAGAGTTTCCAATCAGATGATTGAAGAATGGTCCTGACAATGTCCCCATAAACATATCAACCAACTCCCTATTGGACAAGGGTGGTTGAACTCTGCTTGCTAGATCTCTCCATTTCTGAGCATACTCTTTGAACTTCTCATCGCGACCCATAGACATGCTCTGTAGTTGCATGCGAGTAGGTGTCAATTCAGCATTGTACTCATACTGTCTGTAGAAAGCATCGGCCAAATCACTCCAAGTACGGATACGGTCATTCTCTAGCTGATAATACCACTCCAACTGAGTTCCTGACAAACTCTCTTGAAAATATTGCATCCACAGCTTTCTGTCATCAGTGTGGGGGTTAATCTTCTGAACATAGGACTTCAAATGCAGCTTCGGACAAGAAATGCCATCATACTTGGCAAAAGTAGGAACTTTGAATTTGGGAGGAATCACAACACCAGGAACAAGACTCAGATCATCGAAATTCAGCCCGGACATTTTCAGATTCTCCACAGCATTCAAACGGTCTTCAAGTTGCTTGTACTTGTCATCTTCATCAGAGTACTGGCTATGATCGTATTGATCGTCTTTCCCTTTCTCAGGCTCACGCTGGCTGCCTTCGCCATCACCCTCATTCTTGACACTGTTTTCAGAGAGCTCAATCCGGATGACTCTTCTAGGACCACCTTTGTAGCGTCTGCCCATGTTGAGTAGACCCACAACCTTCTTCTTTCTGTTGATGAGCTTCTTCAGATCTTCTTGGCCTTGGACCAAACTAGTGAACATCTCTGGCCGGGCATTCGAACACGGAGATCTTTGACAGTCTGTTCGAGAGCCATTGCTGCTAAAATAAATAGCAAGAGGATAAGAAAACCAATCTCCAATGTACCTGTGATGCAATGTTATGCTATGCTATGCAATGTTTATGCGAATGCTATGCAATGTTTTCAAGGACTCTAAAGATTTAAATTTGTTAAACAAGCAATGAACAAACAAATATTAGTTCTCTTTATTCTTTTTCTTTTTAAGTACAAAAGATAATAAAAGAAAAGCATGTAAAGCTTCTAGGTCTCCCATGGGCGCTTCCTCTTGGTGCCGAGATAGACGTTGAAATTGCGCTCCTCGTGAAGTAGCTTGGTCAACTCTAGCACTTTCTTCTCACTTGCATAATACTGAGCTTCAAAGGTATCCCTCTCTTCTTTTAGCTGAATCCAGGATCTCTTCAAGTCTTCAAAATCGGTAGGCATGTCAGGATGGAGAATAGTATAGGGTACGTCACCTATAGCAATAGGTTCCATAATTACGGGTACAACAGGCGTGAACGGCATCATGAGGTTTTGAGCTCGAGCTCGCACCCATTTGAGGTAAGGCTCCCAAGGAGTGGGATTTTGGTGCCCCAAAGTCTTGGTATCAGTCTTCTTTACCATGCCCCAAGCGTGTATGAACCTTCGTCGGTAATTCTGGAGATCGTGGTTGTAGTCGAACACAATATCTTGGAGAAGCATATCATGTGGACCATCTCTTCGAGCAAAACCAAACTGACGTAGAGCTAGGGAAGGGTTGTAAGTAATACCTCCTCTTATACCAAGGAGTGGTACATTAGGGGGAATTCTCCACAACGCTCAATGAAGATGAAGTCCTTTTGAGAGAAAAGACTCCAACGGATATCGGAATGAGAGAGTGACATTAACCTTTGAGACCACTTCATCCTTTGTTCGTTCTTCAAAACTGATGGAGGGAGGTGCGAAATAAACCACCTCGAAAGTAACGGTATACAACACATGAGAGTGCCTTGTCTCTTAGTAGTACGAGTGTGGAGAGAATGTAGGATGTCTCCAAGTAAGGTAGGCACTGGATTGCGGGTAAGGAACAACTTGATGGCATTGACATCTATGAACTGATCTGAGTTAGGGAATAGAACCAAACCATAGATTAGCAAGGCCACAATGTTTTCAAATGCATGGAAACTCATAACTTTGAGGAATTCTCGGGCTTTCTTAATTAGGAACTTGGAAAGTAAACCCTTAACTCCGCTTCTAGTTTCCCAATTGGCTTCAATATCTGAGCGCTTAAGATGTAAGGCTGATGCGATGTCTTCGTACTTAGGAACCTTTTCTAAACCGGTGAATGGCATTTGGTCAAGAATAGGTATCCCAAGTAGCTTAGAGAACTCTTCCAAGGTAGGAACCAACTGATAATCTGGGAATGTAAAGCAATGGTGCTTCGGATCAAAAAACTGGAATAGGACATGCATCATATCTTCTTCAAAACCGGGAGATAACCAAATCAAGTAGATAACCATGTCTTTTGATGAACTGAGCATGGTCGGGAATTTCTGAAACCAATTCTTTGAGTTGAGAAGGTATACCCATGAAGTTGATTCGGATAGTCTTTCTAGAAGCCATAACACCTACAAAACAGAGCAAAGATAAATCCCTAGGTCCTTGAAATGGTTAGAAATGATATGCAATGCAAATGATGTCATGATGTCATGTTTGGCACACACAAGCAATTCACACAAAGAGCCTATGGTTTAAGGCTTGCATGAGGTCTAGGTGATTACCCCACCAAAAGTTTGAGTTGGTTCATCCTGTCCTATAATAGTAACCGGGTTCTAGGAATCTCATATCATTGATCTTTCTCGTAGGCGCTTATTTCAATACGACTACCAAGTGTTCGACCGAAAATGTCCCAAAAGTCTGATCTCAATGAGCGTAGCATCGAGTATCAACCAACCTCGGTCTACACCAAAGCCGGCCATCTCACTACCTTCTAATGGCCAAGATGGGTCAATTAAGGTTCTAAAAGTTTAGTTAGCGCTTGATGACACCACGCAGAAGCCAAATACTATCCTCAACTTGGGAATGAGGAGTATCGGGACAACCAAAGTGTCACGCTAACGTAGCCATCATGTTGACCGTTAAGTTATACGTCTAGCGGTCGCAATGATCTAATGCCACTTACCTAAAAGGAAACCCGGATCCGGGTGTAGGATCCCCCAACAATATAATACCCAAGCAACCCTTAAAGATAAAGCAAGCAAGTCAAACAGAAAGCAATAAAAATGATCTATGAATCCTTAAGGCAATTCTCTCTTTAAGGGTGTCTCCCCGGCAGAGTCGCCAGTTCTGTAATACGGTGAACTGACTTTATAGGATTTTTGTATCGCAAATGTGCGGATAGCAAGAGTCGCCACCGACTTTTATTTTTATCCAATTAAGGGAAGGTAAAAGTACAGAAAAAGACCTTCGTTAGATTCTGAGTAAGGGAGAAGGTTATGAAAAGGGAAGGTATTAGCACCCCTTTCCATCCGTAGTTTATCTACGGGCTCTTAGTTGCTTTATAGATCACTTTTGAAAAACTTTGTGCTTTCTGTGTGTTTGAAAGATGTCTTGAAAAGGAATTTCGCTTTGACTTTGTAATGATTCATGTAGGAATGTATACAAAGTGTTCGGAAATGTTTCGTTTTGAAAAGAATTTGAACTTTGAAAAAGTGTGAGGTGTGAAAAGTATTTTGATAGAGCAAGCAACTAAAAGTCTTATTACCTACTCAGAATTGGTCGTTTTCGTGTTGTTTTACTTTCCTCTAGAATAGCGTTATCCATACCATTAGTTGGTAGGTAACTCCATTCGTTGGATGTAAGCGGGACATTCGAAGGGACATCGTATGGTCATAGAAGGCAACTCGTAGGAAGTATCCTAGCACATTCGAAGGGACTATCATCATTTTTCGTAGGCGACAATCGAGGGTCAAGATCATGTATTCGGAGGCGACATCGTGGGTCTTATGATCTTTGTATCGAAGGGACTATGATGATTTGTTTTGAAGGCAACGGTGCTGGAATACCTCTACGTTCGAGGGACATGACCATTTAATCGAAAGGCAACGAGAGAGAATTACCCTAAGGGGTGCATGTGTGAAAGAGTGTGTTGATTCAGATATTTTATCTTGGAAATTAGTGGGCTATGTTCAATTATTATCTTGCCATACACGCCTAGTTACTAGCAATTTATAGGGTGCGGAAATTAAAGTGCGGAATGTAAAGATGCGGAAAGGTAAATGTCCTACGCTATTACATGGCTTTGGGGCAGATACATAATTTAAAGATGCGGAAAATAAAAGCCTAATTAAAACTATTACATCCCATAGACAATTACATTATTGGAAAAAATAGAACGATAAGAGAAAACGCCTGAATCGGAGCAACCTGTGAACGAATAAGAAAATCGAGAAATATGATGAAATTGAAATAAGAGAAAATGTTAGAAAAAATGAAATTTTAAATTGGGAAAAAATATGACATGCTGGAAATAATATTAATATGCTAAAATAATTTTTTGGGATTTTTTAGAAAAGATTTAATAATTAAAATGCAATTAAAAGTGAATTAAATGCAAAATTATGAATAAAATTAAATATGCATGCAAAATTATATTTTTTAATTTTAGAAATTAAATAAACATTTTATGAACATAATGCAAAAAGAAAAATATTTTTTGATAATTTTTTTAAGCAGAAATAAAATATAGAAAAGAAATTAAAATAGATGCAAAATAATAAAATATATTAAAAACATGAAAACATGAAAAATAATGCAAGTTTGTGAAAAGAAGTGAAAACTGGCTCTGGACGGATTCGAACTCGTGACCCTGGCTTCAAACCTTGAAAACCAACGCGCTGACCGCTACGCCATGTGTGCATCTGTGTTTGAAAACGAAGTGAGTGGAATACATGCACGCGTCACTCTCCGATTGCCTCGTTTCTGCGCCAAGAACTTCATCGTTCTTATTTGAATTCTGGGCATTTTGCGTCGGCCTCAGAGCGACGCTATGACCCCTGCAAATTCCAAAATCCAGCACAGGCAATATAAATTCAATTCAAAGGCATGGTTCGATTAGATTCATCATTCTAAACATGATGGTAGTATTCGTTTTGGCCAATTTATCCTATTTCATGTGATCCCAATTCGGTCCATGGAACCCTAGCCATGGCAAGTTTCGATTCCGGCCATGAAAATTCAATCAAACTATGCAGAAAGCTTGCAAACTTCCATCTAAACACAAAACAAACCACAAAACATGTTAAAAATGCATGAGAATTAAAATACGATTTTGAATTTTTCTTGGACAAACCGAATTCGAATTCTGTGATTCTGAATGGTTTTGTGCAATGTGAGGGTCTGGATCGATTCTGAATGGCACAAGGAACAAGATGGAATGCTCAAAATTGCTTGAAACCACCTGAATCCAAGGCTGCTTGTTGCTTGAGAGGCACGGATTTTTCAGTTTGAGAATAGGGTTTCTAGAGCAATTTTTCTGTTCTTAATCATGTGCTATGCATTGTGTATTTATATTGGATGGAATTGGAGCTGATTTGAGGAAGAAATCATCATCAATCAATGCAAATCAAATTTGATTTTGTACAAAATCTAATTTTCAAATTTTGATTAATTTTCAATCCAATCTTGCCATATCAATCCAATTTTCGAAATTTGCTGGCTTTGTTGAGTTACTTGGATGCCAAGGAAGAGAGAAAAATCAATTTGCAATTAATTTTTGATTTTATACTTTATTTTTGAATTTAATTTGTATTTAAATGAATAAATTCCAAATTAAATAGAAAAATAAAATAAAAATTCGTGGCTTTGGGCTTTGATGTTCCAAATTGTATGAGGAACAAGTTTGGATGAAGAAAAAGTAGGCCCATTTGCAAAGTTTTTGATTTTTAGAAGTATCTCTCTTTGTGCATTCTTTCAAAATTCCCCAACTTGTGAATGGTGTAACTTGCTCAATTTTCCACATTTTTGAGAGTTCTTGGACTTTTTGGAAAGCTCTAAGAGTCCTATAAACAATGTCTTTGGTTTCACTTCAATTGGAGTTACCATGCTCAATATATCCTTAAAACAAAAAGTTGACTTTTTGTTGACTTTGAAAAGGACCTGTAATGTTTTGAGCCATACCTCTCAAATGAAGCATTTTTTGGACATTCTTGTGAGACATGAAGTTGTAGAGAATTGAATTTCCTTCAAAACAAGAGGTGGTGGAAAAATTTCTGAGAAAGTATGAGAAAGTTATGACCAGTCAAAGTTCAGTTGACTTTTCACCTAGAAACCCTAATTTGGAAAGTTTGACTTTTGAGCAAATCTTGAGTTTTCTTGATGAATCATGATCAACCCTTGATCAAATGATGAATGTAACTTCAAAATGAGGATGTTGACCAAAAATCAGAAGTTTTGACTGTATGTTGACCACAGTTGACTTTTTGACCAATACAACTGATTTTCAACCATCTGAGCAACTGTCTGAGGAAACTTGACTTGTGAAACTTGAAACTTGACATGGAGAACCTTTGAAGCATATGAGGAAGCATGAAAACCATTGGAGGTGTTAGAAATCCATCTGAATCTGAGAAATGCCAAACCCTAGCTTTGGTTGATTGTATAGGAGAGTGTTCATCTGATCCACTCTTGAGGAATCCTTGAGCATGGATGTATGGAATGTCTTGAGAAATATGAGGGCAAATTTTGGGGTATGACAGCAGCATTTGAAGACATTCTCCCTTCATTTCTGACAAACATTACTCAAATGAAGGAGAATGAGCAACTAGTCGAAACGAAGCAAGCAATGGTGAGGAGAAACATGGATATGGTGAAGAGGACCAAAATGGTGGTCGAAGGGATGAAGGCCCACATTAATCAGAAACGGAAAGAGCAAGATCCTAAAAGGAAAAGAGTTGCTGAAATACGCAGTTGAATTACTGATTTGTCGAAAGAACTGGAAGCTTTGAATGTAGAGTTGGAGCTTGTCGTAAAACAAGATGAAGAACTTGATCAAGCTATCACCCCTGCTCAAACTGAAATGATCCAGCTGACCAAAGATGCCCTCATTGTCAGTACTGCCACTGCTCGAGTCAAAGAGGAGTTGCTAACGCTCAAGATAAGAGTAAATGGGCTAAGCACCACTGTTGTACGCATACACGGTGATCTGGCCAGCTTCGAAATAAAATTCGACAATTTTTGATTAATGTAACCGTTCTGGTGATGTAACTATTTTTGATGGTCTTTTCTGAATATTATGACATTTGTATCATAATTTCAACTACTTTATGCAATGCTATATTTTTACATTGTCGTTTCATACTTATGCACGACTGATATGCTGGCTTCGTTATTACTCTTTCCATCTCAGTTCGACATACTTTTCACGTTGTCGTAATTGAGATTTCTTGAAGAATAGGTTTATATTTCTTCAAGTATTTACCATTTACCCTCAGAATCCGTCGATCTGGGGCTAATTCTTCAAGTTCATATGCATTGTTGGAAAAGATTTTAATTATCTTAAACGGTCCCTCCCAATTTGGCAACCATTTTCCTAGGACTCTATCGTTTCTGTCCATGGGCAATATCACTTTCCAAACTAAATTATCGACATGAAATACTTTATCTTTTACCTTTTTATTATAGGCTTTGGCTATCCTGTCCTTTTGCCTCCTTAATGCATCAAGGGCCAACATCCTCTCTTCATCCAAGTCGACTAACTCGTCAGTCATCATACTCCAATAGTCTTCAGATGGTATTTCATGCTGTCGTTGAATCCTTATCGATTGAACGTGTATTTCTACTGGCAATACAACATCATGTCCATATGCTAATCGGAATGGGGTTGCCCCCGTTTCCTTTTTAGGAGATGTTCTACATGCCCATAAAGCTTGGTCTAGCGTTTGATGCCAATTTCTTGGCGTTTTGCCCACATGTTTCTTAATCAGACTAATTATTATCTTATTGGCAGCTTCGACCTGGCCATTTTCCTGAGCATAATAAGGGGTGGATGTTAACAGTTTTATTCCAACCTCTTTTGTGAATTCTTGTATTTTTCGCCCCGTGAACACTGTTCTTTAGTCGGTTGTGATTGTTTCAGGAATTCCAAACCGACACATAATATGATTTTGTATGAAATCAATCACAGCCTCTTGGTCGACATTTTTTAAAGCTACGGCCTCAACCCACTTTGTGAAATAATCAATACCGACTAAAATGTACCTCTGCTGGATTTATTTCCCCAATCACATCTAACTCCCATCCTCTAAATGGCCAAGGTTTTATAATAGCATGCAGTTCGCTTGCAAACGCGTTTTGGATGCCCCCATGCATTTGGCATTCCTGGCATCCTCAAGAAAATTCAATGCAGTCTTTCAACATTGAAGGCCAATAGACACCTGATCTCATCAACAACCATTTCATCTTGTGTCCAGCTTGGTGTGCACCACATGCTCCACTATGCACACTCGACACTGCTACATATGCCTCACTTTCTCCTAGGCACTTAAGTAATACTCCTTTGACAATTTTCTTAAATAATTCATTTTCAATTAAAATAAAACTTAGGGCATGATATTTTATTTTATGATCTGTCGAACCTGTAGGAGAGTGTAAGTAGTCGACCAGGGGTTTACGCCATTGTCTTGCCCATTATCAATTGCTAAAATTTCAAAATTTTCGGCATCTATTGCACCTAATTTTATAATTGACAAATCTGAAGGAGATAACAAAGTAGCTCGAAACTTTTTCCTTACTTGAATAGGTTCTTCGTCTTTATTCTTTTTGTATCCTGAAGCTTCTTGCGCCAAATCATTAGCTTCTTGGTTTTCCCGTCGAGGTATATGTCGAAGGCTTTCTTGTTCGAAACGTTTTAGTAACCTTATAAAAATAACAAAGTACATGATTAAGTTCTCTTTAATGCATCTATACTCTTTTGATACTTGTTTGATTACCAATTCGAAATCTCCCATAATTTCGACATTTCTTGCCCCCAATTCTAGCAGTAGTTCAAGTCCAGTTATTAGAGACTCATATTCTGCCTCATTATTCGTGCAGATACCATCGATGGTGTACTTGAACTCTTCTGGAATTCCATTGGGAAAAATTATGATTCCTCCTATCCCTGTACCATTTTTGTGACTAGAACCGTCGAAATATAATTTCCAGGATACTAACTCGACCAGAAAATCTGCCACTATTTGCCCTTTTAGTGCTTTCAAAGGCAAGTATGTTAGGGAATACTCAGTTAACGTTAATGCCCATTTACCAATTCGACTATGCAAAATTGGTTTAGACAACATATGTTTAATAATATCGAAATAAGAAGAAACATACACGTCAACTGGCTTTATATATTGCTTTAGTTTGATATAAGAAAAATACAAACACATGCATAGCTTTTCTATATCACTATACCAAGTTTCAGGACCATTTAACATTCGACTAAGATAATACATAGGTCTTTCGACATGATTGTCGTCTTCTTGAACTAGCATACTTCCTATGGTCGATTCTGAGGCTGCTATGTACAACCTCATAGAATTATTTCTAATTAGAGGTGCCAATATAGGAGGCTTCACCAAATATTCTTTGATTTTTTCGAAAGCATCTTGATGCTCCTTTTGCCAGATGAACTCTTGATTCTTCAGTCGAAGTAGTGGTGAAAACGCTTTAGTCTTGCCATTTAAGTTGGATATGAATCTCCTTAGGAAGTTTATTTTACCCAACAAAGACTGAAGTTCTTTTTTGGTTGACGGTGGTTTGACGTCCATGATAGCTTTGGTCTTGCTTTGGTTGACTTCAATGCCCTTTTTATGCACCACAAAACCAAGGAAATCTCCTGCCCGCACACAAAAATCACACTTTAATGGATTCATTTTTAATCCATATTTTCGCATTCGTTTGAAAGATCTCTGAAGATGTTCCAAGTGTGTCGATTTACCACCCGACTTAATGACAATATCGTCGATGTGAACCTGCATGAAATCTTCAATAAAGTCATGGAACATAGAATTCATTACCCTTTGGTATGTTGCTCCGACATTCTTCAAGCCGAATGGCATGACCACCCATTCATAGGTGCCTAATGCCCCTGGGCAACGAAACACCGTCTTCGGCACATCATCATCTACAATGAAAATTTGGTTATAACCAGCATAACCATCAAGCATACTTAAATATTCAAAACCAATGGCTGAGTTGACTAGCATTTCAGCCACTGGCATGACATATTCATCTTTAGGAGTGGCAACATTTAAGTCTTTAAAATCAATGTACACTCTTAGCTTTCCATTTTTCTTAATGACTAGCACAATATTGGCCAACCATTCGACATACCTTGCAGTTCTGATGAACTTGCTTTTGAGGAGTCTTTCTATTTCCTCCTTGATCTTCGACATAATTGCAGGTGCAAAACTTTGAGGTGTCTGTTTCACTGGCTTTCTCCCAGCTTTTACTGGTAAATTTAACTCGACCAATTCCTTGTTTAAACCTGGAATTTCATTATAGTCCCAAGAAAAACAATCTTTAAACTCTTTTAGTAAAGATATTACCTCAGATCCGAGTTTTTGGTCGATGTTGGCGCTAATATAAGTTGGTCTTTTATCACCCTTTGTGCCAAGGTCGATTTCTTCTAAAGGATCTTGTGGCTGCATTTTTTCTGGTGCCATGGGATCCTTTTTGAAACCTAAAGGTTCGTCGTCGTATATGCAATCTAAATGTTGCTCATCGACGCTTTCTTTGACCATTCTGCCTTTATCAGCTGGTTCTGGCTCTACAGCCAAAATGACTTCTTCTATGGCCATGTTCTTTCCAGCTTCTAGAGCCGAATTCATCTTGTTTCGACAATGTACGCCGAAATCCTTTTCAGAGCTTCTAGCTTAGACATTGCTGTCGTGATGGCTTCCCCAGCCTATCGGCACGAGTTCCTCTGCGTAAGGATCTTCCAGAGGTTCGACATCCCACACAAAACCATGGGTTTCATGTAGTTTCAAAGAAACGAATGCCTCGTTCAGCTTGGCATACATTTCCTCTGCTGGCTGACAAGGAGTAATATTAGCCAGCTTTCTGTCAAACCGATTTTGGTCGACATTATTAATATCCGCCATGAAGTAACCTTGGTCGGCCTCGATATTCTCCACTATGCCATCCTCTCGCCAAATTATTAGGCGTTGATGCATGGAAGATGGCACAACGCTGATTCCATGTAGCCATTCTCTGCCTACCAGCAAATTGTAACTTGGCCTTCCTTGAATAACCATGAATATTGCCGGCCTAGTGACTGAGCTAACCGTGATGTCTACCTGGATCACCCCATGGTAGTTTTAGTTTTGCCTTCGTAGTCCGACAGGACCACGTTGTGAGATCTTATATTGGTGTCGAACTTACCGATTTTCTTTAATATATGATATGGCATTATATTGAATGTAGCGCCACAATCCACTAACACTTTGTTAAAGGCAGTTTCTTCGACTTTTTCCCTATTCAGTAATGGCTTCAGATGGCTCCTCATATCCATGTCAGGCCTCTCAAAAAAGGCATCCTGGTTCTCAGTAGAGCCATTGTTCATTACAAAGTAACAGGTTGACTTGTGTAAATCCATCTCAGCAGCATCAACATCATTAGTGTTTTCCACCTCCGTCGGGATATTATACTCCTTTGGGAGTATAGACATGTTAAGGAACAAAACGTGGATATTTTGTAGATCATTTTGTGGTCCTTTACAATGTCTTATGATTGATTACTAGTATTTAACATAGTATTTTGGTCTAATTGTGTTTTTATTTAGTTTTTAGTTATAATATATTATTTAACTTAGTTTACACTTTAATTGTAGGTTTTTGATATTGATTCCCTCAAGCTTGGATTCAAGGAAACTTGAAGAGCTCTTGGGACTTTTTGAAGAAATTTTTGGAAGAAGAAGCAGGCTACAGGTCGCGTTCAGCGCGGTTGCAGCATGAGCGCGCTTAGCGCGAAAGAGCGGGCTTAGCGCGGTATGCGATATCAGAAAAAGGACAGTGACCCATGCTTCCAGCTTTTGCTCACCAACTCTCTGATTTCACCCACTATTCTGTGCTAGAAAAACCATAACCACACTTCTTCTTCATTTATTAATGATTGTTGTAATCTAGTAAGAGAAATTAGAAAAGAAAATCTTGTTCTTCTTGATTTTTCTTCCATGTTCATCATCTTCTTCAAAAATCTTACAAGCAAAGCAACCATGAGAATGAGTAGCTAAGCTCTTTTTGTGTCAAGATTAGAGGTAGTTGACCTAACTTTTATGTATTTATTTTAATCTCTTGGTGTATGAACTTGGTTGATGAAATATATATGTTGAATATCTTTGTTATACTATCTTTTGATGCTTTGAACCATGATTGAAAAAGTATGTTTCAAAGTTGACCTAGGATATTCTTCCACTAATGAACAAATGCTATAAATAGATTTGTGAGTTAGTGTTTACTTGTATTGAACTTCATTATTATCATGTCAATAGTTGTAGTGAGAAATCAATTAAATATTTACATGATAAAACTCACAATCTTGGTTTGAAATCAACAAGATTGAGAGGATACGTAATTATATCTTTCATCAACTAGTTCATCCACATGGTTAATAGAATTTATATGAAATTAGGTTAATGAAACTAATCTTGACATGCTTTTATCATTTGAAAACAACTCAAAACTCTCTTGAATCCAAACATATCTCTCTTTGAAAAAGGAAACTAAAGTTGCTTGAGTGAAATTTATGATACTTGTAGTTAGAAAACAAAACTCTTGTGTTACTTAATCTTAAAATACACTTTACTATTGAAAGACGACAATATCACATCAATCCCTGTGGATACGATAATTGAAATACTTGATTCATCAAATATACATAAAACAAAATGGCGCCGTTGCCGGGGATTGGCGTTTGATATTGCAAGTATTGCGATAGTTGTGTGTTTTAAGATAATTTTTCTACTAATCTCTTTTTGTTTCTTTTTGTGTGGCTAGAATTTTTCAGGTTATAGTTTATGCGAGGAAGTGTTTCGGTCGATCAACTCCTATTTGATCCAGAAATTGAAAGGACGACAGGAAGACTTAATAGCAGTGCTAAACGAAGAAAAAGGCTAGCAAGGCAAAGACAAGCAAGAGGAGAATCATCTACTTCTTCTACACCACCCGTGTTAGGAGAAGTCATTATGGCGGATCAACCACCACCACCACCACCACCGAGAGGGCCTTGTGTAAATAGCCCTTGTCACACCGCTCAATTTGATCGCCTAGCCAATGCGAGGTTTACGGAGATGAAGACGGGATTGCTCCAACTTCTTTATGCAAATCCTTTTCATGGTCATGACCATGAAGATCCATACACCCACCTCACGAAGTTCTATGAAATTGCGGGTGTGGCCGGAGCTCCGGAAGCCGAAGAGGAGCAATATTTTCAAAGGCTTTTTCCTCACTCTTTGGTAGGGAAAGAAAAGGATTGGTATCTAGACCAACAACAAGACACGATGACAAATTAGAATATGCTAGAGGAGAAATTCCTTGAAAGATTATTTCCTCAATCAAGATTCATGGAAGCAAAAACCGCGATTTCGGTGTTCTCGCAAGGTGTTAATAAGGATTTGAATACGGCTTGGGAGAGATACAAATCTATGCTTAGAAAGTGCCCTAGTCATGGTTTTGATGAACAAACTCAAATTCACATTTTCCGCAATGGTCTTCAACCTCAACATAAATTGTTGTTGGATGCTATGGCGGGAGGTTCTTTAATGGCGAAGACACCTTATGAAGCCATTCAAATCATTGAAAAGATGGGAAGAAATGACCACCAAGTTCAAAATGATCAAGGGAATGCGCAAGTGAAAACGAGAGCTCTTGAAATTGGTTCTAGTCATGAAGCACTTGCGGCACAAAACAAATTATTTGCAAAGCAAGTTGAAGAATTGACCAAGCAAATGGCAAGGCTTCCACAACAAATCATGGAGATGCAAGGATTATCTAGCAAGAAAACTCAACAAATTTCTAGTTGTGAATTATGCAAGGGTGATCACAAGACCGGATTTTGTCCTCCGGAAAATGAAGAAGCAAATTACATGGCAAATCAAGGGCAAGGATACCAACAAAGACCTCCTTATCAAAATCAAAATCAAGGCCAAGGTTACCAACAAAGAGGTAACCAAGGTGGATGGAGACAAGACAACAACAATCAAGCAAGACAAAGTCCTTACCAAAGTAGAACTCAAAATCAAGCTCAACCTCAAAATTAACCTCAAAGTCAAGCTAGAACTTCAAACATTCAAGATACACATGCTCAATTCATGCAAGATTTAATGGAAAACCAAAAGAGCACGGAAGCATCGATCAAGAATTTAGAAACTCAAATGGGGCAATTAGCAAAGCAAATTTCCGATCAAAGTGCTTCGACCTCATTTTCTCCAACTACTCAAGCAAATCCAAGGGAGCATTGTAAAGCAATTACAAATACGAGTGGTAGAGTTGTTGAGGAGAAAAATAAAAAAAATGGAGGGAAAAGACAAAGTGGTGAATAATGAAGAAATTGAGGAAGAAATAGTTGTGGAGGAAGTTTTAGTTGAAAAAAATGATGAGAATGTTGTTGTGGGGGATATTGAAGTTGAAAATAATGTTGTAGTCGAAAATGAAAATGTTGATAATGGTGTAGTTGAAAAAGAAATGGTGGAGGAAAAGAAGAAGAAATTGAGAAGGGGAAAGGAGAAGGAAATCACTCTACCATTATCAAACTTACCTTATCCTCATGCTCCGTCTAAAAAGGATGATGCTCGGCATTATGCTCGGTTTATGGATATTTTTAAGCAATTACAAATTAATATTCCATTCACCGAGGCATTGGAGAAAATGCCAAAATATGCCAAATTCATGAAGGACATATTGACAAAGAAGAAAAGGTACACGGATCAAGAGACTATTTTGGTCGATGCAAGTTGTAGTGCGATAATTCAACGTACTATACCCAAAAAAGAAAGTGATCCGGGGCGTGTAACTTTGCGCGTTACCATTGGAGACGTCTATGTCGGCAAAGGATTGATTGATTTGGGATCGAGCATCAACTTGATTCCATTATCTATTGTAAAGAGGTTGGGGGATATAAAATTAAAATCTACGAAGATGACTTTGCAATTGGCGGACAAGTCTATTACTCGCCCACATGGTGTCGCTTTAGATTTATTGGTCAAAGTGAATAAATTCTATTTTCCCGTTGACTTCGTTGTGATAGAGATGGAAGAAGACTTGGATGCACCTTTAATTCTAGGCCGGCCATTCATGAAGACCGCAAGAATGATGATTGACATTGATGATGGTTTGATGAAGGTGCGGGTTCAAGATGAAGAAATTTGTTTCAATCTTTTTGAAGCAATGAAGCATTCGAATGATAAAAAAGATTGTTTCAAAATAGATGCTATTGAAGAAGCAATAGAAGAAGTTAATGTGCTTGATGATGATGATAGGCGGGAATTTGAAGAGTGTTTAGAGGGGTTAGATATTTCTAAAGAAATGCATCCTTGGGAGGAGGAAAAAGAGATTTTAAAGAATGATCCAAAAGAAGAAGAGCCAAAAATTGAGTTGAAAGCACTACCTTCTCATTTGAAGTATGTGTTTCTTGAGGATGGAGGTAACAAACCCGTGATTATTAGTAACACTCTATCATGATGGAATTGGTTGGGTTTTAGCCAATTTGAAAGGCATAAGCCCAGCTTATTGTATGCATAAGCCCAGCTTATTGTATGCATAACATCATGATGGAAGAAGAGTTCAAACCGGTGGCCCAACCTCAGAGGCGCTTGAATCCGGTTATGAAAGAAGTGGTGAGAAAAGAAGTGATCAAGATGTTGGAAGTCGAGATGATTTATCCGATCTCGGATAGTACTTGGGTTAGTCCGGTACATGTGGTCCCAAAAAAGGGAGGTTTGACGGTTGTATCGAATGATAAGAATGAATTAGTGCTGACAAGAAAAGTAACGGGTTGGAGAATGTGCATCGACTATAGAAGGCTAAACAAAGCCACTAAAAAATATCACTTTCCTCTTCCGTTTATGGATCAAATGTTGGAAAGACTCTCGGAGCAACAATTTTATTGTTTCTTGGATGGTTACTCAAGGTACAATCAAATTTCGGTGAATCCGGAAGATCATGAGAAGACGACTTTCACATGTCCGTTTGGAATATTTGTGTATAGACGTATGCCTTTTGGCTTATGTAATGCGCCAGAAACCTTTCAACGATGCATGCAAGCCATATTTGCCGATTTGATTGAGAAGACGATTGAAGTATTCATGGATGATTTCTCCATTTTTGGAGCATCATTCGATTTATGCTTGGTGAATTTGGACACCGTCTTGAAGAGGTGTGTTGATACGAATTTGGTGTTGAATTGGGAGAAGTGCAATTTTATGGTGACCAAGGGCATTGTTCTCGGGCACAAAATATCTTCAAAAGGGATCGAGGTTGATAAGGCCAAGATCGATGTGATCGAGACGCTCCCCCCACCAACAAATGTTAAAGGCATTCGGATCTTTCTAGGCCATGCGGGTTTCTACCGAAGATTCATCAAAGATTTCTCAAAGATAGCAAAGCCATTGAGCAATCTTCTCAACAAAGATAAGTCTTTCATTTTTGATAGAGATTGTTTAGTTGCCTTTGAAAAATTAAAAGAAAATTTAATCAATGCACCAATAATCACCGCACCAAATTGGAAACTTGATTTTGAATTGATGTGTGATGCGAGTGATTATGCGGTGGGAGCCGTACTTGGTCAAAGAAAGAACAAAATTTTCCATGCTATACATTATGCGAGCAAAGTTTTGAATGATGCTCAAATAAACTACGCAACAATTGAAAAAGAGTTGCTTGCTATAGTGTATGCATTGGAAAAATTTCGTCCTTATCTTATCGACTCAAAAGTGGTGATTTTCACGGACCATTCGGCGATTAAATATTTGCTCACCAAGCCGGACTCCAAACAACGATTAATCCGATGGATTCTTTTGTTGCAAGAATTTGATTTGGAGGTCCGAGAAAAAAAAGGTTCGAAAAATTTGGTGGCGGATCATTTATCCCGCTTGGTGAACGTGGGAATCACTGAAAAAGAGAAGGAAGTTAGGGAGGAGTTCCCAGATGAAAAATTGTATGCAATCCAAGAGCGGTCGTGGTTTGCCGACATGGCCAATTACAAAGCCGCGGGATTGATTCCGGAGGAGCTAACGTGGAATGAGAAAAGAAAATTCTTGGCCGATGCCAAGTACTATGTTTGGGATGAACCTTATCTATTTAGGTTGAGTAGTGATGGTTTGTTAAGGAGATGTGTGTCTAATGAAGAAGCGAAGGACATACTTTGACATTGTCATAACTCCTCTTGTGGGGGACATTACAACGGATTGCGAACGACCACTAAAGTAATTCAATCGGGATTTTATTGGCCTTCATTGTTTAAAGATGCTTATGCACATGCAAAGAGTTGTGACAAATGCCAAAGGAGTGGCGGAATAGGGAAGAGAGATGAGATGCCTCTCAATAATATGTTGGAAGTGGAAGTTTTTGACTGTTGGGGAATTGATTTTGTTGGTCCATTTCCCTCGTCTTTTTCAAACGAGTACATCTTAGTCGCTGTTGATTATGTATCTAAGTGGGTGGAGGCCATTGCTTCACCTAAGGCCGATGCTAAGACCGTGATAAAATTCTTGAAGAAAAACATATTTTCACGGTTTGGTGTGCCTAGGGTGTTGATAAGTGATGGAGGTTCTCACTTTTGCAATACACTATTGCAGAAAATTTTGAAGCAATATGGTGTAAGGCATAAGGTGACAACTCCCTACCATCCACAAGCAAACGGTCAAGATGAGGTGTCGAATAGGGAGATTAAAAAAATTCTTGAAAAAACTGTCTCTAGTTCAAGGAAGGATTGATCATTAAAACTTGATGAAGCTTTATGGGCGTATCGAACCGCCTATAAAGCTCCTATTGGACTAACCCCCTTTCAGGTTGTGTACGGGAAGACTTCTCACCTTCCAGTTGAGATGGAACATAGAGCTCTATGGGCTCTTAGATTCTTGAATTTTTATTCTTCTCTGGCTGGTGACAAGAGGAAAGAGCAACTAGTGGAGTTGGATGAATTGAGAGACGGAGCATACCATTCAAATAAAAAATACAAGGCAAGGGTGAAAGTGTTTCATGACAAGAAGATCAAACACAAAGAGTTTCAACCGGGCCAAAGCGTCATTTTGTTCAATTCTATGGATGAAACTTTTTCTGGGAAAACTAAAGACGAAGTGGTCCGGCCCTTTTGTAGTCAAGGATGTGAAAGATTATGGAGCAGTTGTTTTGCAAGAACTTGAAGGTAAGAATGAATGGACGGTCAATGGACAACGGTTGAAGAGGTATGTTAACGGTGAGGTGAGCCGAGAGATTGCCGCATTGTATTTTAATGATCCATGATCATCATGAACCGTCGAGCTCGAAACGACGTTAAACAAAGCGCTTGTTGGGAGGCACCCCAACATTGTAAGTATTTAATGTTGTAGTCATTTTGTATGTGTCCAAATTAGTTTCCTGGTTTTTCAAGCTTTTTCTGAAATTATGCAGATCGGGCTTAGCGCGGTTTGAGCGCGCTTAGCGCGACTTCTACCCCATCAAACAGAACATTTCGTGCTTAGCGCGATGGGGGCCGCGCTTAGCGCGATCTGTGTTAAAAATAAATAAATAAATAATTTTCAAAAACCAGTTTACCCAGGCCCAACTTTTGGCCTGGTTCGTTTTTAAATAGAATATGGTTTTTCTTTTACCCCTTTTTGCCATTGTCACTATTCCTCTTTTCCCTCTCAAGAAATTCCCAAACCCCACACTCACAAAGTCAAAATTTCTGCAAATTTCTTGTGTTTTCTAATAATTCAAGCATCAAGGTTTGTTTCTCTCTCACTTTCCCTCTTTAATTTCGTGTTTTCTGCCTTTGCATGTTAGGATTTTGGATTTTAGGGTTTTACTCTTAGAATTAGGATGTTGTGATTGTATATGAGGTTTAGGATAGGATTTTCGCTTTGAATAGGGTTAGATTCCTGGGCAAATTCTGTTTTTTTTTGCAGACAATTTTTTCTGGTATCGCAGACCGTGCTTAGCGCGGTAAGCGGGCTTAGCGTGGTCTGTAGCATGCTGAAATTTTTTTCTGCTGTGTTTGTGTTATTCTGTTTAATCTTGATGCTTGGTTTGGTTATTTTGCACTAATGTTTGTATGATTCAATTCTAACGGGCATTTCGGTGTCACATTTTGTTGGAGCTGGGTCCTCAAGACCTCCTTTTGATGGCACACGATTTCTAGGGCCTGAACAGGAGGCCAGGTACAAGGAGCTTGAGGAGAGAAACATTTGGTCTGAGAGAATAATTTGCCTGGGTGAGCATGGGCACTACTCTGGCTGTGACGCTATTCTGGATAATTATGGGTTGGGCATTCTGTGTGAGCCCCAATCTAAGGTGAATGTAGAGCTGGTTTGTGATTATTATGCGAATGCTCTACCCGTGGAAGGGAGCCCTTTCCAGTTTACCACCTTGGTTCGGTGTAAGGCGGTCTCTTTCTCTCGCTCCTCCATCAATAGTTTTTTGGGCATTACCTGGACAGCCCCTGAGGACGAATTGGATATCTACCATGAGCACCTGACTCGTGGTAATTGGGACTATGAGATGTTAAGGAATAAAATCTGTTTGACCGGACATTCCTATGAATTGAATAGAGCTGGCCAACCATTGAAGTTTAACAGGTCAAGCCTAAAGACAAGAGCTCGGGTACTTATGTGTGTGGCCTTGTACAACTTGCGGCCCAGAAGCCACACCTCCTCAATACCCATGGAAACAACCGGCCTTATCGCCTACATGCTTGATGAATATCAAATTGATTTTGGTCGGTTGATTGCGAATGAGCTGAAAAGGGTCGCATTGAGCTATACCTCCAGGGGGAGCGTATTAAATGTGCCCTTACTTATCCTGGGTTGATTATGGGACTCTGTAAGCGGGCTAGGGTTGTTTTTCCAGCTGTAGGACACCTGACAATAGACGGTGTCATTGATGACAGCTATTGTGACCGTTATTGTAGGGCCTCTGATGCTAACCCTGCAGCCCAGGCTGTCCTTGTTGCTGCTGCCCTTCCTCATGCCGGTCTAGGGGAAGAATGGAACCGGCAAATGCATTTTGCCCATCTGCGAGCATTTATGTTTATGCATGAGAGCATGGAGCAGTTGGCATTGCAGATTCGAGAGCCGGCAGTGGATCACTTCACTCGCACGAGCCAGCAGCTGAGAGCCTATGCCAGTTAGCCCGGGGTCGGGCCAAGTGCTGAGGAGGAGGTAGCAGATGCTGATGAGGATGAGGATGATGATGATGGTGATGATGGTTCTAGTTCGAATACTTCGGGAGATTCCATTCTGGAGGCTTCTGACTAATTTCATTTGTTTCTTTTATTTTTACTTTTAGTACTTTTGGTTTTAGTTTTAGTTTCTTAAGACTTAGTTGTATTTTGTTGGTTGCCATCCTTTTTAGGATGTGTTTTGTAATTCCAAATTTTACATTTTAAGGCAATTTGCCTAAGTACTTTTTATTTTGAAACACCATTTTGGGGTGTCTTTTTATTTATTTTGCTTTATCTTTTTAAGTTATACCTTGTTTATTTTAAATTGTATTTGCTTTTAGTTTGTCCTGGTTTTTCAATGGTGCTCGAAAACAAGTAAGTGTGTTTTCACCAAAAAGTGACGGTGATGATATTATTCTCAACTTGATCCACAATTAAGGTACATTTTTAATCGTTTTGTAGAATGTTAACATGTCTATGAAATTTGTGCTTTATGCAAAATATCTTGGCATGTACATAAAAAAATTTTGTGTTCATGTTTGAATCATTAGGACTTAAACCACAAAGGTGAGAAGCTTTCCACCTTATACCAAAAATTGAGAGTTCTAGTAGTGATGTTAACTCGTTTGATTCATGTTTAATCTTAATTTGTTTTTGACATTTTGGAAACTTAGAAAGGATCAAGGCAATTTTTTGTGCACTATGAGAAAAACCATCAATTTCAAAAGGGCTTCAATTAACCGTGAGTGAGTGAATCTTAGTGAACCCTTTTGAGCTTAAAAATCGAATTTGTGGAATGAATTTATCAAATCAACTAATTGTTAAGTAGGCCACTTAATAGTTGTTGATAATCTATGAAAATTCAATGATGATTCATTCTATAAATTTTTCTTGTTTGTAAACACCAACCCTATTGTTGATTAACCCTTTGAAGAGCATGTTCTGAAATAAAAAGGATTGATGAATCAAAAGTTGGGGAGGTTGATCAAAAAGAACTTTGAATTGATGACACGATGATCCTAAAGAGAAAAAAAAAGAAAAAAAAAGAGATTGAATAGAAAAGAAAAAAAAAGAGTTTATGAAAAGATCTTGAAAAAGAAAAGAAAAGGGGGATCATTGTGTGAGAATTAGAAAGAAGTGGTTGTGATAAATAAGAAGGAAGTGGGAATGATGTTGTGAAATGCTCTTCATTATCTCTACCTAACTTTGTTTCAATGGCTTTGTACATAAATATCCTTTGTTTTTAACCCAAGCCAAGTTACAACCCTTGAAAGTCCTTAGTGATCTTTGTTTTCAATTTTCTCTTTTGACTTGTTTTGATGAATGCATGAATTATTTTGGATGTGCATGATTACTAGTGAGAGTGTTTAGTCCTATGTAAATATTGCATTTTGTTCTTCAAGGTATATTGAAGAAATCTTTAGGTGATTCAAGTGTGAACATGTCTTTTGTTTTGTCTATATGTATCGATATATTGTGTTTAGAACTTAATTCATATCCATGTTGTGTTTCGAAGAAGCAATTAATTTGTATCTATGCCGGGTATGTTGAGTTTGAACCATCCTTCTTGTGTTGATTTGCATGCTTAAATTTTGTATTTTGTTTGTTTTTTGAGTTTTTGACTTTTGTTTGAGGACAAACAAAGAAGTAAGTTGGGGAGAGTTGTTAAGAACCAAAATGTGGATATTTTGTAGATCATTTTGTGGTCCTTTACAATGTCTTTTGATTAATTACTAGTATTTAACATAGTATTTTGGTCTAATTGTGTTTTTATTTAGTTTTTAGTTATAATATATTATTTAACTTAGTTTACACTTTAATTGTAGGTTTTTGATATTGATTCCCTCAAGCTTGGATTCAAGGAAACTTGAAGAGCTCTTGGGACTTTTTGAAGAAATTTTTGGAAGAAGAAGCAGGCTACAGGTCGCGTTCATGGTTCATGAGCGCTTAAGCGGGCTTAGCGCGGTATGCGATATCAGGAAAAGGACAGTGACCCATGCTTCCAGCTTTTGCTCACCAACTCTCTGATTTCACCCACTATTCTGTGCTAGAAAAACCATAACCACACTTCTTCTTCATTTATTAATGATTGTTGTAATCTAGTAAGAGAAATTAGAAAAGAAAATCTTGTTCTTCTTGATTTTTCTTCCATGTTCATCATCTTCTTCAAAAATCTTACAAGCAAAGCAACCATGAGAATGAGTAGCTAAGCTCTTTTTGTGTCAAGATTAGAGGTAGTTGACCTAACTTTTATGTATTTATTTTAATCTCTTGGTGTATGAACTTGGTTGATGAAATATATATGTTGAATATCTTTGTTATACTATCTTTTGATGCTTTGAACCATGATTGAAAAAGTATGTTTCAAAGTTGACCTAGGATATTCTTCCACTAATGAACAAATGCTATAAATAGATTTGTGAGTTAGTGTTTACTTGTATTGAACTTCATTATTATCATGTCAATAGTTGTAGTGAGAAATCATTTAAAGATTTACATGATAAAACTCACAATCTTGGTTTGAAATCAACAAGATTGAGAGGATACGTAATTATATCTTTCATCAACTAGTTAATCCACTTGGTTAATAGAATTTATATGAAATTAGGTTAATGAAACTAATCTTAACATGCTTTTATCATTTGAAAACAACTCAAAACTCTCTTGAATCCAAACATATCTCTCTTTGAAAAAGGAAACTAAAGTTGCTTGAGTGAAATTTATGATACTTGTAGTTAGAAAACAAAACTCTTGTGTTACTTAATCTTAAAATACACTTTACTATTGAAAGACGACAATATCACATCAATCCCTGTGGATACGATAATTGAAATACTTGATTCATCAAATATACATAAAACAAAATGGCGCCGTTGCCGGGGATTGGCGTTTGATATTGCAAGTATTGCGATAGTTGTGTGTTTTAAGATAATTTTTCTACTAATCTCTTTTTGTTTCTTTTTGTGTGGCTAGAATTTTTCAGGTTATAGTTTATGCGAGGAAGTGTTTCGGTCGATCAACTCCTATTTGATCCAGAAATTGAAAGGACGACAGGAAGACTTAATAGCAGTGCTAAACGAAGAAAAAGGCTAGCAAGGCAAAGACAAGCAAGAGGAGAATCATCTACTTCTTCTACACCACCCGTGTTAGGAGAAGTCATTATGGCGGATCAACCACCACCACCACCACCACCGAGAGGGCCTTGTGTAAATAGCCCTTGTCACACCGCTCAATTTGATCGCCTAGCCAATGCGAGGTTTACGGAGATGAAGACGGGATTGCTCCAACTTCTTTATGCAAATCCTTTTCATGGTCATGACCATGAAGATCCATACACCCACCTCACGAAGTTCTATGAAATTGCGGGTGTGGCCGGAGCTCCGGAAGCCGAAGAGGAGCAATATTTTCAAAGGCTTTTTCCTCACTCTTTGGTAGGGAAAGAAAAGGATTGGTATCTAGACCAACAACAAGACACGATGACAAATTAGAATATGCTAGAGGAGAAATTCCTTGAAAGATTATTTCCTCAATCAAGATTCATGGAAGCAAAAACCGCGATTTCGGTGTTCTCGCAAGGTGTTAATAAGGATTTGAATACGGCTTGGGAGAGATACAAATCTATGCTTAGAAAGTGCCCTAGTCATGGTTTTGATGAACAAACTCAAATTCACATTTTCCGCAATGGTCTTCAACCTCAACATAAATTGTTGTTGGATGCTATGGCGGGAGGTTCTTTAATGGCGAAGACACCTTATGAAGCCATTCAAATCATTGAAAAGATGGGAAGAAATGACCACCAAGTTCAAAATGATCAAGGGAATGCGCAAGTGAAAACGAGAGCTCTTGAAATTGGTTCTAGTCATGAAGCACTTGCGGCACAAAACAAATTATTTGCAAAGCAAGTTGAAGAATTGACCAAGCAAATGGCAAGGCTTCCACAACAAATCATGGAGATGCAAGGATTATCTAGCAAGAAAACTCAACAAATTTCTAGTTGTGAATTATGCAAGGGTGATCACAAGACCGGATTTTGTCCTCCGGAAAATGAAGAAGCAAATTACATGGCAAATCAAGGGCAAGGATACCAACAAAGACCTCCTTATCAAAATCAAAATCAAGGCCAAGGTTACCAACAAAGAGGTAACCAAGGTGGATGGAGACAAGACAACAACAATCAAGCAAGACAAAGTCCTTACCAAAGTAGAACTCAAAATCAAGCTCAACCTCAAAATTAACCTCAAAGTCAAGCTAGAACTTCAAACATTCAAGATACACATGCTCAATTCATGCAAGATTTAATGGAAAACCAAAAGAGCACGGAAGCATCGATCAAGAATTTAGAAACTCAAATGGGGCAATTAGCAAAGCAAATTTCCGATCAAAGTGCTTCGACCTCATTTTCTCCAACTACTCAAGCAAATCCAAGGGAGCATTGTAAAGCAATTACAAATACGAGTGGTAGAGTTGTTGAGGAGAAAAATAAAAAAAATGGAGGGAAAAGACAAAGTGGTGAATAATGAAGAAATTGAGGAAGAAATAGTTGTGGAGGAAGTTTTAGTTGAAAAAAATGATGAGAATGTTGTTGTGGGGGATATTGAAGTTGAAAATAATGTTGTAGTCGAAAATGAAAATGTTGATAATGGTGTAGTTGAAAAAGAAATGGTGGAGGAAAAGAAGAAGAAATTGAGAAGGGGAAAGGAGAAGGAAATCACTCTACCATTATCAAACTTACCTTATCCTCATGCTCCGTCTAAAAAGGATGATGCTCGGCATTATGCTCGGTTTATGGATATTTTTAAGCAATTACAAATTAATATTCCATTCACCGAGGCATTGGAGAAAATGCCAAAATATGCCAAATTCATGAAGGACATATTGACAAAGAAGAAAAGGTACACGGATCAAGAGACTATTTTGGTCGATGCAAGTTGTAGTGCGATAATTCAACGTACTATACCCAAAAAAGAAAGTGATCCGGGGCGTGTAACTTTGCGCGTTACCATTGGAGACGTCTATGTCGGCAAAGGATTGATTGATTTGGGATCGAGCATCAACTTGATTCCATTATCTATTGTAAAGAGGTTGGGGGATATAAAATTAAAATCTACGAAGATGACTTTGCAATTGGCGGACAAGTCTATTACTCGCCCACATGGTGTCGCTTTAGATTTATTGGTCAAAGTGAATAAATTCTATTTTCCCGTTGACTTCGTTGTGATAGAGATGGAAGAAGACTTGGATGCACCTTTAATTCTAGGCCGGCCATTCATGAAGACCGCAAGAATGATGATTGACATTGATGATGGTTTGATGAAGGTGCGGGTTCAAGATGAAGAAATTTGTTTCAATCTTTTTGAAGCAATGAAGCATTCGAATGATAAAAAAGATTGTTTCAAAATAGATGCTATTGAAGAAGCAATAGAAGAAGTTAATGTGCTTGATGATGATGATAGGCGGGAATTTGAAGAGTGTTTAGAGGGGTTAGATATTTCTAAAGAAATGCATCCTTGGGAGGAGGAAAAAGAGATTTTAAAGAATGATCCAAAAGAAGAAGAGCCAAAAATTGAGTTGAAAGCACTACCTTCTCATTTGAAGTATGTGTTTCTTGAGGATGGAGGTAACAAACCCGTGATTATTAGTAACACTCTATCATGATGGAATTGGTTGGGTTTTAGCCAATTTGAAAGGCATAAGCCCAGCTTATTGTATGCATAAGCCCAGCTTATTGTATGCATAACATCATGATGGAAGAAGAGTTCAAACCGGTGGCCCAACCTCAGAGGCGCTTGAATCCGGTTATGAAAGAAGTGGTGAGAAAAGAAGTGATCAAGATGTTGGAAGTCGAGATGATTTATCCGATCTCGGATAGTACTTGGGTTAGTCCGGTACATGTGGTCCCAAAAAAGGGAGGTTTGACGGTTGTATCGAATGATAAGAATGAATTAGTGCTGACAAGAAAAGTAACGGGTTGGAGAATGTGCATCGACTATAGAAGGCTAAACAAAGCCACTAAAAAATATCACTTTCCTCTTCCGTTTATGGATCAAATGTTGGAAAGACTCTCGGAGCAACAATTTTATTGTTTCTTGGATGGTTACTCAAGGTACAATCAAATTTCGGTGAATCCGGAAGATCATGAGAAGACGACTTTCACATGTCCGTTTGGAATATTTGTGTATAGACGTATGCCTTTTGGCTTATGTAATGCGCCAGAAACCTTTCAACGATGCATGCAAGCCATATTTGCCGATTTGATTGAGAAGACGATTGAAGTATTCATGGATGATTTCTCCATTTTTGGAGCATCATTCGATTTATGCTTGGTGAATTTGGACACCGTCTTGAAGAGGTGTGTTGATACGAATTTGGTGTTGAATTGGGAGAAGTGCAATTTTATGGTGACCAAGGGCATTGTTCTCGGGCACAAAATATCTTCAAAAGGGATCGAGGTTGATAAGGCCAAGATCGATGTGATCGAGACGCTTCCCCCACCAACAAATGTTAAAGGCATTCGGATCTTTCTAGGCCATGCGGGTTTCTACCGAAGATTCATCAAAGATTTCTCAAAGATAGCAAAGCCATTGAGCAATCTTCTCAACAAAGATAAGTCTTTCATTTTTGATAGAGATTGTTTAGTTGCCTTTGAAAAATTAAAAGAAAATTTAATCAATGCACCAATAATCACCGCACCAAATTGGAAACTTGATTTTGAATTGATGTGTGATGCGAGTGATTATGCGGTGGGAGCCGTACTTGGTCAAAGAAAGAACAAAATTTTCCATGCTATACATTATGCGAGCAAAGTTTTGAATGATGCTCAAATAAACTACGCAACAATTGAAAAAGAGTTGCTTGCTATAGTGTATGCATTGGAAAAATTTCGTCCTTATCTTATCGACTCAAAAGTGGTGATTTTCACGGACCATTCGGCGATTAAATATTTGCTCACCAAGCCGGACTCCAAACAACGATTAATCCGATGGATTCTTTTGTTGCAAGAATTTGATTTGGAGGTCCGAGAAAAAAAAGGTTCGAAAAATTTGGTGGCGGATCATTTATCCCGCTTGGTGAACGTGGGAATCACTGAAAAAGAGAAGGAAGTTAGGGAGGAGTTCCCAGATGAAAAATTGTATGCAATCCAAGAGCGGTCGTGGTTTGCCGACATGGCCAATTACAAAGCCGCGGGATTGATTCCGGAGGAGCTAACGTGGAATGAGAAAAGAAAATTCTTGGCCGATGCCAAGTACTATGTTTGGGATGAACCTTATCTATTTAGGTTGAGTAGTGATGGTTTGTTAAGGAGATGTGTGTCTAATGAAGAAGCGAAGGACATACTTTGACATTGTCATAACTCCTCTTGTGGGGGGACATTACAACGGATTGCGAACGACCACTAAAGTAATTCAATCGGGATTTTATTGGCCTTCATTGTTTAAAGATGCTTATGCACATGCAAAGAGTTGTGACAAATGCCAAAGGAGTGGCGGAATAGGGAAGAGAGATGAGATGCCTCTCAATAATATGTTGGAAGTGGAAGTTTTTGACTGTTGGGGAATTGATTTTGTTGGTCCATTTCCCTCGTCTTTTTCAAACGAGTACATCTTAGTCGCTGTTGATTATGTATCTAAGTGGGTGGAGGCCATTGCTTCACCTAAGGCCGATGCTAAGACCGTGATAAAATTCTTGAAGAAAAACATATTTTCACGGTTTGGTGTGCCTAGGGTGTTGATAAGTGATGGAGGTTCTCACTTTTGCAATACACTATTGCAGAAAATTTTGAAGCAATATGGTGTAAGGCATAAGGTGACAACTCCCTACCATCCACAAGCAAACGGTCAAGCTGAGGTGTCGAATAGGGAGATTAAAAAAATTCTTGAAAAAACTGTCTCTAGTTCAAGGAAGGATTGGTCATTAAAACTTGATGAAGCTTTATGGGCGTATCGAACCGCCTATAAAGCTCCTATTGGACTAACCCCCTTTCAGGTTGTGTACGGGAAGACTTGTCACCTTCCAGTTGAGATGGAACATAGAGCTCTATGGGCTCTTAGATTCTTGAATTTTTATTCTTCTCTGGCTGGTGACAAGAGGAAAGAGCAACTCTCAAAGTTGGATGAATTGAGAGACGGAGCATACCATTCAAATAAAAAATACAAGGCAAGGGTGAAAGTGTTTCATGACAAGAAGATCAAACACAAAGAGTTTCAACCGGGCCAAAGCGTCATTTTGTTCAATTCTATGGATGAAACTTTTTCTGGGAAAACTAAAGACGAAGTGGTCCGGCCCTTTTGTAGTCAAGGATGTGAAAGATTATGGAGCAGTTGTTTTGCAAGAACTTGAAGGTAAGAATGAATGGACGGTCAATGGACAACGGTTGAAGAGGTATGTTAACGGTGAGGTGAGCCGAGAGATTGCCGCATTGTATTTTAATGATCCATGATCATCATGAACCGTCGAGCTCGAAACGACGTTAAACAAAGCGCTTGTTGGGAGGCACCCCAACATTGTAAGTATTTAATGTTGTAGTCATTTTGTATGTGTCCAAATTAGTTTCCTGGTTTTTCAAGCTTTTTCTGAAATTATGCAGATCGGGCTTAGCGCGGTTTGAGCGCGCTTAGCGCGACTTCTACCCCATCAAACAGAACATTTCGTGCTTAGCGCGATGGGGGCCGCGCTTAGCGCGATCTGTGTTAAAAATAAATAAATAAATAATTTTCAAAAACCAGTTTACCCAGGCCCAACTTTTGGCCTGGTTCGTTTTTAAATAGAATATGGTTTTTCTTTTACCCCTTTTTGCCATTGTCACTATTCCTCTTTTCCCTCTCAAGAAATTCCCAAACCCCACACTCACAAAGTCAAAATTTCTGCAAATTTCTTGTGTTTTCTAATAATTCAAGCATCAAGGTTTGTTTCTCTCTCACTTTCCCTCTTTAATTTCGTGTTTTCTGCCTTTGCATGTTAGGATTTTGGATTTTAGGGTTTTACTCTTAGAATTAGGATGTTGTGATTGTATATGAGGTTTAGGATAGGATTTTCGCTTTGAATAGGGTTAGATTCCTGGGCAAATTCTGTTTTTTTTTGCAGACAATTTTTTCTGGTATCGCAGACCGTGCTTAGCGCGGTAAGCGGGCTTAGCGTGGTCTGTAGCATGCTGAAATTTTTTTCTGCTGTGTTTGTGTTATTCTGTTTAATCTTGATGCTTGGTTTGGTTATTTTGCACTAATGTTTGTATGATTCAATTCTAACGGGCATTTCGGTGTCACATTTTGTTGGAGCTGGGTCCTCAAGACCTCCTTTTGATGGCACACGATTTCTAGGGCCTGAACAGGAGGCCAGGTACAAGGAGCTTGAGGAGAGAAACATTTGGTCTGAGAGAATAATTTGCCTGGGTGAGCATGGGCACTACTCTGGCTGTGACGCTATTCTGGATAATTATGGGTTGGGCATTCTGTGTGAGCCCCAATCTAAGGTGAATGTAGAGCTGGTTTGTGATTATTATGCGAATGCTCTACCCGTGGAAGGGAGCCCTTTCCAGTTTACCACCTTGGTTCGGTGTAAGGCGGTCTCTTTCTCTCGCTCCTCCATCAATAGTTTTTTGGGCATTACCTGGACAGCCCCTGAGGACGAATTGGATATCTACCATGAGCACCTGACTCGTGGTAATTGGGACTATGAGATGTTAAGGAATAAAATCTGTTTGACCGGACATTCCTATGAATTGAATAGAGCTGGCCAACCATTGAAGTTTAACAGGTCAAGCCTAAAGACAAGAGCTCGGGTACTTATGTGTGTGGCCTTGTACAACTTGCGGCCCAGAAGCCACACCTCCTCAATACCCATGGAAACAACCGGCCTTATCGCCTACATGCTTGATGAATATCAAATTGATTTTGGTCGGTTGATTGCGAATGAGCTGAAAAGGGTCGCATTGAGCTATACCTCCAGGGGGAGCGTATTAAATGTGCCCTTACTTATCCTGGGTTGATTATGGGACTCTGTAAGCGGGCTAGGGTTGTTTTTCCAGCTGTAGGACACCTGACAATAGACGGTGTCATTGATGACAGCTATTGTGACCGTTATTGTAGGGCCTCTGATGCTAACCCTGCAGCCCAGGCTGTCCTTGTTGCTGCTGCCCTTCCTCATGCCGGTCTAGGGGAAGAATGGAACCGGCAAATGCATTTTGCCCATCTGCGAGCATTTATGTTTATGCATGAGAGCATGGAGCAGTTGGCATTGCAGATTCGAGAGCCGGCAGTGGATCACTTCACTCGCACGAGCCAGCAGCTGAGAGCCTATGCCAGTTAGCCCGGGGTCGGGCCAAGTGCTGAGGAGGAGGTAGCAGATGCTGATGAGGATGAGGATGATGATGATGGTGATGATGGTTCTAGTTCGAATACTTCGGGAGATTCCATTCTGGAGGCTTCTGACTAATTTCATTTGTTTCTTTTATTTTTACTTTTAGTACTTTTGGTTTTAGTTTTAGTTTCTTAAGACTTAGTTGTATTTTGTTGGTTGCCATCCTTTTTAGGATGTGTTTTGTAATTCCAAATTTTACATTTTAAGGCAATTTGCCTAAGTACTTTTTATTTTGAAACACCATTTTGGGGTGTCTTTTTATTTATTTTGCTTTATCTTTTTAAGTTATACCTTGTTTATTTTAAATTGTATTTGCTTTTAGTTTGTCCTGGTTTTTCAATGGTGCTCGAAAACAAGTAAGTGTGTTTTCACCAAAAAGTGACGGTGATGATATTATTCTCAACTTGATCCACAATTAAGGTACATTTTTAATCGTTTTGTAGAATGTTAACATGTCTATGAAATTTGTGCTTTATGCAAAATATCTTGGCATGTACATAAAAAAATTTTGTGTTCATGTTTGAATCATTAGGACTTAAACCACAAAGGTGAGAAGCTTTCCACCTTATACCAAAAATTGAGAGTTCTAGTAGTGATGTTAACTCGTTTGATTCATGTTTAATCTTAATTTGTTTTTGACATTTTGGAAACTTAGAAAGGATCAAGGCAATTTTTTGTGCACTATGAGAAAAACCATCAATTTCAAAAGGGCTTCAATTAACCGTGAGTGAGTGAATCTTAGTGAACCCTTTTGAGCTTAAAAATCGAATTTGTGGAATGAATTTATCAAATCAACTAATTGTTAAGTAGGCCACTTAATAGTTGTTGATAATCTATGAAAATTCAATGATGATTCATTCT
Source organism: Vicia sativa (assembly GCA_021764765.1). Classification (NCBI taxonomy): domain Eukaryota; kingdom Viridiplantae; phylum Streptophyta; class Magnoliopsida; order Fabales; family Fabaceae; genus Vicia; species Vicia sativa. Next base: position 271,047,211 of record CM038792.1, read on the forward strand.
ATAAATTTTTCTTGTTTGTAAACACCAACCCTATTGTTGATTAACCCTTTGAAGAGCATGTTCTGAAATAAAAAGGATTGATGAATCAAAAGTTGGGGAGGTTGATCAAAAAGAACTTTGAATTGATGACACGATGATCCTAAAGAGAAAAAAAAAGAAAAAAAAAGAGATTGAATAGAAAAGAAAAAAAAAGAGTTTATGAAAAGATCTTGAAAAAGAAAAGAAAAGGGGGATCATTGTGTGAGAATTAGAAAGAAGTGGTTGTGATAAATAAGAAGGAAGTGGGAATGATGTTGTGAAATGCTCTTCATTATCTCTACCTAACTTTGTTTCAATGGCTTTGTACATAAATATCCTTTGTTTTTAACCCAAGCCAAGTTACAACCCTTGAAAGTCCTTAGTGATCTTTGTTTTCAATTTTCTCTTTTGACTTGTTTTGATGAATGCATGAATTATTTTGGATGTGCATGATTACTAGTGAGAGTGTTTAGTCCTATGTAAATATTGCATTTTGTTCTTCAAGGTATATTGAAGAAATCTTTAGGTGATTCAAGTGTGAACATGTCTTTTGTTTTGTCTATATGTATCGATATATTGTGTTTAGAACTTAATTCATATCCATGTTGTGTTTCGAAGAAGCAATTAATTTGTATCTATGCCGGGTATGTTGAGTTTGAACCATCCTTCTTGTGTTGATTTGCATGCTTAAATTTTGTATTTTGTTTGTTTTTTGAGTTTTTGACTTTTGTTTGAGGACAAACAAAGAAGTAAGTTGGGGAGAGTTGTTAAGAACCAAAATGTGGATATTTTGTAGATCATTTTGTGGTCCTTTACAATGTCTTTTGATTAATTACTAGTATTTAACATAGTATTTTGGTCTAATTGTGTTTTTATTTAGTTTTTAGTTATAATATATTATTTAACTTAGTTTACACTTTAATTGTAGGTTTTTGATATTGATTCCCTCAAGCTTGGATTCAAGGAAACTTGAAGAGCTCTTGGGACTTTTTGAAGAAATTTTTGGAAGAAGAAGCAGGCTACAGGTCGCGTTCAGCGCGGTTGCAGCATGAGCGCGCTTAGCGCGAAAGAGCGGGCTTAGCGCGGTATGCGATATCAGAAAAAGGACAGTGACCCATGCTTCCAGCTTTTGCTCACCAACTCTCTGATTTCACCCACTATTCTGTGCTAGAAAAACCATAACCACACTTCTTCTTCATTTATTAATGATTGTTGTAATCTAGTAAGAGAAATTAGAAAAGAAAATCTTGTTCTTCTTGATTTTTCTTCCATGTTCATCATCTTCTTCAAAAATCTTACAAGCAAAGCAACCATGAGAATGAGTAGCTAAGCTCTTTTTGTGTCAAGATTAGAGGTAGTTGACCTAACTTTTATGTATTTATTTTAATCTCTTGGTGTATGAACTTGGTTGATGAAATATATATGTTGAATATCTTTGTTATACTATCTTTTGATGCTTTGAACCATGATTGAAAAAGTATGTTTCAAAGTTGACCTAGGATATTCTTCCACTAATGAACAAATGCTATAAATAGATTTGTGAGTTAGTGTTTACTTGTATTGAACTTCATTATTATCATGTCAATAGTTGTAGTGAGAAATCATTTAAAGATTTACATGATAAAACTCACAATCTTGGTTTGAAATCAACAAGATTGAGAGGATACGTAATTATATCTTTCATCAACTAGTTAATCCACTTGGTTAATAGAATTTATATGAAATTAGGTTAATGAAACTAATCTTAACATGCTTTTATCATTTGAAAACAACTCAAAACTCTCTTGAATCCAAACATATCTCTCTTTGAAAAAGGAAACTAAAGTTGCTTGAGTGAAATTTATGATACTTGTAGTTAGAAAACAAAACTCTTGTGTTACTTAATCTTAAAATACACTTTACTATTGAAAGACGACAATATCACATCAATCCCTGTGGATACGATAATTGAAATACTTGATTCATCAAATATACATAAAACAAAATGGCGCCGTTGCCGGGGATTGGCGTTTGATATTGCAAGTATTGCGATAGTTGTGTGTTTTAAGATAATTTTTCTACTAATCTCTTTTTGTTTCTTTTTGTGTGGCTAGAATTTTTCAGGTTATAGTTTATGCGAGGAAGTGTTTCGGTCGATCAACTCCTATTTGATCCAGAAATTGAAAGGACGACAGGAAGACTTAATAGCAGTGCTAAACGAAGAAAAAGGCTAGCAAGGCAAAGACAAGCAAGAGGAGAATCATCTACTTCTTCTACACCACCCGTGTTAGGAGAAGTCATTATGGCGGATCAACCACCACCACCACCACCACCGAGAGGGCCTTGTGTAAATAGCCCTTGTCACACCGCTCAATTTGATCGCCTAGCCAATGCGAGGTTTACGGAGATGAAGACGGGATTGCTCCAACTTCTTTATGCAAATCCTTTTCATGGTCATGACCATGAAGATCCATACACCCACCTCACGAAGTTCTATGAAATTGCGGGTGTGGCCGGAGCTCCGGAAGCCGAAGAGGAGCAATATTTTCAAAGGCTTTTTCCTCACTCTTTGGTAGGGAAAGAAAAGGATTGGTATCTAGACCAACAACAAGACACGATGACAAATTAGAATATGCTAGAGGAGAAATTCCTTGAAAGATTATTTCCTCAATCAAGATTCATGGAAGCAAAAACCGCGATTTCGGTGTTCTCGCAAGGTGTTAATAAGGATTTGAATACGGCTTGGGAGAGATACAAATCTATGCTTAGAAAGTGCCCTAGTCATGGTTTTGATGAACAAACTCAAATTCACATTTTCCGCAATGGTCTTCAACCTCAACATAAATTGTTGTTGGATGCTATGGCGGGAGGTTCTTTAATGGCGAAGACACCTTATGAAGCCATTCAAATCATTGAAAAGATGGGAAGAAATGACCACCAAGTTCAAAATGATCAAGGGAATGCGCAAGTGAAAACGAGAGCTCTTGAAATTGGTTCTAGTCATGAAGCACTTGCGGCACAAAACAAATTATTTGCAAAGCAAGTTGAAGAATTGACCAAGCAAATGGCAAGGCTTCCACAACAAATCATGGAGATGCAAGGATTATCTAGCAAGAAAACTCAACAAATTTCTAGTTGTGAATTATGCAAGGGTGATCACAAGACCGGATTTTGTCCTCCGGAAAATGAAGAAGCAAATTACATGGCAAATCAAGGGCAAGGATACCAACAAAGACCTCCTTATCAAAATCAAAATCAAGGCCAAGGTTACCAACAAAGAGGTAACCAAGGTGGATGGAGACAAGACAACAACAATCAAGCAAGACAAAGTCCTTACCAAAGTAGAACTCAAAATCAAGCTCAACCTCAAAATTAACCTCAAAGTCAAGCTAGAACTTCAAACATTCAAGATACACATGCTCAATTCATGCAAGATTTAATGGAAAACCAAAAGAGCACGGAAGCATCGATCAAGAATTTAGAAACTCAAATGGGGCAATTAGCAAAGCAAATTTCCGATCAAAGTGCTTCGACCTCATTTTCTCCAACTACTCAAGCAAATCCAAGGGAGCATTGTAAAGCAATTACAAATACGAGTGGTAGAGTTGTTGAGGAGAAAAATAAAAAAAATGGAGGGAAAAGACAAAGTGGTGAATAATGAAGAAATTGAGGAAGAAATAGTTGTGGAGGAAGTTTTAGTTGAAAAAAATGATGAGAATGTTGTTGTGGGGGATATTGAAGTTGAAAATAATGTTGTAGTCGAAAATGAAAATGTTGATAATGGTGTAGTTGAAAAAGAAATGGTGGAGGAAAAGAAGAAGAAATTGAGAAGGGGAAAGGAGAAGGAAATCACTCTACCATTATCAAACTTACCTTATCCTCATGCTCCGTCTAAAAAGGATGATGCTCGGCATTATGCTCGGTTTATGGATATTTTTAAGCAATTACAAATTAATATTCCATTCACCGAGGCATTGGAGAAAATGCCAAAATATGCCAAATTCATGAAGGACATATTGACAAAGAAGAAAAGGTACACGGATCAAGAGACTATTTTGGTCGATGCAAGTTGTAGTGCGATAATTCAACGTACTATACCCAAAAAAGAAAGTGATCCGGGGCGTGTAACTTTGCGCGTTACCATTGGAGACGTCTATGTCGGCAAAGGATTGATTGATTTGGGATCGAGCATCAACTTGATTCCATTATCTATTGTAAAGAGGTTGGGGGATATAAAATTAAAATCTACGAAGATGACTTTGCAATTGGCGGACAAGTCTATTACTCGCCCACATGGTGTCGCTTTAGATTTATTGGTCAAAGTGAATAAATTCTATTTTCCCGTTGACTTCGTTGTGATAGAGATGGAAGAAGACTTGGATGCACCTTTAATTCTAGGCCGGCCATTCATGAAGACCGCAAGAATGATGATTGACATTGATGATGGTTTGATGAAGGTGCGGGTTCAAGATGAAGAAATTTGTTTCAATCTTTTTGAAGCAATGAAGCATTCGAATGATAAAAAAGATTGTTTCAAAATAGATGCTATTGAAGAAGCAATAGAAGAAGTTAATGTGCTTGATGATGATGATAGGCGGGAATTTGAAGAGTGTTTAGAGGGGTTAGATATTTCTAAAGAAATGCATCCTTGGGAGGAGGAAAAAGAGATTTTAAAGAATGATCCAAAAGAAGAAGAGCCAAAAATTGAGTTGAAAGCACTACCTTCTCATTTGAAGTATGTGTTTCTTGAGGATGGAGGTAACAAACCCGTGATTATTAGTAACACTCTATCATGATGGAATTGGTTGGGTTTTAGCCAATTTGAAAGGCATAAGCCCAGCTTATTGTATGCATAAGCCCAGCTTATTGTATGCATAACATCATGATGGAAGAAGAGTTCAAACCGGTGGCCCAACCTCAGAGGCGCTTGAATCCGGTTATGAAAGAAGTGGTGAGAAAAGAAGTGATCAAGATGTTGGAAGTCGAGATGATTTATCCGATCTCGGATAGTACTTGGGTTAGTCCGGTACATGTGGTCCCAAAAAAGGGAGGTTTGACGGTTGTATCGAATGATAAGAATGAATTAGTGCTGACAAGAAAAGTAACGGGTTGGAGAATGTGCATCGACTATAGAAGGCTAAACAAAGCCACTAAAAAATATCACTTTCCTCTTCCGTTTATGGATCAAATGTTGGAAAGACTCTCGGAGCAACAATTTTATTGTTTCTTGGATGGTTACTCAAGGTACAATCAAATTTCGGTGAATCCGGAAGATCATGAGAAGACGACTTTCACATGTCCGTTTGGAATATTTGTGTATAGACGTATGCCTTTTGGCTTATGTAATGCGCCAGAAACCTTTCAACGATGCATGCAAGCCATATTTGCCGATTTGATTGAGAAGACGATTGAAGTATTCATGGATGATTTCTCCATTTTTGGAGCATCATTCGATTTATGCTTGGTGAATTTGGACACCGTCTTGAAGAGGTGTGTTGATACGAATTTGGTGTTGAATTGGGAGAAGTGCAATTTTATGGTGACCAAGGGCATTGTTCTCGGGCACAAAATATCTTCAAAAGGGATCGAGGTTGATAAGGCCAAGATCGATGTGATCGAGACGCTCCCCCCACCAACAAATGTTAAAGGCATTCGGATCTTTCTAGGCCATGCGGGTTTCTACCGAAGATTCATCAAAGATTTCTCAAAGATAGCAAAGCCATTGAGCAATCTTCTCAACAAAGATAAGTCTTTCATTTTTGATAGAGATTGTTTAGTTGCCTTTGAAAAATTAAAAGAAAATTTAATCAATGCACCAATAATCACCGCACCAAATTGGAAACTTGATTTTGAATTGATGTGTGATGCGAGTGATTATGCGGTGGGAGCCGTACTTGGTCAAAGAAAGAACAAAATTTTCCATGCTATACATTATGCGAGCAAAGTTTTGAATGATGCTCAAATAAACTACGCAACAATTGAAAAAGAGTTGCTTGCTATAGTGTATGCATTGGAAAAATTTCGTCCTTATCTTATCGACTCAAAAGTGGTGATTTTCACGGACCATTCGGCGATTAAATATTTGCTCACCAAGCCGGACTCCAAACAACGATTAATCCGATGGATTCTTTTGTTGCAAGAATTTGATTTGGAGGTCCGAGAAAAAAAAGGTTCGAAAAATTTGGTGGCGGATCATTTATCCCGCTTGGTGAACGTGGGAATCACTGAAAAAGAGAAGGAAGTTAGGGAGGAGTTCCCAGATGAAAAATTGTATGCAATCCAAGAGCGGTCGTGGTTTGCCGACATGGCCAATTACAAAGCCGCGGGATTGATTCCGGAGGAGCTAACGTGGAATGAGAAAAGAAAATTCTTGGCCGATGCCAAGTACTATGTTTGGGATGAACCTTATCTATTTAGGTTGAGTAGTGATGGTTTGTTAAGGAGATGTGTGTCTAATGAAGAAGCGAAGGACATACTTTGACATTGTCATAACTCCTCTTGTGGGGGACATTACAACGGATTGCGAACGACCACTAAAGTAATTCAATCGGGATTTTATTGGCCTTCATTGTTTAAAGATGCTTATGCACATGCAAAGAGTTGTGACAAATGCCAAAGGAGTGGCGGAATAGGGAAGAGAGATGAGATGCCTCTCAATAATATGTTGGAAGTGGAAGTTTTTGACTGTTGGGGAATTGATTTTGTTGGTCCATTTCCCTCGTCTTTTTCAAACGAGTACATCTTAGTCGCTGTTGATTATGTATCTAAGTGGGTGGAGGCCATTGCTTCACCTAAGGCCGATGCTAAGACCGTGATAAAATTCTTGAAGAAAAACATATTTTCACGGTTTGGTGTGCCTAGGGTGTTGATAAGTGATGGAGGTTCTCACTTTTGCAATACACTATTACAGAAAATTTTGAAGCAATATGGTGTAAGGCATAAGGTGACAACTCCCTACCATCCACAAGCAAACGGTCAAGATGAGGTGTCGAATAGGGAGATTAAAAAAATTCTTGAAAAAACTGTCTCTAGTTCAAGGAAGGATTGATCATTAAAACTTGATGAAGCTTTATGGGCGTATCGAACCGCCTATAAAGCTCCTATTGGACTAACCCCCTTTCAGGTTGTGTACGGGAAGACTTCTCACCTTCCAGTTGAGATGGAACATAGAGCTCTATGGGCTCTTAGATTCTTGAATTTTTATTCTTCTCTGGCTGGTGACAAGAGGAAAGAGCAACTAGTGGAGTTGGATGAATTGAGAGACGGAGCATACCATTCAAATAAAAAAATACAAGGCAAGGGTGAAAGTGTTTCATGACAAGAAGATCAAACACAAAGAGTTTCAACCGGGCCAAAGCGTCATTTTGTTCAATTCTATGGATGAAACTTTTTCTGGGAAAACTAAAGACGAAGTGGTCCGGCCCTTTTGTAGTCAAGGATGTGAAAGATTATGGAGCAGTTGTTTTGCAAGAACTTGAAGGTAAGAATGAATGGACGGTCAATGGACAACGGTTGAAGAGGTATGTTAACGGTGAGGTGAGCCGAGAGATTGCCGCATTGTATTTTAATGATCCATGATCATCATGAACCGTCGAGCTCGAAACGACGTTAAACAAAGCGCTTGTTGGGAGGCACCCCAACATTGTAAGTATTTAATGTTGTAGTCATTTTGTATGTGTCCAAATTAGTTTCCTGGTTTTTCAAGCTTTTTCTGAAATTATGCAGATCGGGCTTAGCGCGGTTTGAGCGCGCTTAGCGCGACTTCTACCCCATCAAACTGAACATTTCGTGCTTAGCGCGATGGGGGCCGCGCTTAGCGCGATCTGTGTTAAAAATAAATAAATAAATAATTTTCAAAAACCAGTTTACCCAGGCCCAACTTTTGGCCTGGTTCGTTTTTAAATAGAATATGGTTTTTCTTTTACCCCTTTTTGCCATTGTCACTATTCCTCTTTTCCCTCTCAAGAAATTCCCAAACCCCACACTCACAAAGTCAAAATTTCTGCAAATTTCTTGTGTTTTCTAATAATTCAAGCATCAAGGTTTGTTTCTCTCTCACTTTCCCTCTTTAATTTCGTGTTTTCTGACTTTGCATGTTAGGATTTTGGATTTTAGGGTTTTACTCTTAGAATTAGGATGTTGTGATTGTATATGAGGTTTAGGATAGGATTTTCGCTTTGAATAGGGTTAGATTCCTGGGCAAATTCTGTTTTTTTTTGCAGACAATTTTTTCTGGTATCGCAGACCGTGCTTAGCGCGGTAAGCGGGCTTAGCGTGGTCTGTAGCATGCTGAAATTTTTTTCTGCTTGTGTTTGTGTTATTCTGTTTAATCTTGATGCTTGGTTTGGTTATTTTGCACTAATGTTTGTATGATTCAATTCTAACGGGCATTTCGGTGTCACATTTTGTTGGAGCTGGGTCCTCAAGACCTCCTTTTGATGGCACACGATTTCTAGGGCCTGAACAGGAGGCCAGGTACAAGGAGCTTGAGGAGAGAAACATTTGGTCTGAGAGAATAATTTGCCTGGGTGAGCATGGGCACTACTCTGGCTGTGACGCTATTCTGGATAATTATGGGTTGGGCATTCTGTGTGAGCCCCAATCTAAGGTGAATGTAGAGCTGGTTTGTGATTATTATGCGAATGCTCTACCCGTGGAAGGGAGCCCTTTCCAGTTTACCACCTTGGTTCGGTGTAAGGCGGTCTCTTTCTCTCGCTCCTCCATCAATAGTTTTTTGGGCATTACCTGGACAGCCCCTGAGGACGAATTGGATATCTACCATGAGCACCTGACTCGTGGTAATTGGGACTATGAGATGTTAAGGAATAAAATCTGTTTGACCGGACATTCCTATGAATTGAATAGAGCTGGCCAACCATTGAAGTTTAACAGGTCAAGCCTAAAGACAAGAGCTCGGGTACTTATGTGTGTGGCCTTGTACAACTTGCGGCCCAGAAGCCACACCTCCTCAATACCCATGGAAACAACCGGCCTTATCGCCTACATGCTTGATGAATATCAAATTGATTTTGGTCGGTTGATTGCGAATGAGCTGAAAAGGGTCGCATTGAGCTATACCTCCAGGGGGAGCGTATTAAATGTGCCCTTACTTATCCTGGGTTGATTATGGGACTCTGTAAGCGGGCTAGGGTTGTTTTTCCAGCTGTAGGACACCTGACAATAGACGGTGTCATTGATGACAGCTATTGTGACCGTTATTGTAGGGCCTCTGATGCTAACCCTGCAGCCCAGGCTGTCCTTGTTGCTGCTGCCCTTCCTCATGCCGGTCTAGGGGAAGAATGGAACCGGCAAATGCATTTTGCCCATCTGCGAGCATTTATGTTTATGCATGAGAGCATGGAGCAGTTGGCATTGCAGATTCGAGAGCCGGCAGTGGATCACTTCACTCGCACGAGCCAGCAGCTGAGAGCCTATGCCAGTTAGCCCGGGGTCGGGCCAAGTGCTGAGGAGGAGGTAGCAGATGCTGATGAGGATGAGGATGATGATGATGGTGATGATGGTTCTAGTTCGAATACTTCGGGAGATTCCATTCTGGAGGCTTCTGACTAATTTCATTTGTTTCTTTTATTTTTACTTTTAGTACTTTTGGTTTTAGTTTTAGTTTCTTAAGACTTAGTTGTATTTTGTTGGTTGCCATCCTTTTTAGGATGTGTTTTGTAATTCCAAATTTTACATTTTAAGGCAATTTGCCTAAGTACTTTTTATTTTGAAACACCATTTTGGGGTGTCTTTTTATTTATTTTGCTTTATCTTTTTAAGTTATACCTTGTTTATTTTAAATTGTATTTGCTTTTAGTTTGTCCTGGTTTTTCAATGGTGCTCGAAAACAAGTAAGTGTGTTTTCACCAAAAAGTGACGGTGATGATATTATTCTCAACTTGATCCACAATTAAGGTACATTTTTAATCGTTTTGTAGAATGTTAACATGTCTATGAAATTTGTGCTTTATGCAAAATATCTTGGCATGTACATAAAAAAATTTTGTGTTCATGTTTGAATCATTAGGACTTAAACCACAAAGGTGAGAAGCTTTCCACCTTATACCAAAAATTGAGAGTTCTAGTAGTGATGTTAACTCGTTTGATTCATGTTTAATCTTAATTTGTTTTTGACATTTTGGAAACTTAGAAAGGATCAAGGCAATTTTTTGTGCACTATGAGAAAAACCATCAATTTCAAAAGGGCTTCAATTAACCGTGAGTGAGTGAATCTTAGTGAACCCTTTTGAGCTTAAAAATCGAATTTGTGGAATGAATTTATCAAATCAACTAATTGTTAAGTAGGCCACTTAATAGTTGTTGATAATCTATGAAAATTCAATGATGATTCATTCTATAAATTTTTCTTGTTTGTAAACACCAACCCTATTGTTGATTAACCCTTTGAAGAGCATGTTCTGAAATAAAAAGGATTGATGAATCAAAAGTTGGGGAGGTTGATCAAAAAGAACTTTGAATTGATGACACGATGATCCTAAAGAGAAAAAAAAAGAAAAAAAAAGAGATTGAATAGAAAAGAAAAAAAAAGAGTTTATGAAAAGATCTTGAAAAAGAAAAGAAAAGGGGGATCATTGTGTGAGAATTAGAAAGAAGTGGTTGTGATAAATAAGAAGGAAGTGGGAATGATGTTGTGAAATGCTCTTCATTATCTCTACCTAACTTTGTTTCAATGGCTTTGTACATAAATATCCTTTGTTTTTAACCCAAGCCAAGTTACAACCCTTGAAAGTCCTTAGTGATCTTTGTTTTCAATTTTCTCTTTTGACTTGTTTTGATGAATGCATGAATTATTTTGGATGTGCATGATTACTAGTGAGAGTGTTTAGTCCTATGTAAATATTGCATTTTGTTCTTCAAGGTATATTGAAGAAATCTTTAGGTGATTCAAGTGTGAACATGTCTTTTGTTTTGTCTATATGTATCGATATATTGTGTTTAGAACTTAATTCATATCCATGTTGTGTTTCGAAGAAGCAATTAATTTGTATCTATGCCGGGTATGTTGAGTTTGAACCATCCTTCTTGTGTTGATTTGCATGCTTAAATTTTGTATTTTGTTTGTTTTTTGAGTTTTTGACTTTTGTTTGAGGACAAACAAAGAAGTAAGTTGGGGAGAGTTGTTAAGAACCAAAATGTGGATATTTTGTAGATCATTTTGTGGTCCTTTACAATGTCTTTTGATTAATTACTAGTATTTAACATAGTATTTTGGTCTAATTGTGTTTTTATTTAGTTTTTAGTTATAATATATTATTTAACTTAGTTTACACTTTAATTGTAGGTTTTTGATATTGATTCCCTCAAGCTTGGATTCAAGGAAACTTGAAGAGCTCTTGGGACTTTTTGAAGAAATTTTTGGAAGAAGAAGCAGGCTACAGGTCGCGTTCAGCGCGGTTGCAGCATGAGCGCGCTTAGCGCGAAAGAGCGGGCTTAGCGCGGTATGCGATATCAGAAAAAGGACAGTGACCCATGCTTCCAGCTTTTGCTCACCAACTCTCTGATTTCACCCACTATTCTGTGCTAGAAAAACCATAACCACACTTCTTCTTCATTTATTAATGATTGTTGTAATCTAGTAAGAGAAATTAGAAAAGAAAATCTTGTTCTTCTTGATTTTTCTTCCATGTTCATCATCTTCTTCAAAAATCTTACAAGCAAAGCAACCATGAGAATGAGTAGCTAAGCTCTTTTTGTGTCAAGATTAGAGGTAGTTGACCTAACTTTTATGTATTTATTTTAATCTCTTGGTGTATGAACTTGGTTGATGAAATATATATGTTGAATATCTTTGTTATACTATCTTTTGATGCTTTGAACCATGATTGAAAAAGTATGTTTCAAAGTTGACCTAGGATATTCTTCCACTAATGAACAAATGCTATAAATAGATTTGTGAGTTAGTGTTTACTTGTATTGAACTTCATTATTATCATGTCAATAGTTGTAGTGAGAAATCAATTAAATATTTACATGATAAAACTCACAATCTTGGTTTGAAATCAACAAGATTGAGAGGATACGTAATTATATCTTTCATCAACTAGTTAATCCACTTGGTTAATAGAATTTATATGAAATTAGGTTAATGAAACTAATCTTAACATGCTTTTATCATTTGAAAACAACTCAAAACTCTCTTGAATCCAAACATATCTCTCTTTGAAAAAGGAAACTAAAGTTGCTTGAGTGAAATTTATGATACTTGTAGTTAGAAAACAAAACTCTTGTGTTACTTAATCTTAAAATACACTTTACTATTGAAAGACGACAATATCACATCAATCCCTGTGGATACGATAATTGAAATACTTGATTCATCAAATATACATAAAACAAAATGGCGCCGTTGCCGGGGATTGGCGTTTGATATTGCAAGTATTGCGATAGTTGTGTGTTTTAAGATAATTTTTCTACTAATCTCTTTTTGTTTCTTTTTGTGTGGCTAGAATTTTTCAGGTTATAGTTTATGCGAGGAAGTGTTTCGGTCGATCAACTCCTATTTGATCCAGAAATTGAAAGGACGACAGGAAGACTTAATAGCAGTGCTAAACGAAGAAAAAGGCTAGCAAGGCAAAGACAAGCAAGAGGAGAATCATCTACTTCTTCTACACCACCCGTGTTAGGAGAAGTCATTATGGCGGATCAACCACCACCACCACCACCACCGAGAGGGCCTTGTGTAAATAGCCCTTGTCACACCGCTCAATTTGATCGCCTAGCCAATGCGAGGTTTACGGAGATGAAGACGGGATTGCTCCAACTTCTTTATGCAAATCCTTTTCATGGTCATGACCATGAAGATCCATACACCCACCTCACGAAGTTCTATGAAATTGCGGGTGTGGCCGGAGCTCCGGAAGCCGAAGAGGAGCAATATTTTCAAAGGCTTTTTCCTCACTCTTTGGTAGGGAAAGAAAAGGATTGGTATCTAGACCAACAACAAGACACGATGACAAATTAGAATATGCTAGAGGAGAAATTCCTTGAAAGATTATTTCCTCAATCAAGATTCATGGAAGCAAAAACCGCGATTTCGGTGTTCTCGCAAGGTGTTAATAAGGATTTGAATACGGCTTGGGAGAGATACAAATCTATGCTTAGAAAGTGCCCTAGTCATGGTTTTGATGAACAAACTCAAATTCACATTTTCCGCAATGGTCTTCAACCTCAACATAAATTGTTGTTGGATGCTATGGCGGGAGGTTCTTTAATGGCGAAGACACCTTATGAAGCCATTCAAATCATTGAAAAGATGGGAAGAAATGACCACCAAGTTCAAAATGATCAAGGGAATGCGCAAGTGAAAACGAGAGCTCTTGAAATTGGTTCTAGTCATGAAGCACTTGCGGCACAAAACAAATTATTTGCAAAGCAAGTTGAAGAATTGACCAAGCAAATGGCAAGGCTTCCACAACAAATCATGGAGATGCAAGGATTATCTAGCAAGAAAACTCAACAAATTTCTAGTTGTGAATTATGCAAGGGTGATCACAAGACCGGATTTTGTCCTCCGGAAAATGAAGAAGCAAATTACATGGCAAATCAAGGGCAAGGATACCAACAAAGACCTCCTTATCAAAATCAAAATCAAGGCCAAGGTTACCAACAAAGAGGTAACCAAGGTGGATGGAGACAAGACAACAACAATCAAGCAAGACAAAGTCCTTACCAAAGTAGAACTCAAAATCAAGCTCAACCTCAAAATTAACCTCAAAGTCAAGCTAGAACTTCAAACATTCAAGATACACATGCTCAATTCATGCAAGATTTAATGGAAAACCAAAAGAGCACGGAAGCATCGATCAAGAATTTAGAAACTCAAATGGGGCAATTAGCAAAGCAAATTTCCGATCAAAGTGCTTCGACCTCATTTTCTCCAACTACTCAAGCAAATCCAAGGGAGCATTGTAAAGCAATTACAAATACGAGTGGTAGAGTTGTTGAGGAGAAAAATAAAAAAAATGGAGGGAAAAGACAAAGTGGTGAATAATGAAGAAATTGAGGAAGAAATAGTTGTGGAGGAAGTTTTAGTTGAAAAAAATGATGAGAATGTTGTTGTGGGGGATATTGAAGTTGAAAATAATGTTGTAGTCGAAAATGAAAATGTTGATAATGGTGTAGTTGAAAAAGAAATGGTGGAGGAAAAGAAGAAGAAATTGAGAAGGGGAAAGGAGAAGGAAATCACTCTACCATTATCAAACTTACCTTATCCTCATGCTCCGTCTAAAAAGGATGATGCTCGGCATTATGCTCGGTTTATGGATATTTTTAAGCAATTACAAATTAATATTCCATTCACCGAGGCATTGGAGAAAATGCCAAAATATGCCAAATTCATGAAGGACATATTGACAAAGAAGAAAAGGTACACGGATCAAGAGACTATTTTGGTCGATGCAAGTTGTAGTGCGATAATTCAACGTACTATACCCAAAAAAGAAAGTGATCCGGGGCGTGTAACTTTGCGCGTTACCATTGGAGACGTCTATGTCGGCAAAGGATTGATTGATTTGGGATCGAGCATCAACTTGATTCCATTATCTATTGTAAAGAGGTTGGGGGATATAAAATTAAAATCTACGAAGATGACTTTGCAATTGGCGGACAAGTCTATTACTCGCCCACATGGTGTCGCTTTAGATTTATTGGTCAAAGTGAATAAATTCTATTTTCCCGTTGACTTCGTTGTGATAGAGATGGAAGAAGACTTGGATGCACCTTTAATTCTAGGCCGGCCATTCATGAAGACCGCAAGAATGATGATTGACATTGATGATGGTTTGATGAAGGTGCGGGTTCAAGATGAAGAAATTTGTTTCAATCTTTTTGAAGCAATGAAGCATTCGAATGATAAAAAAGATTGTTTCAAAATAGATGCTATTGAAGAAGCAATAGAAGAAGTTAATGTGCTTGATGATGATGATAGGCGGGAATTTGAAGAGTGTTTAGAGGGGTTAGATATTTCTAAAGAAATGCATCCTTGGGAGGAGGAAAAAGAGATTTTAAAGAATGATCCAAAAGAAGAAGAGCCAAAAATTGAGTTGAAAGCACTACCTTCTCATTTGAAGTATGTGTTTCTTGAGGATGGAGGTAACAAACCCGTGATTATTAGTAACACTCTATCATGATGGAATTGGTTGGGTTTTAGCCAATTTGAAAGGCATAAGCCCAGCTTATTGTATGCATAAGCCCAGCTTATTGTATGCATAACATCATGATGGAAGAAGAGTTCAAACCGGTGGCCCAACCTCAGAGGCGCTTGAATCCGGTTATGAAAGAAGTGGTGAGAAAAGAAGTGATCAAGATGTTGGAAGTCGAGATGATTTATCCGATCTCGGATAGTACTTGGGTTAGTCCGGTACATGTGGTCCCAAAAAAGGGAGGTTTGACGGTTGTATCGAATGATAAGAATGAATTAGTGCTGACAAGAAAAGTAACGGGTTGGAGAATGTGCATCGACTATAGAAGGCTAAACAAAGCCACTAAAAAATATCACTTTCCTCTTCCGTTTATGGATCAAATGTTGGAAAGACTCTCGGAGCAACAATTTTATTGTTTCTTGGATGGTTACTCAAGGTACAATCAAATTTCGGTGAATCCGGAAGATCATGAGAAGACGACTTTCACATGTCCGTTTGGAATATTTGTGTATAGACGTATGCCTTTTGGCTTATGTAATGCGCCAGAAACCTTTCAACGATGCATGCAAGCCATATTTGCCGATTTGATTGAGAAGACGATTGAAGTATTCATGGATGATTTCTCCATTTTTGGAGCATCATTCGATTTATGCTTGGTGAATTTGGACACCGTCTTGAAGAGGTGTGTTGATACGAATTTGGTGTTGAATTGGGAGAAGTGCAATTTTATGGTGACCAAGGGCATTGTTCTCGGGCACAAAATATCTTCAAAAGGGATCGAGGTTGATAAGGCCAAGATCGATGTGATCGAGACGCTCCCCCCACCAACAAATGTTAAAGGCATTCGGATCTTTCTAGGCCATGCGGGTTTCTACCGAAGATTCATCAAAGATTTCTCAAAGATAGCAAAGCCATTGAGCAATCTTCTCAACAAAGATAAGTCTTTCATTTTTGATAGAGATTGTTTAGTTGCCTTTGAAAAATTAAAAGAAAATTTAATCAATGCACCAATAATCACCGCACCAAATTGGAAACTTGATTTTGAATTGATGTGTGATGCGAGTGATTATGCGGTGGGAGCCGTACTTGGTCAAAGAAAGAACAAAATTTTCCATGCTATACATTATGCGAGCAAAGTTTTGAATGATGCTCAAATAAACTACGCAACAATTGAAAAAGAGTTGCTTGCTATAGTGTATGCATTGGAAAAATTTCGTCCTTATCTTATCGACTCAAAAGTGGTGATTTTCACGGACCATTCGGCGATTAAATATTTGCTCACCAAGCCGGACTCCAAACAACGATTAATCCGATGGATTCTTTTGTTGCAAGAATTTGATTTGGAGGTCCGAGAAAAAAAAGGTTCGAAAAATTTGGTGGCGGATCATTTATCCCGCTTGGTGAACGTGGGAATCACTGAAAAAGAGAAGGAAGTTAGGGAGGAGTTCCCAGATGAAAAATTGTATGCAATCCAAGAGCGGTCGTGGTTTGCCGACATGGCCAATTACAAAGCCGCGGGATTGATTCCGGAGGAGCTAACGTGGAATGAGAAAAGAAAATTCTTGGCCGATGCCAAGTACTATGTTTGGGATGAACCTTATCTATTTAGGTTGAGTAGTGATGGTTTGTTAAGGAGATGTGTGTCTAATGAAGAAGCGAAGGACATACTTTGACATTGTCATAACTCCTCTTGTGGGGGACATTACAACGGATTGCGAACGACCACTAAAGTAATTCAATCGGGATTTTATTGGCCTTCATTGTTTAAAGATGCTTATGCACATGCAAAGAGTTGTGACAAATGCCAAAGGAGTGGCGGAATAGGGAAGAGAGATGAGATGCCTCTCAATAATATGTTGGAAGTGGAAGTTTTTGACTGTTGGGGAATTGATTTTGTTGGTCCATTTCCCTCGTCTTTTTCAAACGAGTACATCTTAGTCGCTGTTGATTATGTATCTAAGTGGGTGGAGGCCATTGCTTCACCTAAGGCCGATGCTAAGACCGTGATAAAATTCTTGAAGAAAAACATATTTTCACGGTTTGGTGTGCCTAGGGTGTTGATAAGTGATGGAGGTTCTCACTTTTGCAATACACTATTACAGAAAATTTTGAAGCAATATGGTGTAAGGCATAAGGTGACAACTCCCTACCATCCACAAGCAAACGGTCAAGATGAGGTGTCGAATAGGGAGATTAAAAAAATTCTTGAAAAAACTGTCTCTAGTTCAAGGAAGGATTGATCATTAAAACTTGATGAAGCTTTATGGGCGTATCGAACCGCCTATAAAGCTCCTATTGGACTAACCCCCTTTCAGGTTGTGTACGGGAAGACTTCTCACCTTCCAGTTGAGATGGAACATAGAGCTCTATGGGCTCTTAGATTCTTGAATTTTTATTCTTCTCTGGCTGGTGACAAGAGGAAAGAGCAACTAGTGGAGTTGGATGAATTGAGAGACGGAGCATACCATTCAAATAAAAAATACAAGGCAAGGGTGAAAGTGTTTCATGACAAGAAGATCAAACACAAAGAGTTTCAACCGGGCCAAAGCGTCATTTTGTTCAATTCTATGGATGAAACTTTTTCTGGGAAAACTAAAGACGAAGTGGTCCGGCCCTTTTGTAGTCAAGGATGTGAAAGATTATGGAGCAGTTGTTTTGCAAGAACTTGAAGGTAAGAATGAATGGACGGTCAATGGACAACGGTTGAAGAGGTATGTTAACGGTGAGGTGAGCCGAGAGATTGCCGCATTGTATTTTAATGATCCATGATCATCATGAACCGTCGAGCTCGAAACGACGTTAAACAAAGCGCTTGTTGGGAGGCACCCCAACATTGTAAGTATTTAATGTTGTAGTCATTTTGTATGTGTCCAAATTAGTTTCCTGGTTTTTCAAGCTTTTTCTGAAATTATGCAGATCGGGCTTAGCGCGGTTTGAGCGCGCTTAGCGCGACTTCTACCCCATCAAACAGAACATTTCGTGCTTAGCGCGATGGGGGCCGCGCTTAGCGCGATCTGTGTTAAAAATAAATAAATAAATAATTTTCAAAAACCAGTTTACCCAGGCCCAACTTTTGGCCTGGTTCGTTTTTAAATAGAATATGGTTTTTCTTTTACCCCTTTTTGCCATTGTCACTATTCCTCTTTTCCCTCTCAAGAAATTCCCAAACCCCACACTCACAAAGTCAAAATTTCTGCAAATTTCTTGTGTTTTCTAATAATTCAAGCATCAAGGTTTGTTTCTCTCTCACTTTCCCTCTTTAATTTCGTGTTTTCTGCCTTTGCATGTTAGGATTTTGGATTTTAGGGTTTTACTCTTAGAATTAGGATGTTGTGATTGTATATGAGGTTTAGGATAGGATTTTCGCTTTGAATAGGGTTAGATTCCTGGGCAAATTCTGTTTTTTTTTGCAGACAATTTTTTCTGGTATCGCAGACCGTGCTTAGCGCGGTAAGCGGGCTTAGCGTGGTCTGTAGCATGCTGAAATTTTTTTCTGCTGTGTTTGTGTTATTCTGTTTAATCTTGATGCTTGGTTTGGTTATTTTGCACTAATGTTTGTATGATTCAATTCTAACGGGCATTTCGGTGTCACATTTTGTTGGAGCTGGGTCCTCAAGACCTCCTTTTGATGGCACACGATTTCTAGGGCCTGAACAGGAGGCCAGGTACAAGGAGCTTGAGGAGAGAAACATTTGGTCTGAGAGAATAATTTGCCTGGGTGAGCATGGGCACTACTCTGGCTGTGACGCTATTCTGGATAATTATGGGTTGGGCATTCTTGTGTGAGCCCCAATCTAAGGTGAATGTAGAGCTGGTTTGTGATTATTATGCGAATGCTCTACCCGTGGAAGGGAGCCCTTTCCAGTTTACCACCTTGGTTCGGTGTAAGGCGGTCTCTTTCTCTCGCTCCTCCATCAATAGTTTTTTGGGCATTACCTGGACAGCCCCTGAGGACGAATTGGATATCTACCATGAGCACCTGACTCGTGGTAATTGGGACTATGAGATGTTAAGGAATAAAATCTGTTTGACCGGACATTCCTATGAATTGAATAGAGCTGGCCAACCATTGAAGTTTAACAGGTCAAGCCTAAAGACAAGAGCTCGGGTACTTATGTGTGTGGCCTTGTACAACTTGCGGCCCAGAAGCCACACCTCCTCAATACCCATGGAAACAACCGGCCTTATCGCCTACATGCTTGATGAATATCAAATTGATTTTGGTCGGTTGATTGCGAATGAGCTGAAAAGGGTCGCATTGAGCTATACCTCCAGGGGGAGCGTATTAAATGTGCCCTTACTTATCCTGGGTTGATTATGGGACTCTGTAAGCGGGCTAGGGTTGTTTTTCCAGCTGTAGGACACCTGACAATAGACGGTGTCATTGATGACAGCTATTGTGACCGTTATTGTAGGGCCTCTGATGCTAACCCTGCAGCCCAGGCTGTCCTTGTTGCTGCTGCCCTTCCTCATGCCGGTCTAGGGGAAGAATGGAACCGGCAAATGCATTTTGCCCATCTGCGAGCATTTATGTTTATGCATGAGAGCATGGAGCAGTTGGCATTGCAGATTCGAGAGCCGGCAGTGGATCACTTCACTCGCACGAGCCAGCAGCTGAGAGCCTATGCCAGTTAGCCCGGGGTCGGGCCAAGTGCTGAGGAGGAGGTAGCAGATGCTGATGAGGATGAGGATGATGATGATGGTGATGATGGTTCTAGTTCGAATACTTCGGGAGATTCCATTCTGGAGGCTTCTGACTAATTTCATTTGTTTCTTTTATTTTTACTTTTAGTACTTTTGGTTTTAGTTTTAGTTTCTTAAGACTTAGTTGTATTTTGTTGGTTGCCATCCTTTTTAGGATGTGTTTTGTAATTCCAAATTTTACATTTTAAGGCAATTTGCCTAAGTACTTTTTATTTTGAAACACCATTTTGGGGTGTCTTTTTATTTATTTTGCTTTATCTTTTTAAGTTATACCTTGTTTATTTTAAATTGTATTTGCTTTTAGTTTGTCCTGGTTTTTCAATGGTGCTCGAAAACAAGTAAGTGTGTTTTCACCAAAAAGTGACGGTGATGATATTATTCTCAACTTGATCCACAATTAAGGTACATTTTTAATCGTTTTGTAGAATGTTAACATGTCTATGAAATTTGTGCTTTATGCAAAATATCTTGGCATGTACATAAAAAAATTTTGTGTTCATGTTTGAATCATTAGGACTTAAACCACAAAGGTGAGAAGCTTTCCACCTTATACCAAAAATTGAGAGTTCTAGTAGTGATGTTAACTCGTTTGATTCATGTTTAATCTTAATTTGTTTTTGACATTTTGGAAACTTAGAAAGGATCAAGGCAATTTTTTGTGCACTATGAGAAAAACCATCAATTTCAAAAGGGCTTCAATTAACCGTGAGTGAGTGAATCTTAGTGAACCCTTTTGAGCTTAAAAATCGAATTTGTGGAATGAATTTATCAAATCAACTAATTGTTAAGTAGGCCACTTAATAGTTGTTGATAATCTATGAAAATTCAATGATGATTCATTCTATAAATTTTTCTTGTTTGTAAACACCAACCCTATTGTTGATTAACCCTTTGAAGAGCATGTTCTGAAATAAAAAGGATTGATGAATCAAAAGTTGGGGAGGTTGATCAAAAAGAACTTTGAATTGATGACACGATGATCCTAAAGAGAAAAAAAAAGAAAAAAAAAGAGATTGAATAGAAAAGAAAAAAAAAGAGTTTATGAAAAGATCTTGAAAAAGAAAAGAAAAGGGGGATCATTGTGTGAGAATTAGAAAGAAGTGGTTGTGATAAATAAGAAGGAAGTGGGAATGATGTTGTGAAATGCTCTTCATTATCTCTACCTAACTTTGTTTCAATGGCTTTGTACATAAATATCCTTTGTTTTTAACCCAAGCCAAGTTACAACCCTTGAAAGTCCTTAGTGATCTTTGTTTTCAATTTTCTCTTTTGACTTGTTTTGATGAATGCATGAATTATTTTGGATGTGCATGATTACTAGTGAGAGTGTTTAGTCCTATGTAAATATTGCATTTTGTTCTTCAAGGTATATTGAAGAAATCTTTAGGTGATTCAAGTGTGAACATGTCTTTTGTTTTGTCTATATGTATCGATATATTGTGTTTAGAACTTAATTCATATCCATGTTGTGTTTCGAAGAAGCAATTAATTTGTATCTATGCCGGGTATGTTGAGTTTGAACCATCCTTCTTGTGTTGATTTGCATGCTTAAATTTTGTATTTTGTTTGTTTTTTGAGTTTTTGACTTTTGTTTGAGGACAAACAAAGAAGTAAGTTGGGGAGAGTTGTTAAGAACCAAAATGTGGATATTTTGTAGATCATTTTGTGGTCCTTTACAATGTCTTTTGATTAATTACTAGTATTTAACATAGTATTTTGGTCTAATTGTGTTTTTATTTAGTTTTTAGTTATAATATATTATTTAACTTAGTTTACACTTTAATTGTAGGTTTTTGATATTGATTCCCTCAAGCTTGGATTCAAGGAAACTTGAAGAGCTCTTGGGACTTTTTGAAGAAATTTTTGGAAGAAGAAGCAGGCTACAGGTCGCGTTCAGCGCGGTTGCAGCATGAGCGCGCTTAGCGCGAAAGAGCGGGCTTAGCGCGGTATGCGATATCAGAAAAAGGACAGTGACCCATGCTTCCAGCTTTTGCTCACCAACTCTCTGATTTCACCCACTATTCTGTGCTAGAAAAACCATAACCACACTTCTTCTTCATTTATTAATGATTGTTGTAATCTAGTAAGAGAAATTAGAAAAGAAAATCTTGTTCTTCTTGATTTTTCTTCCATGTTCATCATCTTCTTCAAAAATCTTACAAGCAAAGCAACCATGAGAATGAGTAGCTAAGCTCTTTTTGTGTCAAGATTAGAGGTAGTTGACCTAACTTTTATGTATTTATTTTAATCTCTTGGTGTATGAACTTGGTTGATGAAATATATATGTTGAATATCTTTGTTATACTATCTTTTGATGCTTTGAACCATGATTGAAAAAGTATGTTTCAAAGTTGACCTAGGATATTCTTCCACTAATGAACAAATGCTATAAATAGATTTGTGAGTTAGTGTTTACTTGTATTGAACTTCATTATTATCATGTCAATAGTTGTAGTGAGAAATCATTTAAAGATTTACATGATAAAACTCACAATCTTGGTTTGAAATCAACAAGATTGAGAGGATACGTAATTATATCTTTCATCAACTAGTTAATCCACTTGGTTAATAGAATTTATATGAAATTAGGTTAATGAAACTAATCTTAACATGCTTTTATCATTTGAAAACAACTCAAAACTCTCTTGAATCCAAACATATCTCTCTTTGAAAAAGGAAACTAAAGTTGCTTGAGTGAAATTTATGATACTTGTAGTTAGAAAACAAAACTCTTGTGTTACTTAATCTTAAAATACACTTTACTATTGAAAGACGACAATATCACATCAATCCCTGTGGATACGATAATTGAAATACTTGATTCATCAAATATACATAAAACAAAATGGCGCCGTTGCCGGGGATTGGCGTTTGATATTGCAAGTATTGCGATAGTTGTGTGTTTTAAGATAATTTTTCTACTAATCTCTTTTTGTTTCTTTTTGTGTGGCTAGAATTTTTCAGGTTATAGTTTATGCGAGGAAGTGTTTCGGTCGATCAACTCCTATTTGATCCAGAAATTGAAAGGACGACAGGAAGACTTAATAGCAGTGCTAAACGAAGAAAAAGGCTAGCAAGGCAAAGACAAGCAAGAGGAGAATCATCTACTTCTTCTACACCACCCGTGTTAGGAGAAGTCATTATGGCGGATCAACCACCACCACCACCACCACCGAGAGGGCCTTGTGTAAATAGCCCTTGTCACACCGCTCAATTTGATCGCCTAGCCAATGCGAGGTTTACGGAGATGAAGACGGGATTGCTCCAACTTCTTTATGCAAATCCTTTTCATGGTCATGACCATGAAGATCCATACACCCACCTCACGAAGTTCTATGAAATTGCGGGTGTGGCCGGAGCTCCGGAAGCCGAAGAGGAGCAATATTTTCAAAGGCTTTTTCCTCACTCTTTGGTAGGGAAAGAAAAGGATTGGTATCTAGACCAACAACAAGACACGATGACAAATTAGAATATGCTAGAGGAGAAATTCCTTGAAAGATTATTTCCTCAATCAAGATTCATGGAAGCAAAAACCGCGATTTCGGTGTTCTCGCAAGGTGTTAATAAGGATTTGAATACGGCTTGGGAGAGATACAAATCTATGCTTAGAAAGTGCCCTAGTCATGGTTTTGATGAACAAACTCAAATTCACATTTTCCGCAATGGTCTTCAACCTCAACATAAATTGTTGTTGGATGCTATGGCGGGAGGTTCTTTAATGGCGAAGACACCTTATGAAGCCATTCAAATCATTGAAAAGATGGGAAGAAATGACCACCAAGTTCAAAATGATCAAGGGAATGCGCAAGTGAAAACGAGAGCTCTTGAAATTGGTTCTAGTCATGAAGCACTTGCGGCACAAAACAAATTATTTGCAAAGCAAGTTGAAGAATTGACCAAGCAAATGGCAAGGCTTCCACAACAAATCATGGAGATGCAAGGATTATCTAGCAAGAAAACTCAACAAATTTCTAGTTGTGAATTATGCAAGGGTGATCACAAGACCGGATTTTGTCCTCCGGAAAATGAAGAAGCAAATTACATGGCAAATCAAGGGCAAGGATACCAACAAAGACCTCCTTATCAAAATCAAAATCAAGGCCAAGGTTACCAACAAAGAGGTAACCAAGGTGGATGGAGACAAGACAACAACAATCAAGCAAGACAAAGTCCTTACCAAAGTAGAACTCAAAATCAAGCTCAACCTCAAAATTAACCTCAAAGTCAAGCTAGAACTTCAAACATTCAAGATACACATGCTCAATTCATGCAAGATTTAATGGAAAACCAAAAGAGCACGGAAGCATCGATCAAGAATTTAGAAACTCAAATGGGGCAATTAGCAAAGCAAATTTCCGATCAAAGTGCTTCGACCTCATTTTCTCCAACTACTCAAGCAAATCCAAGGGAGCATTGTAAAGCAATTACAAATACGAGTGGTAGAGTTGTTGAGGAGAAAAATAAAAAAAATGGAGGGAAAAGACAAAGTGGTGAATAATGAAGAAATTGAGGAAGAAATAGTTGTGGAGGAAGTTTTAGTTGAAAAAAATGATGAGAATGTTGTTGTGGGGGATATTGAAGTTGAAAATAATGTTGTAGTCGAAAATGAAAATGTTGATAATGGTGTAGTTGAAAAAGAAATGGTGGAGGAAAAGAAGAAGAAATTGAGAAGGGGAAAGGAGAAGGAAATCACTCTACCATTATCAAACTTACCTTATCCTCATGCTCCGTCTAAAAAGGATGATGCTCGGCATTATGCTCGGTTTATGGATATTTTTAAGCAATTACAAATTAATATTCCATTCACCGAGGCATTGGAGAAAATGCCAAAATATGCCAAATTCATGAAGGACATATTGACAAAGAAGAAAAGGTACACGGATCAAGAGACTATTTTGGTCGATGCAAGTTGTAGTGCGATAATTCAACGTACTATACCCAAAAAAGAAAGTGATCCGGGGCGTGTAACTTTGCGCGTTACCATTGGAGACGTCTATGTCGGCAAAGGATTGATTGATTTGGGATCGAGCATCAACTTGATTCCATTATCTATTGTAAAGAGGTTGGGGGATATAAAATTAAAATCTACGAAGATGACTTTGCAATTGGCGGACAAGTCTATTACTCGCCCACATGGTGTCGCTTTAGATTTATTGGTCAAAGTGAATAAATTCTATTTTCCCGTTGACTTCGTTGTGATAGAGATGGAAGAAGACTTGGATGCACCTTTAATTCTAGGCCGGCCATTCATGAAGACCGCAAGAATGATGATTGACATTGATGATGGTTTGATGAAGGTGCGGGTTCAAGATGAAGAAATTTGTTTCAATCTTTTTGAAGCAATGAAGCATTCGAATGATAAAAAAGATTGTTTCAAAATAGATGCTATTGAAGAAGCAATAGAAGAAGTTAATGTGCTTGATGATGATGATAGGCGGGAATTTGAAGAGTGTTTAGAGGGGTTAGATATTTCTAAAGAAATGCATCCTTGGGAGGAGGAAAAAGAGATTTTAAAGAATGATCCAAAAGAAGAAGAGCCAAAAATTGAGTTGAAAGCACTACCTTCTCATTTGAAGTATGTGTTTCTTGAGGATGGAGGTAACAAACCCGTGATTATTAGTAACACTCTATCATGATGGAATTGGTTGGGTTTTAGCCAATTTGAAAGGCATAAGCCCAGCTTATTGTATGCATAAGCCCAGCTTATTGTATGCATAACATCATGATGGAAGAAGAGTTCAAACCGGTGGCCCAACCTCAGAGGCGCTTGAATCCGGTTATGAAAGAAGTGGTGAGAAAAGAAGTGATCAAGATGTTGGAAGTCGAGATGATTTATCCGATCTCGGATAGTACTTGGGTTAGTCCGGTACATGTGGTCCCAAAAAAGGGAGGTTTGACGGTTGTATCGAATGATAAGAATGAATTAGTGCTGACAAGAAAAGTAACGGGTTGGAGAATGTGCATCGACTATAGAAGGCTAAACAAAGCCACTAAAAAATATCACTTTCCTCTTCCGTTTATGGATCAAATGTTGGAAAGACTCTCGGAGCAACAATTTTATTGTTTCTTGGATGGTTACTCAAGGTACAATCAAATTTCGGTGAATCCGGAAGATCATGAGAAGACGACTTTCACATGTCCGTTTGGAATATTTGTGTATAGACGTATGCCTTTTGGCTTATGTAATGCGCCAGAAACCTTTCAACGATGCATGCAAGCCATATTTGCCGATTTGATTGAGAAGACGATTGAAGTATTCATGGATGATTTCTCCATTTTTGGAGCATCATTCGATTTATGCTTGGTGAATTTGGACACCGTCTTGAAGAGGTGTGTTGATACGAATTTGGTGTTGAATTGGGAGAAGTGCAATTTTATGGTGACCAAGGGCATTGTTCTCGGGCACAAAATATCTTCAAAAGGGATCGAGGTTGATAAGGCCAAGATCGATGTGATCGAGACGCTCCCCCCACCAACAAATGTTAAAGGCATTCGGATCTTTCTAGGCCATGCGGGTTTCTACCGAAGATTCATCAAAGATTTCTCAAAGATAGCAAAGCCATTGAGCAATCTTCTCAACAAAGATAAGTCTTTCATTTTTGATAGAGATTGTTTAGTTGCCTTTGAAAAATTAAAAGAAAATTTAATCAATGCACCAATAATCACCGCACCAAATTGGAAACTTGATTTTGAATTGATGTGTGATGCGAGTGATTATGCGGTGGGAGCCGTACTTGGTCAAAGAAAGAACAAAATTTTCCATGCTATACATTATGCGAGCAAAGTTTTGAATGATGCTCAAATAAACTACGCAACAATTGAAAAAGAGTTGCTTGCTATAGTGTATGCATTGGAAAAATTTCGTCCTTATCTTATCGACTCAAAAGTGGTGATTTTCACGGACCATTCGGCGATTAAATATTTGCTCACCAAGCCGGACTCCAAACAACGATTAATCCGATGGATTCTTTTGTTGCAAGAATTTGATTTGGAGGTCCGAGAAAAAAAAGGTTCGAAAAATTTGGTGGCGGATCATTTATCCCGCTTGGTGAACGTGGGAATCACTGAAAAAGAGAAGGAAGTTAGGGAGGAGTTCCCAGATGAAAAATTGTATGCAATCCAAGAGCGGTCGTGGTTTGCCGACATGGCCAATTACAAAGCCGCGGGATTGATTCCGGAGGAGCTAACGTGGAATGAGAAAAGAAAATTCTTGGCCGATGCCAAGTACTATGTTTGGGATGAACCTTATCTATTTAGGTTGAGTAGTGATGGTTTGTTAAGGAGATGTGTGTCTAATGAAGAAGCGAAGGACATACTTTGACATTGTCATAACTCCTCTTGTGGGGGACATTACAACGGATTGCGAACGACCACTAAAGTAATTCAATCGGGATTTTATTGGCCTTCATTGTTTAAAGATGCTTATGCACATGCAAAGAGTTGTGACAAATGCCAAAGGAGTGGCGGAATAGGGAAGAGAGATGAGATGCCTCTCAATAATATGTTGGAAGTGGAAGTTTTTGACTGTTGGGGAATTGATTTTGTTGGTCCATTTCCCTCGTCTTTTTCAAACGAGTACATCTTAGTCGCTGTTGATTATGTATCTAAGTGGGTGGAGGCCATTGCTTCACCTAAGGCCGATGCTAAGACCGTGATAAAATTCTTGAAGAAAAACATATTTTCACGGTTTGGTGTGCCTAGGGTGTTGATAAGTGATGGAGGTTCTCACATTTGCAATACACTATTACAGAAAATTTTGAAGCAATATGGTGTAAGGCATAAGGTGACAACTCCCTACCATCCACAAGCAAACGGTCAAGATGAGGTGTCGAATAGGGAGATTAAAAAAATTCTTGAAAAAACTGTCTCTAGTTCAAGGAAGGATTGATCATTAAAACTTGATGAAGCTTTATGGGCGTATCGAACCGCCTATAAAGCTCCTATTGGACTAACCCCCTTTCAGGTTGTGTACGGGAAGACTTCTCACCTTCCAGTTGAGATGGAACATAGAGCTCTATGGGCTCTTAGATTCTTGAATTTTTATTCTTCTCTGGCTGGTGACAAGAGGAAAGAGCAACTAGTGGAGTTGGATGAATTGAGAGACGGAGCATACCATTCAAATAAAAAATACAAGGCAAGGGTGAAAGTGTTTCATGACAAGAAGATCAAACACAAAGAGTTTCAACCGGGCCAAAGCGTCATTTTGTTCAATTCTATGGATGAAACTTTTTCTGGGAAAACTAAAGACGAAGTGGTCCGGCCCTTTTGTAGTCAAGGATGTGAAAGATTATGGAGCAGTTGTTTTGCAAGAACTTGAAGGTAAGAATGAATGGACGGTCAATGGACAACGGTTGAAGAGGTATGTTAACGGTGAGGTGAGCCGAGAGATTGCCGCATTGTATTTTAATGATCCATGATCATCATGAACCGTCGAGCTCGAAACGACGTTAAACAAAGCGCTTGTTGGGAGGCACCCCAACATTGTAAGTATTTAATGTTGTAGTCATTTTGTATGTGTCCAAATTAGTTTCCTGGTTTTTCAAGCTTTTTCTGAAATTATGCAGATCGGGCTTAGCGCGGTTTGAGCGCGCTTAGCGCGACTTCTACCCCATCAAACAGAACATTTCGTGCTTAGCGCGATGGGGGCCGCGCTTAGCGCGATCTGTGTTAAAAATAAATAAATAAATAATTTTCAAAAACCAGTTTACCCAGGCCCAACTTTTGGCCTGGTTCGTTTTTAAATAGAATATGGTTTTTCTTTTACCCCTTTTTGCCATTGTCACTATTCCTCTTTTCCCTCTCAAGAAATTCCCAAACCCCACACTCACAAAGTCAAAATTTCTGCAAATTTCTTGTGTTTTCTAATAATTCAAGCATCAAGGTTTGTTTCTCTCTCACTTTCCCTCTTTAATTTCGTGTTTTCTGCCTTTGCATGTTAGGATTTTGGATTTTAGGGTTTTACTCTTAGAATTAGGATGTTGTGATTGTATATGAGGTTTAGGATAGGATT
This sequence comes from Vicia sativa, assembly GCA_021764765.1. Taxonomy (NCBI): domain Eukaryota; kingdom Viridiplantae; phylum Streptophyta; class Magnoliopsida; order Fabales; family Fabaceae; genus Vicia; species Vicia sativa. The sequence continues at coordinate 271,076,083 of CM038792.1, forward strand.
TTCGCTTTGAATAGGGTTAGATTCCTGGGCAAATTCTGTTTTTTTTTGCAGACAATTTTTTCTGGTATCGCAGACCGTGCTTAGCGCGGTAAGCGGGCTTAGCGTGGTCTGTAGCATGCTGAAATTTTTTTCTGCTGTGTTTGTGTTATTCTGTTTAATCTTGATGCTTGGTTTGGTTATTTTGCACTAATGTTTGTATGATTCAATTCTAACGGGCATTTCGGTGTCACATTTTGTTGGAGCTGGGTCCTCAAGACCTCCTTTTGATGGCACACGATTTCTAGGGCCTGAACAGGAGGCCAGGTACAAGGAGCTTGAGGAGAGAAACATTTGGTCTGAGAGAATAATTTGCCTGGGTGAGCATGGGCACTACTCTGGCTGTGACGCTATTCTGGATAATTATGGGTTGGGCATTCTGTGTGAGCCCCAATCTAAGGTGAATGTAGAGCTGGTTTGTGATTATTATGCGAATGCTCTACCCGTGGAAGGGAGCCCTTTCCAGTTTACCACCTTGGTTCGGTGTAAGGCGGTCTCTTTCTCTCGCTCCTCCATCAATAGTTTTTTGGGCATTACCTGGACAGCCCCTGAGGACGAATTGGATATCTACCATGAGCACCTGACTCGTGGTAATTGGGACTATGAGATGTTAAGGAATAAAATCTGTTTGACCGGACATTCCTATGAATTGAATAGAGCTGGCCAACCATTGAAGTTTAACAGGTCAAGCCTAAAGACAAGAGCTCGGGTACTTATGTGTGTGGCCTTGTACAACTTGCGGCCCAGAAGCCAACACCTCCTCAATACCCATGGAAACAACCGGCCTTATCGCCTACATGCTTGATGAATATCAAATTGATTTTGGTCGGTTGATTGCGAATGAGCTGAAAAGGGTCGCATTGAGCTATACCTCCAGGGGGAGCGTATTAAATGTGCCCTTACTTATCCTGGGTTGATTATGGGACTCTGTAAGCGGGCTAGGGTTGTTTTTCCAGCTGTAGGACACCTGACAATAGACGGTGTCATTGATGACAGCTATTGTGACCGTTATTGTAGGGCCTCTGATGCTAACCCTGCAGCCCAGGCTGTCCTTGTTGCTGCTGCCCTTCCTCATGCCGGTCTAGGGGAAGAATGGAACCGGCAAATGCATTTTGCCCATCTGCGAGCATTTATGTTTATGCATGAGAGCATGGAGCAGTTGGCATTGCAGATTCGAGAGCCGGCAGTGGATCACTTCACTCGCACGAGCCAGCAGCTGAGAGCCTATGCCAGTTAGCCCGGGGTCGGGCCAAGTGCTGAGGAGGAGGTAGCAGATGCTGATGAGGATGAGGATGATGATGATGGTGATGATGGTTCTAGTTCGAATACTTCGGGAGATTCCATTCTGGAGGCTTCTGACTAATTTCATTTGTTTCTTTTATTTTTACTTTTAGTACTTTTGGTTTTAGTTTTAGTTTCTTAAGACTTAGTTGTATTTTGTTGGTTGCCATCCTTTTTAGGATGTGTTTTGTAATTCCAAATTTTACATTTTAAGGCAATTTGCCTAAGTACTTTTTATTTTGAAACACCATTTTGGGGTGTCTTTTTATTTATTTTGCTTTATCTTTTTAAGTTATACCTTGTTTATTTTAAATTGTATTTGCTTTTAGTTTGTCCTGGTTTTTCAATGGTGCTCGAAAACAAGTAAGTGTGTTTTCACCAAAAAGTGACGGTGATGATATTATTCTCAACTTGATCCACAATTAAGGTACATTTTTAATCGTTTTGTAGAATGTTAACATGTCTATGAAATTTGTGCTTTATGCAAAATATCTTGGCATGTACATAAAAAAATTTTGTGTTCATGTTTGAATCATTAGGACTTAAACCACAAAGGTGAGAAGCTTTCCACCTTATACCAAAAATTGAGAGTTCTAGTAGTGATGTTAACTCGTTTGATTCATGTTTAATCTTAATTTGTTTTTGACATTTTGGAAACTTAGAAAGGATCAAGGCAATTTTTTTGTGCACTATGAGAAAAACCATCAATTTCAAAAGGGCTTCAATTAACCGTGAGTGAGTGAATCTTAGTGAACCCTTTTGAGCTTAAAAATCGAATTTGTGGAATGAATTTATCAAATCAACTAATTGTTAAGTAGGCCACTTAATAGTTGTTGATAATCTATGAAAATTCAATGATGATTCATTCTATAAATTTTTCTTGTTTGTAAACACCAACCCTATTGTTGATTAACCCTTTGAAGAGCATGTTCTGAAATAAAAAGGATTGATGAATCAAAAGTTGGGGAGGTTGATCAAAAAGAACTTTGAATTGATGACACGATGATCCTAAAGAGAAAAAAAAAGAAAAAAAAAGAGATTGAATAGAAAAGAAAAAAAAAGAGTTTATGAAAAGATCTTGAAAAAGAAAAGAAAAGGGGGATCATTGTGTGAGAATTAGAAAGAAGTGGTTGTGATAAATAAGAAGGAAGTGGGAATGATGTTGTGAAATGCTCTTCATTATCTCTACCTAACTTTGTTTCAATGGCTTTGTACATAAATATCCTTTGTTTTTAACCCAAGCCAAGTTACAACCCTTGAAAGTCCTTAGTGATCTTTGTTTTCAATTTTCTCTTTTGACTTGTTTTGATGAATGCATGAATTATTTTGGATGTGCATGATTACTAGTGAGAGTGTTTAGTCCTATGTAAATATTGCATTTTGTTCTTCAAGGTATATTGAAGAAATCTTTAGGTGATTCAAGTGTGAACATGTCTTTTGTTTTGTCTATATGTATCGATATATTGTGTTTAGAACTTAATTCATATCCATGTTGTGTTTCGAAGAAGCAATTAATTTGTATCTATGCCGGGTATGTTGAGTTTGAACCATCCTTCTTGTGTTGATTTGCATGCTTAAATTTTGTATTTTGTTTGTTTTTTGAGTTTTTGACTTTTGTTTGAGGACAAACAAAGAAGTAAGTTGGGGAGAGTTGTTAAGAACCAAAATGTGGATATTTTGTAGATCATTTTGTGGTCCTTTACAATGTCTTTTGATTAATTACTAGTATTTAACATAGTATTTTGGTCTAATTGTGTTTTTATTTAGTTTTTAGTTATAATATATTATTTAACTTAGTTTACACTTTAATTGTAGGTTTTTGATATTGATTCCCTCAAGCTTGGATTCAAGGAAACTTGAAGAGCTCTTGGAACTTTTTGAAGAAATATTTGGAAGAAGAAGCAGGCTACAGGTCGTGCTCAGTGCGGTTGCAGCATATGCGCGCTTAGCGCGGAAGAGCGGGCTTAGTGCGGTCTGCGATATCACAAAAAGGACAGTGACCCATGCTTCCAGCTTTTGCTCACCAACTCTCTGATTTCACCCACTATTCTGTGCTAGAAAAACCAGAACCACACTTCTTCTTCATTTATTAATGATTGTTGTAATCTAGTAAGAGAAATTAGAAAAGAAAATCTTGTTCTTCTTGATTTTTCTTCCATGTTCATCATCTTCTTCAAAAATCTTACAAGCAAAGCAACCATGAGAATGAGTAGCTAAGCTCTTTTTGTGTCAAGATTAGAGGTAGTTGACCTAACTTTTATGTATTTCTTTTAATCTCTTGGTGTATGAACTTGGTTGATGAAATATATATGTTGAATATCTTTGTTATACTATCTTTTGATGCTTTGAACCATGATTGAAAAAGTATGTTTCAAAGTTGACCTAGGATATTCTTCCACTAATGAACAAATGCTATAAATAGATTTGTGAGTTAGTGTTTACTTGTATTGAACTTCATTATTATCATGTCAATAGTTGTAGTGAGAAATCATTTAAAGATTTACATGATAAAACTCACAATCTTGGTTTGAAATCAACAAGATTGAGAGGATACGTAATTATATCTTTCATCAACTAGTTCATCCACATGGTTAATAGAATTTATATGAAATTAGGTTAATGAAACTAATCTTGACATGCTTTTATCATTTGAAAACAACTCAAAACTCTCTTGAATCCAAACATATCTCTCTTTGAAAAAGGAAACTAAAGTTGCTTGAGTGAAATTTATGATACTTGTAGTTAGAAAACAAAACTCTTGTGTTACTTAATCTTAAAATACACTTTACTATTGAAAGACGACAATATCACATCAATCCCTGTGGATACGATAATTGAAATACTTGATTCATCAAATATACATAAAACAAAATGGCGCCGTTGCCGGGGATTGGCGTTTGATATTGCAAGTATTGCGATAGTTGTGTGTTTTAAGATAATTTTTCTACTAATCTCTTTTTGTTTCTTTTTGTGTGGCTAGAATTTTTCAGGTTATAGTTTATGCGAGGAAGTGTTTCGGTCGATCAACTCCTATTTGATCCAGAAATTGAAAGGACGACAGGAAGACTTAATAGCAGTGCTAAACGAAGAAAAAGGCTAGCAAGGCAAAGACAAGCAAGAGGAGAATCATCTACTTCTTCTACACCACCCGTGTTAGGAGAAGTCATTATGGCGGATCAACCACCACCACCACCACCACCGAGAGGGCCTTGTGTAAATAGCCCTTGTCACACCGCTCAATTTGATCGCCTAGCCAATGCGAGGTTTACGGAGATGAAGACGGGATTGCTCCAACTTCTTTATGCAAATCCTTTTCATGGTCATGACCATGAAGATCCATACACCCACCTCACGAAGTTCTATGAAATTGCGGGTGTGGCCGGAGCTCCGGAAGCCGAAGAGGAGCAATATTTTCAAAGGCTTTTTCCTCACTCTTTGGTAGGGAAAGAAAAGGATTGGTATCTAGACCAACAACAAGACACGATGACAAATTAGAATATGCTAGAGGAGAAATTCCTTGAAAGATTATTTCCTCAATCAAGATTCATGGAAGCAAAAACCGCGATTTCGGTGTTCTCGCAAGGTGTTAATAAGGATTTGAATACGGCTTGGGAGAGATACAAATCTATGCTTAGAAAGTGCCCTAGTCATGGTTTTGATGAACAAACTCAAATTCACATTTTCCGCAATGGTCTTCAACCTCAACATAAATTGTTGTTGGATGCTATGGCGGGAGGTTCTTTAATGGCGAAGACACCTTATGAAGCCATTCAAATCATTGAAAAGATGGGAAGAAATGACCACCAAGTTCAAAATGATCAAGGGAATGCGCAAGTGAAAACGAGAGCTCTTGAAATTGGTTCTAGTCATGAAGCACTTGCGGCACAAAACAAATTATTTGCAAAGCAAGTTGAAGAATTGACCAAGCAAATGGCAAGGCTTCCACAACAAATCATGGAGATGCAAGGATTATCTAGCAAGAAAACTCAACAAATTTCTAGTTGTGAATTATGCAAGGGTGATCACAAGACCGGATTTTGTCCTCCGGAAAATGAAGAAGCAAATTACATGGCAAATCAAGGGCAAGGATACCAACAAAGACCTCCTTATCAAAATCAAAATCAAGGCCAAGGTTACCAACAAAGAGGTAACCAAGGTGGATGGAGACAAGACAACAACAATCAAGCAAGACAAAGTCCTTACCAAAGTAGAACTCAAAATCAAGCTCAACCTCAAAATTAACCTCAAAGTCAAGCTAGAACTTCAAACATTCAAGATACACATGCTCAATTCATGCAAGATTTAATGGAAAACCAAAAGAGCACGGAAGCATCGATCAAGAATTTAGAAACTCAAATGGGGCAATTAGCAAAGCAAATTTCCGATCAAAGTGCTTCGACCTCATTTTCTCCAACTACTCAAGCAAATCCAAGGGAGCATTGTAAAGCAATTACAAATACGAGTGGTAGAGTTGTTGAGGAGAAAAATAAAAAAAATGGAGGGAAAAGACAAAGTGGTGAATAATGAAGAAATTGAGGAAGAAATAGTTGTGGAGGAAGTTTTAGTTGAAAAAAATGATGAGAATGTTGTTGTGGGGGATATTGAAGTTGAAAATAATGTTGTAGTCGAAAATGAAAATGTTGATAATGGTGTAGTTGAAAAAGAAATGGTGGAGGAAAAGAAGAAGAAATTGAGAAGGGGAAAGGAGAAGGAAATCACTCTACCATTATCAAACTTACCTTATCCTCATGCTCCGTCTAAAAAGGATGATGCTCGGCATTATGCTCGGTTTATGGATATTTTTAAGCAATTACAAATTAATATTCCATTCACCGAGGCATTGGAGAAAATGCCAAAATATGCCAAATTCATGAAGGACATATTGACAAAGAAGAAAAGGTACACGGATCAAGAGACTATTTTGGTCGATGCAAGTTGTAGTGCGATAATTCAACGTACTATACCCAAAAAAGAAAGTGATCCGGGGCGTGTAACTTTGCGCGTTACCATTGGAGACGTCTATGTCGGCAAAGGATTGATTGATTTGGGATCGAGCATCAACTTGATTCCATTATCTATTGTAAAGAGGTTGGGGGATATAAAATTAAAATCTACGAAGATGACTTTGCAATTGGCGGACAAGTCTATTACTCGCCCACATGGTGTCGCTTTAGATTTATTGGTCAAAGTGAATAAATTCTATTTTCCCGTTGACTTCGTTGTGATAGAGATGGAAGAAGACTTGGATGCACCTTTAATTCTAGGCCGGCCATTCATGAAGACCGCAAGAATGATGATTGACATTGATGATGGTTTGATGAAGGTGCGGGTTCAAGATGAAGAAATTTGTTTCAATCTTTTTGAAGCAATGAAGCATTCGAATGATAAAAAAGATTGTTTCAAAATAGATGCTATTGAAGAAGCAATAGAAGAAGTTAATGTGCTTGATGATGATGATAGGCGGGAATTTGAAGAGTGTTTAGAGGGGTTAGATATTTCTAAAGAAATGCATCCTTGGGAGGAGGAAAAAGAGATTTTAAAGAATGATCCAAAAGAAGAAGAGCCAAAAATTGAGTTGAAAGCACTACCTTCTCATTTGAAGTATGTGTTTCTTGAGGATGGAGGTAACAAACCCGTGATTATTAGTAACACTCTATCATGATGGAATTGGTTGGGTTTTAGCCAATTTGAAAGGCATAAGCCCAGCTTATTGTATGCATAAGCCCAGCTTATTGTATGCATAACATCATGATGGAAGAAGAGTTCAAACCGGTGGCCCAACCTCAGAGGCGCTTGAATCCGGTTATGAAAGAAGTGGTGAGAAAAGAAGTGATCAAGATGTTGGAAGTCGAGATGATTTATCCGATCTCGGATAGTACTTGGGTTAGTCCGGTACATGTGGTCCCAAAAAAGGGAGGTTTGACGGTTGTATCGAATGATAAGAATGAATTAGTGCTGACAAGAAAAGTAACGGGTTGGAGAATGTGCATCGACTATAGAAGGCTAAACAAAGCCACTAAAAAATATCACTTTCCTCTTCCGTTTATGGATCAAATGTTGGAAAGACTCTCGGAGCAACAATTTTATTGTTTCTTGGATGGTTACTCAAGGTACAATCAAATTTCGGTGAATCCGGAAGATCATGAGAAGACGACTTTCACATGTCCGTTTGGAATATTTGTGTATAGACGTATGCCTTTTGGCTTATGTAATGCGCCAGAAACCTTTCAACGATGCATGCAAGCCATATTTGCCGATTTGATTGAGAAGACGATTGAAGTATTCATGGATGATTTCTCCATTTTTGGAGCATCATTCGATTTATGCTTGGTGAATTTGGACACCGTCTTGAAGAGGTGTGTTGATACGAATTTGGTGTTGAATTGGGAGAAGTGCAATTTTATGGTGACCAAGGGCATTGTTCTCGGGCACAAAATATCTTCAAAAGGGATCGAGGTTGATAAGGCCAAGATCGATGTGATCGAGACGCTCCCCCCACCAACAAATGTTAAAGGCATTCGGATCTTTCTAGGCCATGCGGGTTTCTACCGAAGATTCATCAAAGATTTCTCAAAGATAGCAAAGCCATTGAGCAATCTTCTCAACAAAGATAAGTCTTTCATTTTTGATAGAGATTGTTTAGTTGCCTTTGAAAAATTAAAAGAAAATTTAATCAATGCACCAATAATCACCGCACCAAATTGGAAACTTGATTTTGAATTGATGTGTGATGCGAGTGATTATGCGGTGGGAGCCGTACTTGGTCAAAGAAAGAACAAAATTTTCCATGCTATACATTATGCGAGCAAAGTTTTGAATGATGCTCAAATAAACTACGCAACAATTGAAAAAGAGTTGCTTGCTATAGTGTATGCATTGGAAAAATTTCGTCCTTATCTTATCGACTCAAAAGTGGTGATTTTCACGGACCATTCGGCGATTAAATATTTGCTCACCAAGCCGGACTCCAAACAACGATTAATCCGATGGATTCTTTTGTTGCAAGAATTTGATTTGGAGGTCCGAGAAAAAAAAGGTTCGAAAAATTTGGTGGCGGATCATTTATCCCGCTTGGTGAACGTGGGAATCACTGAAAAAGAGAAGGAAGTTAGGGAGGAGTTCCCAGATGAAAAATTGTATGCAATCCAAGAGCGGTCGTGGTTTGCCGACATGGCCAATTACAAAGCCGCGGGATTGATTCCGGAGGAGCTAACGTGGAATGAGAAAAGAAAATTCTTGGCCGATGCCAAGTACTATGTTTGGGATGAACCTTATCTATTTAGGTTGAGTAGTGATGGTTTGTTAAGGAGATGTGTGTCTAATGAAGAAGCGAAGGACATACTTTGACATTGTCATAACTCCTCTTGTGGGGGACATTACAACGGATTGCGAACGACCACTAAAGTAATTCAATCGGGATTTTATTGGCCTTCATTGTTTAAAGATGCTTATGCACATGCAAAGAGTTGTGACAAATGCCAAAGGAGTGGCGGAATAGGGAAGAGAGATGAGATGCCTCTCAATAATATGTTGGAAGTGGAAGTTTTTGACTGTTGGGGAATTGATTTTGTTGGTCCATTTCCCTCGTCTTTTTCAAACGAGTACATCTTAGTCGCTGTTGATTATGTATCTAAGTGGGTGGAGGCCATTGCTTCACCTAAGGCCGATGCTAAGACCGTGATAAAATTCTTGAAGAAAAACATATTTTCACGGTTTGGTGTGCCTAGGGTGTTGATAAGTGATGGAGGTTCTCACATTTGCAATACACTATTACAGAAAATTTTGAAGCAATATGGTGTAAGGCATAAGGTGACAACTCCCTACCATCCACAAGCAAACGGTCAAGATGAGGTGTCGAATAGGGAGATTAAAAAAATTCTTGAAAAAACTGTCTCTAGTTCAAGGAAGGATTGATCATTAAAACTTGATGAAGCTTTATGGGCGTATCGAACCGCCTATAAAGCTCCTATTGGACTAACCCCCTTTCAGGTTGTGTACGGGAAGACTTCTCACCTTCCAGTTGAGATGGAACATAGAGCTCTATGGGCTCTTAGATTCTTGAATTTTTATTCTTCTCTGGCTGGTGACAAGAGGAAAGAGCAACTAGTGGAGTTGGATGAATTGAGAGACGGAGCATACCATTCAAATAAAAAATACAAGGCAAGGGTGAAAGTGTTTCATGACAAGAAGATCAAACACAAAGAGTTTCAACCGGGCCAAAGCGTCATTTTGTTCAATTCTATGGATGAAACTTTTTCTGGGAAAACTAAAGACGAAGTGGTCCGGCCCTTTTGTAGTCAAGGATGTGAAAGATTATGGAGCAGTTGTTTTGCAAGAACTTGAAGGTAAGAATGAATGGACGGTCAATGGACAACGGTTGAAGAGGTATGTTAACGGTGAGGTGAGCCGAGAGATTGCCGCATTGTATTTTAATGATCCATGATCATCATGAACCGTCGAGCTCGAAACGACGTTAAACAAAGCGCTTGTTGGGAGGCACCCCAACATTGTAAGTATTTAATGTTGTAGTCATTTTGTATGTGTCCAAATTAGTTTCCTGGTTTTTCAAGCTTTTTCTGAAATTATGCAGATCGGGCTTAGCGCGGTTTGAGCGCGCTTAGCGCGACTTCTACCCCATCAAACAGAACATTTCGTGCTTAGCGCGATGGGGGCCGCGCTTAGCGCGATCTGTGTTAAAAATAAATAAATAAATAATTTTCAAAAACCAGTTTACCCAGGCCCAACTTTTGGCCTGGTTCGTTTTTAAATAGAATATGGTTTTTCTTTTACCCCTTTTTGCCATTGTCACTATTCCTCTTTTCCCTCTCAAGAAATTCCCAAACCCCACACTCACAAAGTCAAAATTTCTGCAAATTTCTTGTGTTTTCTAATAATTCAAGCATCAAGGTTTGTTTCTCTCTCACTTTCCCTCTTTAATTTCGTGTTTTCTGCCTTTGCATGTTAGGATTTTGGATTTTAGGGTTTTACTCTTAGAATTAGGATGTTGTGATTGTATATGAGGTTTAGGATAGGATTTTCGCTTTGAATAGGGTTAGATTCCTGGGCAAATTCTGTTTTTTTTTGCAGACAATTTTTTCTGGTATCGCAGACCGTGCTTAGCGCGGTAAGCGGGCTTAGCGTGGTCTGTAGCATGCTGAAATTTTTTTCTGCTGTGTTTGTGTTATTCTGTTTAATCTTGATGCTTGGTTTGGTTATTTTGCACTAATGTTTGTATGATTCAATTCTAACGGGCATTTCGGTGTCACATTTTGTTGGAGCTGGGTCCTCAAGACCTCCTTTTGATGGCACACGATTTCTAGGGCCTGAACAGGAGGCCAGGTACAAGGAGCTTGAGGAGAGAAACATTTGGTCTGAGAGAATAATTTGCCTGGGTGAGCATGGGCACTACTCTGGCTGTGACGCTATTCTGGATAATTATGGGTTGGGCATTCTGTGTGAGCCCCAATCTAAGGTGAATGTAGAGCTGGTTTGTGATTATTATGCGAATGCTCTACCCGTGGAAGGGAGCCCTTTCCAGTTTACCACCTTGGTTCGGTGTAAGGCGGTCTCTTTCTCTCGCTCCTCCATCAATAGTTTTTTGGGCATTACCTGGACAGCCCCTGAGGACGAATTGGATATCTACCATGAGCACCTGACTCGTGGTAATTGGGACTATGAGATGTTAAGGAATAAAATCTGTTTGACCGGACATTCCTATGAATTGAATAGAGCTGGCCAACCATTGAAGTTTAACAGGTCAAGCCTAAAGACAAGAGCTCGGGTACTTATGTGTGTGGCCTTGTACAACTTGCGGCCCAGAAGCCACACCTCCTCAATACCCATGGAAACAACCGGCCTTATCGCCTACATGCTTGATGAATATCAAATTGATTTTGGTCGGTTGATTGCGAATGAGCTGAAAAGGGTCGCATTGAGCTATACCTCCAGGGGGAGCGTATTAAATGTGCCCTTACTTATCCTGGGTTGATTATGGGACTCTGTAAGCGGGCTAGGGTTGTTTTTCCAGCTGTAGGACACCTGACAATAGACGGTGTCATTGATGACAGCTATTGTGACCGTTATTGTAGGGCCTCTGATGCTAACCCTGCAGCCCAGGCTGTCCTTGTTGCTGCTGCCCTTCCTCATGCCGGTCTAGGGGAAGAATGGAACCGGCAAATGCATTTTGCCCATCTGCGAGCATTTATGTTTATGCATGAGAGCATGGAGCAGTTGGCATTGCAGATTCGAGAGCCGGCAGTGGATCACTTCACTCGCACGAGCCAGCAGCTGAGAGCCTATGCCAGTTAGCCCGGGGTCGGGCCAAGTGCTGAGGAGGAGGTAGCAGATGCTGATGAGGATGAGGATGATGATGATGGTGATGATGGTTCTAGTTCGAATACTTCGGGAGATTCCATTCTGGAGGCTTCTGACTAATTTCATTTGTTTCTTTTATTTTTACTTTTAGTACTTTTGGTTTTAGTTTTAGTTTCTTAAGACTTAGTTGTATTTTGTTGGTTGCCATCCTTTTTAGGATGTGTTTTGTAATTCCAAATTTTACATTTTAAGGCAATTTGCCTAAGTACTTTTTATTTTGAAACACCATTTTGGGGTGTCTTTTTATTTATTTTGCTTTATCTTTTTAAGTTATACCTTGTTTATTTTAAATTGTATTTGCTTTTAGTTTGTCCTGGTTTTTCAATGGTGCTCGAAAACAAGTAAGTGTGTTTTCACCAAAAAGTGACGGTGATGATATTATTCTCAACTTGATCCACAATTAAGGTACATTTTTAATCGTTTTGTAGAATGTTAACATGTCTATGAAATTTGTGCTTTATGCAAAATATCTTGGCATGTACATAAAAAAATTTTGTGTTCATGTTTGAATCATTAGGACTTAAACCACAAAGGTGAGAAGCTTTCCACCTTATACCAAAAATTGAGAGTTCTAGTAGTGATGTTAACTCGTTTGATTCATGTTTAATCTTAATTTGTTTTTGACATTTTGGAAACTTAGAAAGGATCAAGGCAATTTTTTGTGCACTATGAGAAAAACCATCAATTTCAAAAAGGGCTTCAATTAACCGTGAGTGAGTGAATCTTAGTGAACCCTTTTGAGCTTAAAAATCGAATTTGTGGAATGAATTTATCAAATCAACTAATTGTTAAGTAGGCCACTTAATAGTTGTTGATAATCTATGAAAATTCAATGATGATTCATTCTATAAATTTTTCTTGTTTGTAAACACCAACCCTATTGTTGATTAACCCTTTGAAGAGCATGTTCTGAAATAAAAAGGATTGATGAATCAAAAGTTGGGGAGGTTGATCAAAAAGAACTTTGAATTGATGACACGATGATCCTAAAGAGAAAAAAAAAGAAAAAAAAAGAGATTGAATAGAAAAGAAAAAAAAAGAGTTTATGAAAAGATCTTGAAAAAGAAAAGAAAAGGGGGATCATTGTGTGAGAATTAGAAAGAAGTGGTTGTGATAAATAAGAAGGAAGTGGGAATGATGTTGTGAAATGCTCTTCATTATCTCTACCTAACTTTGTTTCAATGGCTTTGTACATAAATATCCTTTGTTTTTAACCCAAGCCAAGTTACAACCCTTGAAAGTCCTTAGTGATCTTTGTTTTCAATTTTCTCTTTTGACTTGTTTTGATGAATGCATGAATTATTTTGGATGTGCATGATTACTAGTGAGAGTGTTTAGTCCTATGTAAATATTGCATTTTGTTCTTCAAGGTATATTGAAGAAATCTTTAGGTGATTCAAGTGTGAACATGTCTTTTGTTTTGTCTATATGTATCGATATATTGTGTTTAGAACTTAATTCATATCCATGTTGTGTTTCGAAGAAGCAATTAATTTGTATCTATGCCGGGTATGTTGAGTTTGAACCATCCTTCTTGTGTTGATTTGCATGCTTAAATTTTGTATTTTGTTTGTTTTTTGAGTTTTTGACTTTTGTTTGAGGACAAACAAAGAAGTAAGTTGGGGGAGAGTTGTTAAGAACCAAAATGTGGATATTTTGTAGATCATTTTGTGGTCCTTTACAATGTCTTTTGATTAATTACTAGTATTTAACATAGTATTTTGGTCTAATTGTGTTTTTATTTAGTTTTTAGTTATAATATATTATTTAACTTAGTTTACACTTTAATTGTAGGTTTTTGATATTGATTCCCTCAAGCTTGGATTCAAGGAAACTTGAAGAGCTCTTGGAACTTTTTGAAGAAATATTTGGAAGAAGAAGCAGGCTACAGGTCGTGCTCAGTGCGGTTGCAGCATATGCGCGCTTAGCGCGGAAGAGCGGGCTTAGTGCGGTCTGCGATATCACAAAAAGGACAGTGACCCATGCTTCCAGCTTTTGCTCACCAACTCTCTGATTTCACCCACTATTCTGTGCTAGAAAAACCAGAACCACACTTCTTCTTCATTTATTAATGATTGTTGTAATCTAGTAAGAGAAATTAGAAAAAAAATCTTGTTCTTCTTGATTTTTCTTCCATTTTCATCATCTTCTCCAAAAATCTTGCAAGCAAAGCAACCATGAGAATGAGTAGTGATAACACGAATTTATATAACATATTTGACTTAATTTTCATAGATAATGTTTCTATTTTTATTCAATTATTCTGTTTTATTTCTGTATTATGTTGGTATTTCTTTTGTTTCAGGTATTTGTATTAGATAAAGAGAAATTGAGCAAAGAAATAAAATTGAGAAAAAATATTATTAAAAAGTCAAAGAAATGAAGCAAGGAGTGATATATAGCAAAAAGGAGGAGTTATAGAATGGAGAAAACAATTATGTGAACGAAGCAAAAGTAAGCCCAGCAAATCCAGCCCGTCTCCATCAAGCTTCCACTTACCACGTGGCCTGAGACGGACGTCTCATACTCCCTTTTCCCTTGGAGGCGCCCGCCTCCAAAGCAACACGGGGCCCACCACTTCCCAACAAATTGAGACGCACGTCTCACTCTTTTCTCTCCACGTGGAGGCGTCTGCCTCCTACTCTTAAGTCAATATTTTCTCCACGTTTGCTTGCATACGAAGTTTAGGAAAAGGCACATACGAAGTGAGCTATAAATACAACATACAGGCTTCAGAGCAAGGGTCGGCAGTTTTACCGAACAACAGTTCTTTCTTTATTTTGCAATTTTATTTCAGTTTTTCACTAATCTAACCTTACGTTAGATCTAATGTCTTTTTATTCCTTGTCGTATTTTTCTTTTCTTTCAATTCAATAAGTCTCCGAGCAGGTCCAACCGGCTTGTGGTGGAGTGCTCGTTTATTTCGAAGAACAAGATTATTTCCAGTATTCTTATTTTCAGGTTTTTAATTTAATTATTTTATTTTATTTAATATCCTGTTGCCTGATATTATTTATTTGATTGTGGAAATGTTTAAATATATTAAACCGTATTATTTATGCATGTCTGAATTAATTAATATGTCTGGCTAAATTTTTCTGATATTGGTATGCAAATTAATCGAACCAAAGGAATCCTAAATAAACTGACATAATATTACGTTGTTAAAAATATTCTTACTGACTTAGATATTCAATTTAATTTATTAAAAGGTTTAGAAACCAACAGAGCGAAAGTTTGAGGTTAATAAACTGGACTAAGGTTAGAAACCAACAGAGCAGAGCGAGAGTTTGAGGTTTAGAACCAGATAGTGGATACTAGGTATTGATTTTAAAGACTGCGAAAGCGTTTTAAAACTGATTAAACCTTATTTATTTCCAAAAAGTGTTTTTAGATTCGGCGGGATAGCGAGAGCATACGTTAGGATTTAATTACATGATCCTATTCAATAGAACGAGAGTTTGAGATAGGATTTTTAGATGAATATTGTTTGCTGAAATAGGATTTTTATCAACTTGAGAAATAAACCAGTGGAAATTCAGATCCCCTTAGGTTAGACGAATTACATACCGATATCTGTTTAATTATTATATTTTCCCTTAACCAATATCTTAAAGCATTATTCGCCTTAGCTGTATACCGTAACTTAGGATAACGATAGATCGATTTATAGTCTCTGTGGGTTCGATATCTTTTAAAACTACGCGATAGGAATGTGCACTTGCAGTCTGCTGATTAATAGACGATAAAGTCGCGATCAAGTTTTTGGCGCCGTTGCCGGGGACTATTTAAGTCGATATTGTAACTCTGGTGTTACACCGTATAGACTAAGGCACTTTTACCTTTACTACCATGTATAACCCAAATTTTTCCTACGCCCATTATCAGTATTTTGAGGAACCACAAGAATTCCATATATCCGACCTTGAAATACTGATGGAAAACTTTAATGCTTCACAAACCTACTCTTACCCAAACTACCTCCAAAACTACCAATCCCCATATTTTGAAGAACCACCAAAACCATATAAATCTGATCTCGAAATATTAATGGAAGATTTTAATGAAACATCTAGGATGATAAGTCGCTTCGGGGAAACACAAAAGGAGACTTTAACTTACTTTCAAGGCTCTGAAGAATCGCAAGATTTTAATTTCGAAACATCAATGGAAGATTCCGATGAGATGCTAACTAACTCTAGGTTAGAGTCTATGATTGAGCACTTTGTAGAGACACAAATTATCCAAAATGAAGAAGTAAGAAAACAAAGTCTTCAAAATAATGAAACCCTTAGCCAACTAACCATTATGGTTGAATCCCTCGCGTCTCACACCATTGGCTTAGAGACTAAAATCTCCCAACTCAAACAAAACCTTCTAGGACCTTTACCCCAAGAAGATGTGGATATTGAAACAACCACTATAGAAAAACTATTTGGAAATCTAGAAAGTGATGATGAGTTTGAAGAGAGTGATATTGTGGCCGAGGAAAGTTCTGAGGAGAAAATAATGGAGATTGAGAAAATTTCACCAACACTGTTCGAAAAGGAGGTTGTAAAAGAGGTAGAGGAGGAAGCGCATATTGTTATCTCAAATCACTACATCGCACTGATTTCTTTCCCAACATTTTTTATGGAAACTTCGGTAGACTCCCAATCTAAAACGTACGTTGCGGTATTGAAAAATATCCATACCAATTCACCACTATTTGAAGTCTTGCCTAAAAAGCGAAAATTAGAGGACCATAAAATTAAGGATATAATTACTGTTAAGAGGGTAAGGTTAACTTATGAGGCGATGGATGAAATCACTAAGCCCAAAATTGAAAAGCTTATACTTAGGATATATCCAGAACCACTACCAAAATTTCAAAAGAATAAACCGCCCTACAAACGTAAGAAAAGAAAAGGTGAGGGATATGTGAGATGGCTTGATAAGTGGCCATGGAAAATCAACGAGTAGTCATTCTAGTTTCTAATTTTAAATTTTCTTTTTCGTATTTTCAATTTTTCTACTTTATGTTAAATTTTTAAATTTTATTCGATTATCGGTTGCATCCTCTCTTCTGATGCGTTTGAACTATTTCCCCATAGTACCGAAAATTATACTCAATAAAATAATTCACGTTAATATTTATAATTGAGTATTATTTTTAATTATCGTATTTCCCGTCTCCTATTAATATACTGAACTAATACTTCCCAATATTTATAATATTATAAGGCATTATATACTAGTATTATATATATATCCTACTAATTAAAAGTTTGAATTATCTATATTATATATATATATACAAGTATCTATTATGTATGCATGTGGTCTGAAAAATAACAAATCAATTCCCTATCTCGTACCCCAGTCACATGTATTACTAGAAACGCATGCACCGTTCCCTGCCAAATGCCTTTAAGATTCCCTGCATTTTCAAATATTCGTGCCATGCATGCTACCTGTGGAGACGGTCGCCTCCAGCTTTGTGTCTCCTCCTTGAGACGGGCGCCTCAGTCCCTGTGCTTGCATTTATAATTCTTCCCAAGACGCACGCCTCTGCTCCTTGTCTCCCACTAGGAGACGGTCGCCTCCATCCCAATATATGCATGCAGACATTTTGAGACGCCCGCCTCATCTTCAGTGGCCCCCGCCTCCTCGTGCTTCTCCGAAACTCACGCGTGATGTCTTTCAGCTTCCTTGACCGATTGATTATTTTGTCCGTTTCCAACTTTTTCAATATCCAACATAACTCCTATTCAACCATTTCTTTATTATACCATTAATCAAAATATTCATTCCATTTCCCACCATAAAATACATTCAAATTTTCCTCTTCATTTCCCAACATCATATTATTATAATTTATTCATCTTAAATCTCATAACACTATAAATACCCATCCTCATTTCTTCTCATTCCACATCCCTTCTCTTATATTTCTCTCATCCACCCATATTTCTACCAAATTTCTTTTTCATTTCCTTCTCTTATCATGGCTCCACGAAACAATCAACGTCAAGTTAAACCGGACCGACCACCACCCGACCTATCCACGATTATCTTCTGAGATCACGACGATGGCCAACAACACGCAAAATACCTAAAATTCTATAGCCGTTCAGTCGTCCCCACAAAATATGTAGATTCCGATTGTTTGGATACCTTAGGAATGGCGGATAGCATCGTATTCATGCTTACAAACACCGGATTACTTCGTCTCTACACAAACCCATATCCCACCTTTGAACCACTCGTGCTTGAATTCCTTAGTTCTTTCTCCTACACCACACCTACCGACGATCCTTACACCACCGGCACTGCTAACTTCCGCATGTTCAACCAGGAATACTCTATTGATCAAGAAAGAGTCGCCGAGCTTTTACATTTCACTCGTAGTCAAAATGTTCATTACAAACCGTTCGACGATAACAGCGACTTTTCTTGGGATCAAGTCGGCTTCTCTCTATGGAATGATCTTACCGGTCAACCCACGGAAAGTTGGCGCGATCTCTATGCTTCACATATCCATAATCCCGCATTGAGGTACTTTCACCGCATCCTTGCTAACACCATTTTTGGTAGGACCAATAATCACAAGGTCAACCAAAATGAGTTGTTTATCATTTTCTGTGCTCTCAATGGTCAAGCTGTCAACGCCGCACCTTTCTTGCTTAGCCACATCCATACATGCGTCAATGCAGCAGGTACAAACCCATTCGTTTTTGGTGGAATCATTACTTCTCTAGCTTTTGCTTTAGGCCTTTCTGCCGAGTTGTTGTCCTTGACACAGTTTATGATGCCAGCAAATCTGCTATATGTCATCTATTGTCGTGACTCTCATATCATATCTCCTCGACAAGATGGCCGATACACATTAATGATAAACCGTCATCTAATACCCGGTGTCGTGTTGCGTTGTCCTAATCAAATCGACGTCCGAGTCCGCAATAATTGGCGATTTTCTCTTGATGCACCTGCAGCACAACAACAAGAAAATCCAGCTGCAAATTTCGCGGCTATGCAAGCTCACATGAATCGTCAAGATCAACTGTTCCACGCCATGCAACAAAACCAAGCTGAGACTTTACGTCTCGTACAAGAGTTACGACGTGAACATCAAGAGTATGCTTTCCGCAATGATCGTAACTTCGAAGCATTAACTGCTCGCATCGCGGATGCTCTTCATCTCAACGATTCTGATTCCGACATGCGTCGACGACCCCGCACTAGAGGTAGAGGAGCAAGAGGACAAGATTTTTCGAGTGACGAGTGATCACCCTTCTCCTTTCTGATTTCTCCTGGTTTTATCGCATTGAGGACAATGCTTATTTTAAGTTTAGGGGAGTAAGAACATTTCTTAGATCGTTTTTTATTTTCTTTGCTCTATTTAGTATTTCCTTTTTGTTGCTTTTTCTATGTATTGCAAAATTTTCATTCAATAAAATACATGTTTATGTAATTTTAGTCTTTTATGTAAAATTCTCGTGCTTATTCGAATTCCTCCATTTTCTTGAGCCATAACGAAAAAATTAAAACGCATTTATTGACATATTCAACTAGTATTAAGGTTGCTTATTTTTAAAATAAGAACTTGAGCGCGACTAAAGCAAAATTGTTATCGTCCTAACACTTCAAAACCCCCAAACGTGTTAGATTGATTTAAATACTTATTATACCAACACCTTAAAACTTAGTTTTAAAGTAATCCCGAGTAGTTTATTAAGCAGTCGGCACCGCCTTAAACGACAAACTACGTGGAGAATCGATGAATATAAGTGATTGTTCAATATTTTTAAGGAAAATATTTATTAGAAGATACACTTATTAAGTTAGATGGTCCTTACCAGATCATTTAATCCAACAGTTGTGGAAACTATAAAATATTTATGCAAACATCCATTATGAATTGGTTCAGTGGTCCCTGGTGCTGAACTTGGTAGGGAGGACGACGGTCCGATCCCCCGCAGTTTGTAATTGGATAACGGAGTACCAAATATAAGTACCAGAACTCCTAGCTGGATTGTAAAGATCAAAGTCACTAACCGGTTTCTCCACTATGTGCGCGGAAGGTAAAGGGCTTAATGTGATTGCGCCAGAATGAAAGCGGGTGAAACGAAACGAAAGTATTAGGTCGAGTTATATTTCATGACTTAAATTGGTCTGCAAAAATAGGGTTATCTAGTGTTATTACGGTAATTTTGGTGTCGAAGTCTGAACTTGTGTTATCCAACAAAAGAAGTGAATTGCAACCAAGTACGAATTGAATTGTGTTATATATATGCGTTTGACTTATGCTTAAGTGATTTTTCATTTTTACTTTTTTGCTTGAGGAGAAGCAAAGGTTTAAGTATAGGGGAGTTTGATAACACGAATTTATATAACATATTTGACTTAATTTTCATAGATAATGTTTCTATTTTTATTCAATTATTCTGTTTTATTTCTGTATTATGTTGGTATTTCTTTTGTTTCAGGTATTTGTATTAGATAAAGAGAAATTGAGCAAAGAAATAAAATTGAGGAAAAATATTATTAAAAAGTCAAAGAAATGAAGCAAGGAGTGATATATAGCAAAAAGGAGGAGTTATAGAATGGAGAAAACAATTATGTGAACGAAGCAAAAGTAAGCCCAGCAAATCCAGCCCGTCTCCATCAAGCTTCCACTTGCCACGTGGCCTGAGACGGACGTCTCATACTCCCTTTTCCCTTGGAGGCGCCCGCCTCCCAAGCAACGCGGGGCCCACCACTTCCCAACAAATTGAGACGCACGTCTCACTCTTTTCTCTCCACGTGGAGGCGTCTGCCTCCTACTCTTAAGTCAATATTTTCTCCACGTTTGCTTGCATACGAAGTTTAGGAAAAGGCACATACGAAGTGAGCTAAAAATACAACATACAGGCTTCAGAGCAAGGGTCAGCAGTTTTACCGAACAACAGTTCTTTCTTTATTTTGCAATTTTATTTCAGTTTTTCACTGATCTAACCTTACGTTAGATCTAGTGCCTTTTTATTCCTTGTCGTATTTTTCTTTTCTTTCAATTCAAGAAGTCTCCGAGCAGGTCCAACCGGCTTGTGGTGGAGTGCTCATTTATTTCGAAGAACAAGATTATTTCCAGTATTCTTATTTTCAGGTTTTTAATTTAATTATTTTATTTTATTTAATATCCTGTTGCCTGATATTATTTATTTGATTGTGGAAATGTTTAAATATATTAAACCGTATTATTTATGCATGTCTGAATTAATTAATATGTCTGGCTAAATCTTTCTGATATTGGTATGCAAATTAATCGAACCAAAGGAATCCTAAATAAACTGACATAATATTACGTTGTTAAAAATATTCTTTCTAACTTAGATATTCAATTTAATTTATTAAAAGGTTTAGAAACCAACAGAGCGAAAGTTTGAGGTTAATAAACTGGACTAAGGTTAGAAACCAACAGAGAGAGAGTTTGAGATTTAGAACCAGATAGTGGATACTAGGTATTGATTTTAAAGACTGCGAAAGCGTTTTAAAACTGATTAAACCTTATTTATTTCCAAAAAGTGTTTTTAGATTCGGCGGGATAGCGAGAGCATACGTTAGGATTTAATTACATGATCCGATTCGATTGAGCGAGAGTTTGAGATCGGATTTTTAGATGAATATTGTTTGCTGAAATAGGATTTTTATCAACTTGAGAAATAAACCAGTGGAAATTTAGATCCCCTTAGGTTAGACGAATTACATACCGATATCTGTTTAATTATTATATTTTCCCTTAACCAATATGTTAAAGAATTATTCGCCTTAACTGTATACCGTAACTTAGGATAACGATAGATCGATTTATAGTCTCTGTGGGTTCGATATCTTTTAAAACTACGCGATAGGACTGTGCACTTGCAGTCTGCTGATTAATAGACGATAAAGTCGCGATCAAGTTTTTGGCGCCGTTGTCGGGGACTATTTAAGTCGATATTGTAACTCTGGTGTTACACCGTATAGACTAACGCACTTTTACCTTTACTACCATGTATAACCCAAATTTTTCCTACGCCCATTATCAGTATTTTGAGGAACCACAAGAATTCCATATATCCGACCTTGAAATACTGATGGAAAACTTTAATGCTTCACAAACCTACTCTTACCCAAACTACCTCCAAAACTACCAATCCCCATATTTTGAAGAACCACCAAAACCATATAAATCTGATCTCGAAATATTAATGGAAGATTTTAATGAAACATCTAGGATGATAAGTCTCTTCGGGGAAACACAAAAGGAGACTTAAACTTACTTTCAAGGCTCTGAAGAATCGCAAGATTTTAATTTCGAAACATCAATGGAAGATTCTGATGAGATGCTAACTAACTCTAGGTTAGAGTCTATGATTGAGCACTTTGTAGAGACACAAATTATCCAAAATGAAGAAGTAAGAAAACAAAGTCTTCAAAATAATGAAACCCTTAGCCAACTAACCATTATGGTTGAATCCCTCGCGTCTCACACCATTGGCTTAGAAACTAAAATCTCCCAACTCAAACAAAACCTTCTAGGACCTTTACCCGAGGAAGATGTGGATATTGAACCAACCACTATAGAAAAACTATTTGGAAATCTAGAAAGTGATGATGAGTTTGAAGAGAGTGATATTGTGGCCGAGGAAAGTTCTGACGAGAAAATAGTGGAGATTGAGAAAAATTCACCAACACTGTTCGAAAATGAGGTTGTAAAAGAGGTAGAGGAGGAAGCGCATATTGTTATCTCAAATCACTACATCGCACTGATTTCTTTCCCAACATTTTTTATGGAAACTTCGGTAGACTCCCAATCTAAAACGTACGTTGCGGTATTGAAAAATATCCATACCAATTCACCACTATTTGAAGTCTTGCCTAAAAAGCGAAAATTAGAGGACCATAAAATTAAGGATATAATTACTGTTAAGAGGGTAAGGTTAACTTATGAGGCGATGGATGAAATCACTAAGCCCAAAATTGAAAAGCTTATACTTAGGATATATCCAGAACCACTACCAAAATTTCAAAAGAATAAACCACCCTACAAATGTAAGAAAAGAAAAGGTGAGGGATATGTGAGATGGCTTGATAAGAGGCCATGGAAAATCAACGAGTAGTCATTCTAGTTTCTAATTTTAAATTTTCTTTTTCGTATTTTCAATTTTTCTACTTTATGTTAAATTTTTAAATTTTATTCGATTATCGGTTGCACCCTCTCTTCTGATGCGTTTGAACTATTTCCCCATAGTACCGAAAATTATACTCAATTAAATAATTCACGTTAATATTTTTAATTGAGTATTATTTTTAATTATCGTATTTCCCGTCTCCTATTAATATACTGAACTAATACTTCCCAATATTTATAATATTATAAGGCATTATATACTAGTATTATATGTATATCCTACTAATTAAAAGTTTGAATTATCTAAATTATATATATATATATATATACAAGTATCTATTATGTATGCATCTGGTCTGAAAAATAACAAATCAATTCCCTATATCGTACCCCAGTCACATGTATTATTAGAAACGCATGCACCGTTCCCTGCCAAATTCCTTTAAGATTCCCTGCATTTTCAAATATTCATGCCATGCATGCTACCTGTGGAGACGGTCGCCTCCAGCTTTGTGTCTCCTCCTTGAGACGGGCGCCTCAGTCCCTGTGCTTGCATTTATAATTCTTCCCAAGACGCACGCCTCTGCTCCTTGTCTCCCACTAGGAGACGGTCGCCTCCATCCCAATATATGCATGCAGACATCTTGAGACGCCCGCCTCATCTTCAGTGGCCCCCGCCTCCTCGTGCTTCTCCGAAACTCACGCGTGATGTCTTTCAGCTTCCTTGACCGATTGATTATTTTGTCCGTTTCCAACTTTTTCAATATCCAACATAACTCCTATTCAACCATTTCTTTATTATACCATTAATCAAAATATTCATTCCATTT
This sequence comes from Vicia sativa, assembly GCA_021764765.1. NCBI lineage: Eukaryota > Viridiplantae > Streptophyta > Magnoliopsida > Fabales > Fabaceae > Vicia > Vicia sativa. The sequence goes on from CM038792.1 coordinate 271,099,735, forward strand.
CCCACCATAAAATACATTCAAATTTTCCTCTTCATTTCCCAACATCATATTATTATAATTTATTCATCTTAAATCTCATAACACTATAAATACCCATCCTCATTTCTTCTCATTCCACATCCCTTCTCTTATATTTCTCTCATCCACCCATATTTCTGCCAAATTTCTTTTTCATTTCCTTCTCTTATCATGGCTCCACGAAACAATCAACGTCAAGTTAAACCGGACCGACCACCACCCGACCTATCCACGATTATCTTCTGAGATCACGACGATGGCCAACAACACGCAAAATACCTAAAATTCTATAGCCGTTCAGTCGTCCCCACAAAATATGTAGATTCCGATTGTTTGGATACCTTAGGAATGGCGGATAGCATCGTATTCATGCTTACAAACACCGGATTACTTCGTCTCTACACAAACCCATATCCCACCTTTGAACCACTCGTGCTTGAATTCCTTAGTTCTTTCTCCTACACCACACCTACCGACGATCCTTACACCACCGGCACTGCTAACTTCCGCATGTTCAACCAGGAATACTCTATTGATCAAGAAAGAGTCGCCGAGCTTTTACATTTCACTCGTGGTCAAAATGTTCATTACAAACCGTTCGACGATAACAGCGACTTTTCTTGGGATCAAGTCGGCTTCTCTCTATGGAATGATCTTACCGGTCAACCCACGGAAAGTTGGCGCGATCTCTATGCTTCACATATCCATAATCCCGCATTGAGGTGCTTTCACCGCATCCTTGCTAACACCATTTTTGGTAGGACCAATAATCACAAGGTCAACCAAAATGAGTTGTTTATCATTTTCTGTGCTCTCAATGGTCAAGCTGTCAACGCCGCACCTTTCTTGCTCAGCCACATCCATACATGCGTCAATGCAGCAGGTACAAACCCATTCGTTTTTGGTGGAATCATTACTTCTCTAGCTTTTGCTTTAGGCCTTTCCGCCGAGCTGTTGTCCTTGACACAGTTTATGATGCCAGCAAATCTGCTAGATGTCATCTATTGTCGTGACTCTCATATCATATCTCCTCGACAAGATGGCCGATACACATTAATGATAAACCGTCGTCTAATACCCGGTGTCGTGTTGCCTTGTCCTAATCAAATCGACGTCCGAGTCTGCAATAATTGGCGATTTTCTCTTGATGCACCTGCAGCACAACAACAAGAAAATCCAGCTGCAAATTTCGCGGCTATGCAAGCTCACATGAATCGTCAAGATCAACTGTTCCACGCCATGCAACAAAACCAAGCTGAGACTTTACGTCTCGTACAAGAGTTACGACGTGAACATCAAGAGTATGCTTTCCGCAATGATCGTAACTTCGAAGCATTAACTGCTCGCATCGCGGATGCTCTTCATCTCAACGATTCTGATTCCGACATGCGTCGACGACCCCGCACTAGAGGTAGAGGAGCAAGAGGACAAGATTTTTCGAGTGACGAGTGATCACCCTTCTCCTTTCTGATTTCTCCTGGTTTTATCGCATTGAGGACAATGCTTATTTTAAGTTTAGGGGAGTAAGAACATTTCTTAGCTCGTTTTTTATTTTCTTTGCTCTATTTAGTATTTCCTTTTTGTTGCTTTTTCTATGTATTGCAAAATGTTCATTCAATAAAATACATGTTTATGTAATTTTAGTCTTTTATGTAAAATTCTCGTGCTTATTCGAATTCCTCCATTTTCTTGAGCCATAACGAAAAAATTAAAACGCATTTATTGACATATTCAACTAGTATTAAGGTTGCTTATTTTTAAAATAAGAACTTGAGCGCGACTAAAGCAAAATTGTTATCGTCCTAACACTTCAAAACCCCCAAACGTGTTAGATTGATTTAAATACTTATTATACCAACACCTTAAAACTTAGTTTTAAAGTAATCCCGAGTAGTTTATTAAGCAGTCGACACCGCCTTAAACGACAAACTACGTGGAGAATCGATGAATATAAGTGATTGATCAATATTTTTAAGGAAATTTTTTATTAGAAGATGCACTTATTAAGTTAGATGGTCCTTACCAGATCATTTAATCCAACAATTGCGGAAACTATAAAATATTTATGCAAACATCCATTATGAATTGGTTCAGTGGTCCCTGGTGCTGAACTTGGTAGGGAGGACGACGGTCCGATCCCCCGCAGTTTGTAATTGGATAAAGGAGTACCAAATATAAGTACCAGAACTCCTAGCTGGATTGTAAAGATCAAAGTCACTAACCGGTTACTCCACTATGTGCGCGGAAGGTAAAGGGCTTAATGTGATTGCGCCAGAATGAAAGCGGGTGAAACGAAACGCAAGTAATAGGTCGAGTTATATTTCATGACTTAAACTGGTCTGCAAAAATAGGGTTATCTAGTGTTATTACGGTAATTTTGGTGTCGAAGTCTGAACTTGAGTTATCCAACAAAAGAAATGAATTGTAACCAAGTACGAATTGAATTGTGTTATATATATGCGTTTGACTTATGCTTAAGTGATTTTTCATTTTTACTTTTTTGCTTGAGGACAAGCAAACGTTTAAGTATAGGGGAGTTTGATAACACGAATTTATATAACATATTTGACTTAATTTTCATAGATAATGTTTCTATTTTTATTCAATTATTCTGTTTTTATTTCTGTATTATGTTGGTATTTCTTTTGTTTCAGGTATTTGTATTAGATAAAGAGAAATTGAGCAAAGAAATAAAATTGAGGAAAAATATTATTAAAAAGTCAAAGAAATGAAGCAAGGAGTGATATATAGCAAAAAGGAGGAGTTATAGAATGGAGAAAACAATTATGTGAACGAAGCAAAAGTAAGCCCAGCAAATCCAGCCCGTCTCCATCAAGCTTCCACTTGCCACGTGGCCTGAGACGGACGTCTCATACTCCCTTTTCCCTTGGAGGCGCCCGCCTCCCAAGCAACGCGGGGCCCACCACTTCCCAACAAATTGAGACGCACGTCTCACTCTTTTCTCTCCACGTGGAGGCGTCTGCCTCCTACTCTTAAGTCAATATTTTCTCCACGTTTGCTTGCATACGAAGTTTAGGAAAAGGCACATACGAAGTGAGCTAAAAATACAACATACAGGCTTCAGAGCAAGGGTCAGCAGTTTTACCGAACAACAGTTCTTTCTTTATTTTGCAATTTTATTTCAGTTTTTCACTGATCTAACCTTACGTTAGATCTAGTGCCTTTTTATTCCTTGTCGTATTTTTCTTTTCTTTCAATTCAAGAAGTCTCCGAGCAGGTCCAACCGGCTTGTGGTGGAGTGCTCGTTTATTTTGAAGAACAAGATTATTTCCAGTATTCTTATTTTCAGGTTTTTAATTTAATTATTTTATTTGATTTAATATCCTGTTGCCTGATATTATTTATTTGATTGTGGAAATGTTTAAATATATTAAACCGTATTATTTATGCATGTCTGAATTAATTAATATGTCTGGCTAAATCTTTCTGATATTGGTATGCAAATTAATCGAACCAAAGGAATCCTAAATAAACTGACATAATATTACGTTGTTAAAAATATTCTTTCTAACTTAGATATTCAATTTAATTTATTAAAAGGTTTAGAAACCAACAGAGCGAAAGTTTGAGGTTAATAAACTGGACTAAGGTTAGAAACCAACAGAGAGAGAGTTTGAGATTTAGAACCAGATAGTGGATACTAGGTATTGATTTTAAAGACTGCGAAAGCGTTTTAAAACTGATTAAACCTTATTTATTTCCAAAAAGTGTTTTTAGATTCGGCGGGATAGCGAGAGCATACGTTAGGATTTAATTACATGATCCGATTCGATAGAGCGAGAGTTTGAGATAGGATTTTTAGATGAATATTGTTTGCTGAAATAGGATTTTTATCAACTTGAGAAATAAACCAGTGGAAATTTAGATCCCCTTAGGTTAGACGAATTACATACCGATATCTGTTTAATTATTATATTTTCCCTTAACCAATATCTTACAGAATTATTCGCCTTAGCTGTATACCGTAACTTAGGATAACGATAGATCAATTTATAGTCTCTGTGGGTTCGATATCTTTTAAAACTACGCGATAGGATTGTGCACTTGCAGTCTGCTGATTAATAGACGATAAAGTCGCGATCAAGTAGCTAAGCTCTTTTTGTGTCAAGATTAGAGGTAGTTGACCTAACTTTTATGTATTTCTTTTAATCTCTTGGTGTATGAACTTGGTTGATGAAATATATATGTTGAATATCTTTGTTATACTATCTTTTGATGCTTTGAACCATGATTGAAAAAGTATGTTTCAAAGTTGACCTAGGATATTCTTCCACTAATGAACAAATGCTATAAATAGATTTGTGAGTTAGTGTTTACTTGTATTGAACTTCATTATTATCATGTCAATAGTTGTAGTGAGAAATCAATTAAATATTTACATGATAAAACTCACAATCTTGGTTTGAAATCAACAAGATTGAGAGGATACGTAATTATATCTTTCATCAACTAGTTCATCCACATGGTTAATAGAATTTATATGAAATTAGGTTAATGAAACTAATCTTGACATGCTTTTATCATTTGAAAACAACTCAAAACTCTCTTGAATCCAAACATATCTCTCTTTGAAAAAGGAAACTAAAGTTGCTTGAGTGAAATTTATGATACTTGTAGTTAGAAAACAAAACTCTTGTGTTACTTAATCTTAAAATACGCTTTACTATTGAAAAACGGCAATATCACATCAATCCCTATGGATACGATAATTGAAATACTTGATTCCTCAAATATACATACAACAAGACACAACATTGACTAGGATGTCAAGGCTCTCTTTTGAATCAGAGGCAAAATCATCAGTTGCCTCGTCGGAACCATTGTCGACTAGTTTGTTGACAAGTCCTTGAATTTGTTGCTTGACAGCAAAGTCGACCTTTTCCTTGTACTGTCATGGATTCTTACGTTTACTGACAACAATTTGCTTAGCAGTAGCAGTGGCTTGTATTTCAGCCTGCTTCTTTCTCTGGAATCGCCTCCACTGAGTTCGACTCATAAGATTTTTTCCCATGTAGTTTTCAGACACATGGCTCTTCTTTTCAGAATGCACTTCCAGTCGATAGCTCATAGGGGATTTTCCTTTCGCATCCCTCATAGCACCAACAACATTTGATGGCCCAACGACCATTTGGGGCTTAATCCAAGTCCCCTTTGGCGCAACAGCCGACGGAACAAAGGTCTTTGGCCTAATATGAGATGCTTGCCTAGGATCCCTTTTGTTCCACTGGACCCTTCCTCTCTCTAGATGTAGCTTTTGGAAATTCTCAGCAACGACTCTATCAGTTAAAGCGTTGTATCTGGGGCAGAAGCCGACTTGAGCATCCTTACTCTTGCAACGATAAAGAAAACCCAGTAGGTCTTCATCGTCTCTTGGATAGACGTTAGTTAGCTTGACGTTTGGACTTTCGTCGGTGCTTTCCTTAAGCATGGTATTGTCACACACCTCAGTGATGTCGGCCATGTTGATGTCGACAGGCTCAACAAACAGAGCCTCTTCTTGCCTTAAAGGGTTGGTGTCAAGCTTCTGTTTCCTTGCAGCAAACTTCAAGCGACCCTTTTGGAGTGATTTTTGAACTAGATCCCTGAAAAGAAAACATTGAGAGGTTGTGTGACCAAGATAATTATGATATTTGCAAAAACCTCTTTTTTTTTTGTCTTTGTTCTAATGGTGGTAATTTAGCATTTGGGGGTACTAGAATTTGACCATCTTTAACTAATAAATCAAAACTCTCCTCGCATTTACTAACGTCAAAACTATAAGTTTTTGCAGAGATCTTTGAACTAGTTTCGACAACAGGGCTTTTTCCTTTGGCAGGAAACAACGATTTGAACAGGCCCTGATTTCAACTCAGCCACATCCATATCTGCCTCAGTCGGTGAGATGTAATCGGCTTCGTATATAGGATTTGTGTCATCATAGTTGACATAGGCTACTCTATCCTTCTTATCCTTAGCTTTAGTATGCTTGACTTTTTCTAGTCGAAGGCGCTCAACGTGTCTAGCCCTGTCAGCTAATTGTGACATAATCTTGACGAAGGTTGGGTCTATTTTCTTCTTAATGGAGTAATCCAAACCCCCAACAGCCATTTGAACAAGTTCATGTTCAGATACTTGGGTAAAGCACCTTGCTTTTATGGATCTAAACCTGTTCAAATAGTCGTCTATGATTTCAGCAAATTTTCTCTTAATGTTTGATAATTTGACCAAACTAATTTTCGAATGCCCCTCATAAAACTGCTCATGGAAACGTTTTTCCAACTTCGACCATGAGTCCATAGAATCAGGGGGCAAAGTAGTAAACCATGTGAAGGCAGCTTTAGTCAGGGACGAAGGGAAATGTTTTACCCTTAGGCCTTCATTATTCGCCATGTCTCCCGACTCAGTCAGGTATCTAGCGATGTGTTCGACCATCAACTCACCCATTTCTCCCCCAAATTTGGTGTACTTAGGAATTTTCCATCCTCTGGGGTTTTCGGTATGTAAAATATACTCTGATAATGGGGAGGAATACGTTGGCCTTTGTAACATTGTATTCATACCATTTTTGGCCATGATTTGCTCGATGATATTGGTTAAGTTGTTTTCGACAACTAATTCCTCCTGTCGAATTTGGTCAAGGACTTGGTCAGCCTCTTGTTGTCTGCGAACTAATACCCTAGGTGGATCGACAACGACATTTCTTTAAAGTGTTGCAGCTTGACCTTGGTACACAGTTTCTTCTTCTACTGCCCTATAACCCCATGAACAGGTATGGGTTGTCGGACCGGTGGCCCCTGTCGGGCAGCTGCTTGGGGAGCACCTAAGAAGTTACACAAACATGATAACTGTGCAATTACCTGTCGGTTCGTTTTAGTGGAATGCCTATTAGTCTCAACCGATTCTTGTACTATGGGGTTAACCACATTACCCATTTGGTTAGTTAACATTTAACCAATTCATGGTTGCTATCATCCATTTGCTTCCTTAACACTGCCACAGAGGTAGTGTTTAAATGTTGCGCAGGCATTTGATGTGCGATCGACCTAATGTGTCTAACAGTATCTTAACTGCAAGTGCACAGCCTATCGCGGTAGTAATAAAAAGATGTCGAACCCACAGGGACTTTGTAATCACTCTAGTACTATAAAGTTCTGCTAATTTAGCTAGGGCGGATATTGTCACGTTTGGTTTTTAGAAGTTAAAGTAGAGGAAAACTAAATCGAATTAAGGAAATAATAATAAAGCGGTCGGTATGTAATATAGTGAACCTAAGCGGATTTAATCGAACCTAAACATATAAAGATATTTAACTTAAATGGTTATGTAGAAATTATCAGTTTAAAAACCCTCAACTTGCACTCTCGTGGTCTTATCTCGGGTTATACTCCTAAAGCCCTATGCCTGCTCTCGCTAGCCCATAAGTGCTTAGAAAATACTCTTTGAAAACTTAATAAAGTCTAAGTCGTTTTAAAGCGCTCTCGCTGTATTTAAATTGAATGCCTAACTTTAGCTATCCGGTTAAAACCTCACACTCTCGTGGTCTTGATCCTACCCTATTCTACTTTTCTTACTCTCGTAACAAAAAGATTGATTTCTTTTTAATTATAAAAAGTCACAGCCAGAAATTAAGTTAATTTGGATTTTAGCTTAGGAACAATTTAATTCATTCGGTTACTGCTATCACATACCGACTCTGGAAATTTAGCTAGACACGGTATTTGAAACAAACACACAAAAAATATAATTGGAAAACAGTAAAGCATTCATCATAAATAAATAACAGTAATTTAACATAAATAAATTGTACTTGAAATTAAATGCGATTAAAAACCTGAATAACAATATTATTCCTCACGCTCCCTCTTCCACAAGTCGGCAAGATTGGAACCTTCGGAATCGAAACTAGAAACGAAGTCTGAGGCTAAAAATAAATCCTAACTAAATAGCAATTTCCTAATGTTGGAAATGGCTATTAAATGGTAAAAGGAAGTAAAAGCAAGAATAGCAGAAAAATTGAAAATTGGGAATTGGTTCGTAAAATCAATAGAGCTTCCGCAAGAAATTTCTAAAAATAAATTTTATAGCTTCTTCATCGAAGTCTCTGCTATTTATAAATGAGAAATTGACAGTTGAAATTAACAACGTGGGCTTTTGCATTTGAACTGCTTAGAAAAACTAGAAAGGTGGGCGTTGTTGAGGTTGAGAGATTTTAGGAGTATCTGAAGACTCCTTCCCCCATGTCTTCACTTCACGTTCTTCACTTCATAAAGTTGGATTTAGCGTGTAACGATCGTAAGTGGTGTGTGACGAGCATTCTTCAAGTAATAAGCACGTTACGGTCGTAACAACAAGGTGACAGGCATAAGACGCTAAACAGCGCGTTACGTTCGTAAGAGATGTGTGACGACCGTCACAACATCAAAAACTGCAGAACTTTGCAGAATTTTTCCTTTTCTTCTGGTCTTCATGTTAACTTTCTTCATCTGATCTTTTTCTGCTAATTTGACTTGAGACATGTAATACCTGTGAAAAGACATAAAAACTCAGAACAATCGGGAGTTAAATGGATTAATGCAATATGAAAACAGGCTAAAAACATAGCAATTGTACGATACGATTTCTCGTTATCAAATTCCCCCACACTTAAACATTTGCTTGTCCTCAAGTAAATAATCATTTATAAAAATCAGACAAGTTTTATCAGACGCACATGCATAACATACCTTTGATTTTCAAAACAATTACGGGAAATCAATCGTTAGTTCGACCAATACCTAAGTAAAACACTAACGATACACTAATGACACAAGCAACAAGCTAAGTCGTGGACTTCCATTTTAAACAAACTGTCCAATAATTCTGTTATAATTCTACCTAGAGTCTCTTGTACCTATTTCACCCAGTTTCGTTCTAGCACAATCACATTAAGCCCTTTTGTCTTAACACGCACGTAGTGGAGTAGCCGGTTAGTGACTTTGATCCTTTTTAGCACGGGGTTTGGTACACGAATGTGGCAACCCTACACATATTATCCAAATTGAAGGTTGTGGGGGGTCGAGCCGTAGCACGCCCTACTAAGTTCAGAACCAGATACCTCTGAACCAACCAACAATGGACTCCTTCATTATTTGCTCATCTCTTATATGCGACCTTGTACTTTGGTGCAAATTTTCCTTTTTAGCAGCGAGATAAGAATGATATATCATTGATTAGGCATCAAACACTTATATTCATCGGCTCCCCACGTGGTTTGTGTCTAGACAGTGCTGACTGCTAGTATGGGTTACTTTAGAACTAAAACTCAAGATATAGGTATAACGATTATTGAAACGGATCGCGTAAGTAGGAAGTCTAAGGTGTCATAACCGTATCGATCTTGTTGAAATGTTCTCGGCTTCCTAACTACGATTTCGTTAAGGTAGATATGTCAGGTTATGCGAAGATAAAGCAAATTTTTTTTCCGGTATGGCTAAATAAAGCGGAGAAGAATTGAAATTGAGAAATATCATAAAAATTACTTGTTTAATGGAAAATGAGGAAAGGGAAAGGTACCTCTCCCACACTCTATCAGACATTGTCTAAATGTTGTGATATACTAGTGGGGAAATACAAATACAAAAATAAACAGCAAATGCAAACTAATGAAGAATAAAAACTACTGATGTCCACGTCCTCTGCTCCTGGTGTGGGATCGTCTGGTAGGCGTGGCTTCAGAATTAGTGCTCTGGGAGCCAAGAGTGCTGACGTCCATCCTTAAAGCGTTCAGTTCAGACAAGGCCTCGTCTAACTTCTCGTTCATGCTCCGCTGACCACTCAAAATTTGAGCATTTTGTGCACATAAGCTGTCATATTGCTCCTGCTGTTTTCTTGCAAGTGCTGCACCCATTTGATTCTGCTGGTGGATGGCTCGGAAAATTTATTCAAGAGTGATAGGAGGTGGTGCGGATGAAGTCTCCAGAATATCATGAACGGGGGAAGCTCGGTCCAACTCCTCTTACATCTCGTCCGCGGGGGCATCAGGCTGTTGTTCATGAATAGGAACATGGCCCTCGGGAGCTGCAGGATCGAATAGCCAATTGGCTCTGTTCTGCGGATCAATTCGGTCCCTGCAAGGCAAAATAATGTTAGGAAAAGTGATGTTTCGTATCACAGGGTGGAATTTTCCATCTTCCCGCTCATGGATGAGGTGGGCAGACTTGCAGTGGTCTAGAGTAAGCAATGCCGGTGCCATAGAAGGAAAATCAGTGAGGGCGGCACGTTGATTCAAAGCTAAAGCAAGAGAAGTAACAATCCCTCCGAAATAGAAGGGTTTTCCGCCTCTAGTGCAGATGGAGTGAATATGGGCCAATAGAAATGGAGCGTCGTTGATCTTTTGGCCGGTAAATGCACAGTGCATGAAGAAAAGCTCCTTGGAGTTGAGCTTATGGTTGCTATCTCTGGCGAAGATGGTGTTGCAAAGGATGCGGTGAAAATATCTGATGGCAGGATTATGGATATGGGTGGCGTTGAGGTGGTCATAAGAGTTGGCACGATTGTTTGTCATGTTGTGCCATAAGTTGAATGCCTCCTCACTGAAATTATCTGCCACACGAAGGTGGACACCTTCATCAGAACTGAAACCGAGCAGCCGCACGATATTAGTTTGTGTTAGCTGATACTCAGTGCTGAACATGCGGAATTTGGTCACGCCAAAGAGTTGGTTGGTGGCTCCAGTAGGGGTGATGTAAGAAAAGGAACTCAGAAACTCCAAAGTGATAGTTTGATAGATAGGTTGTGGTTGGCTGCACAGAGTCCACAAATTGACATTTTGCAGAAGTTGTTGGACGCTTTCAAGCAGTCCCAAATCCCTCATACAGTCGAGGTCGACATACCGAGTTGGTTGGAGACCGCGGTGTTGGAATTTGTGGAACTTGGTTCTCTAGGTTTCTCCTTGGTCACCTTCTCTAAGAATGATGTTAGCGATTTGTTGCTGGTTGTTGGCCATTGCATGCAAGGTGATTGAAACATGAAAGGGGTTGGATTTGCGAGATAATGGAAAGTAAGGATGAATGGGTGGAATATATAGTGTAGGAAGGAATTTAGGAATTTGGGAAGTTGGAATGTGAATGGGGTAGTGGAGTGGAGTAATGAAATTTAAATGTTGGAGTGGGTGATTAAAGGAAGAATTGGAATGGGTGGTGGACGGTTTTGGGAAAAAGAAAAAAAGTGGAAGGTTGAAGGAAACGCTTCTGGAAGTTCAAAAAAACGTGTTTCAGGAGCGTGTGACGGTCGTCACAGGGGCTGACGGGCGTAACAAGGTTAAACGCGTGTTACGATTGTTACAGGGGCATTAGGACTGTTACAACTTCAATATTTGCAATTCCAAACCAGACAACACTTATATCAAATGAAGCAGAATAATTCCAACACAATAATTATTCCAACATAGTAATTCAGCACAATATCAGTCAATTTGAGTACACATCCCAAATACCATACAACCAATCAACCAGAACAAAATTTTCAAAATGCAAGTATCAGTATAATAGCTTATGATAGTAAATATGCAGTGAATTGAATTTTGCTGTAACATGCACTAATTTTAATGAAACTTGTAAATAAAAAACAAACTGGAATTTGCATTGAAATGAATATTTGTTCTTTGACAGAAAGTAAACTTGTGCAGAATTAAAATGAAATTTTAAATTTGCAGAAAGGGAAACTACCTAGAAACAAAAACAGAAAGAAAAGTAAAAACTAAAGCTGATCACTGCTACTTCATCCAAGTCTTGTTTTTAAATCTTCTAAAGCTGAATTCATGTGATAAAATTGCTCCACAGTTATGTAAGTCAAGCCTATTATATCCAGAAGCATGCTCTTCAATTCGTCCTTGATTCCATTAATGTCAGTCTGATAAACATCCAGTGTGGTTAAGATTTTGTTCAAATTCTCAGTGTATTCTCCTTTGGTTATTTCAGGGGCTTCAATATCCTCTGCAATATTGTTAATGTCATAGTAACCAGGAGGGGTCTCAGGATCACTTTCATCAGACATCTTATCATCAGTAACTTGGTAAGATTGTGGTGTTTCAAGTGTTGAAGGATGGTCAGGAGGGTTTAGCTCATAAAGCCAGTTATCGCGATTGTGGACACTCACTTTAGCATGGTTTGGAAGGGTAAATAAAGTGACAACTTCATTCCTTATCAGGTATTCAAAAGGTGCAAGACCTAGATTTCCTATTATGCGTAGGTCGAAGTAGAAATCAATATTCATAGGGAAAATCAAACCAAAGTGTGTACACTTATGCAGTTGGTATCTAAGTCCGAGGGAATTGGCAAACATGGTGACTAGGCCTCCTACGATGATTGGTTCATTAGGGTCCTGAACAATGCGAGAAAAGGTTTGCATCATGAATGGCACGGCATTAACAGGTCGGCCTTGGTTCATACAGTACAGTAAAAACATCTCATCCTTAGACACTGTAGTACGGTTCTGTTCCTTTCCGAATATAGTATGGGCTAGAATCTTATGGAAATAGCGGATAGTGGGGTTGTGTATTTCATTGTTGTCCATGCTATCCGGCTCAGGGTGATAGTTTCTGGTTAAGGTTCCCCAAAAGTAATCTAGCTCGAAATCCATTAATTCCACCTGGGTGGTGGTAAAAGCAAACGGTCCACTAGGGAATCCTAGTAGGTCAGCTAAATCCTTATGGTTATAAACAAACTCAATACCGAATAGTCTGAAGGCTATAATTCCTTTTCTGGCTCTGACACCGTGCTCAGGTATATAAACTAGGGAGCTCAAAAATTCAAAGGTAAGCTCGCGGTATGTGACAAACCTAGACTTAATGTGGGCTTTTTCCCATCCCAGTTGGTTAAACAAATAAAGGACACTATCCTTTATACCTAAGGTGTCCATGGTTGGTTCATCATAATACAGAGTCATACCGATGCTCCTTTGTGACAATTCCTCAAATCTCCTCCTTTGGTTCCTCCCTCTAAAGGTGGTTTCCATAAAGTTCTGTGGTTGTGGTTCCATAGTAAATGTTAAATGGGGAAACAAATCAGGGGAGAAGGTAAGATAGAAAAAGAATTTTCAGAAATCCTGTAGCAAGTAAAGTTGTTTTAAAATCAACAGCAGTTTTATAAAGATTTTTAGAAAAACTGTAAAAGAAAATAATGAAAATAAGGCTTTAAAAGAATTAAATGCAGAGACGGGAGAGAAAATCAAAAGTAACAAATAGAAACAAACGGAAACAATAACAAAATCAAATAGGTGGGTTGCCTCCCACTAAGCGCTGTTTTTAACGTCATAAGCCTGACATAGTGCTTAGCAGTAGATCATTCAGGGGAAATAGTGGGCAATTCTAAAAGCTTTAGGCTATTCGCATAGTCTCTATTCTCAATGTGATGATATTGTTTTAATCGAAGTCCGTTCACTATGAACGAGTCACTATTCCTATCCTTAATTTCTATTGCTCCACTTGGGAACACTTTTGTAACTTCGAAAGGACCAGACCATCTAGATTTCAGTTTTCCAGGAAAGAGCCTAAGTCTAGAGTTGAATAGGAGCACAACGTCTCCCACACAGAATTCTTGTCGGGATAAGCGCTTATCGTGCCATCTTTTGGTTCTTTCCTTGTATATCCTAGCATTCTCATAAGCGTCTAATCTCAATTCTTCCAATTCATTTAAGTCGAGGATTCGCTTCTCTCCAGCAGCAGTGTAGTTTATATTGAGCGTTTTGATTGCCTAATATGATTTGTGCTCTAATTCTACCAGGAGATGACAGGACTTTCCGTACACAAGCTTGAAGGGTGTAGTTCCTATAGGAGTCTTGTAGGCTGTCCTATAGGCCCATAAAGCTTCGTTAAGCTTAGATGACCAATATTTCCTAGATATGGCGACAGTTTTCTCTAGGATTTGTTTAATTTCTCTATTCGAGACTTTGACCTGTCCACTGGTTTGTGGATGATACGGTGTTGCTACGCGGTGCTTGACTCCATACTTAGATAGTAATTTGTCGAATATCTTCGAAATGAAATGAGAGCCACCGTCACTAATGACAAGTCTAGTCACACCAAATCTTGGAAAGATTGTATTTTTAAAGAGCTTAATTATGACTCGTGTGTCATTTGTAGGAGAGGCTATAGCCTCAATCCATTTTGAAACATAATCGACAGCTACGAGTATATACTTGTTTCCGAAAGAAGATGGGAATGGTCCCAAGAAATCGATTCCCCAAACATCAAAGACTTCTACTTCTAGTATTCCTCTTTGAGGCATTTCATCGCGTCTTAAAATATTACCAGTGCGTTGACATCGATCACAGGTTTTAACAGCGATGTGGACATCCTTTCATAGATTAGGCCAGAATAGGCCGGCTTGTAGATTCTTTGCACAGGTTTTAGAAGTGCTTGCATGTCCGCCATAGGGAGATGAATGACAGTGAGAAATAACATCCTCTATTTCTTCTTTAGGTATGCATCGGCTGAAAATTCCGTCCGATCCTCTTTTAAATAATAAAGGTTCATCCCAATAATAATACTTGAGATCATGGAAGAATTTCTTTTTCTGCTGATAAGTTAAGTCTGGTGGGAGCGCGCCTGCAGCTAAGTAGTTGACTATGTTAGTATACCATGGCAGTCCCATGGTTGCATGGATTGCTTCCACGGCTTCCTTGGCTTTTGGTTTATTTAGATCTAGTTGAGCTAGATCTCTTCTTATTTGCGCTATCAGCTGTTCATATAGAAAATCGTCGTTAATCGGTACTTGTTCGGGTTTTATACCTTCTAACTTGACAAGTGGTCTGCTACGACGTTTTCGGTTCCTTTATTATCCTTAATCTCTAGATCAAACTCTTGCAAAAGTAGGATCCATCTGAGGAGTCTTGGTTTTGCATCCTTCTTGGTAAGTAGATATCTGATGGCAGCATGGTCTGTATAAATGATTATCTTCGCTCCTACTAGGTAAGAACAGAATTTGTCAAGCGCAAAGACAACTGCTAACAGCTCTTTCTCAGTTGTGGCGTTGTTCATTTGAGCCGAGTCTAGCATTCTACTGGCATAGTAGATTGCGTGAAGTTTCTTGTCCTTCCTTTGTCCAAGAACTGCGCCTACGACTTAGTCACTCGCATCACACATGATTTCAAAAGGTAATCTCCAATCGGGTGGTTGCATGATTGGTGCGGTGATAAGGGATGATTTTAGAGTTTCGAACGCTTTAAGACAATCGTCATCGAATATGAACTCAGCGTCTTTCATTAATAGACCGGTAAGTGGTTTAGTGATCATCGAGAAATCTTTGATATATCGTCGGTAGAAACTGGCGTGTCCTAAAAAACTTCGTATTTCTCGAACGGTCTTAGGTGGTTGAAGTTCTTTTATGACTTCTATCTTAGCTTTATCAACTTCAATTCCCTTATTAGATATAACATGTCCTAGTATGATTCCTTCTCTGACCATGAAATGTCATTTTTCCCAGTTAAGCACGAGGTTTACTTTCACACATCTTTCTAAAACCTTTTCTAGGTTTGATAGGCATCCTTCAAAACTTTGCCCGCATACAGAGAAGTCGTCCATGAACACTTCCATGAAGTTATCGATGAAATCTGCAAAGATTGACATCATACATCGTTGAAACGTTGTTGGGGCATTGAACAATCCGAAGGGCATTCGTCTGTAGGCAAACGTTCCATAGGGACATGTGAATGTAGTCTTCTCTTGATCATCAGGGTGAATAGGAATTTGAAAAAATCCAGAATAACCATCTAGATAGCAGAAGTAGGAATGTTTGGCTAATCGTTCTAACATTTGATCTATGAAGGGTTAAGGAAAATGGTCTTTTCGAGTAGCTTTGTTTAGTTTTCTATAATCAATGCACACTCTGTGCCCATTAACCACTCTTTGTGTTATCGATTCGCCTTTTGCGTTCTTCACAACAGTGATACCTCCTTTCTTTGGTACGACGTGTACTGGGCTAACCCATTTACTGTCGGAGATTAGATATATGATTCCAGCTTCCAATAGCTTCATAATTTCATCTCTGACTACAGTGCTAAGGATTGTATTAATCCTTCTTTGAGGTTCTCTAGAGGTTTTGCAATCTTCTTCTAGCATAATACGATGCATACAAATTGAAGGACATATTCCTTTCAAATTGGATATGTTATAACCTAATGCAGTCAGGTACTTCCTTAGGACATCTAAAAGCTTCTTAGTTTCGAGTGTTCCTAAACTGGAATGGACTATTACTGGTCGCGTACATTCGGTATCTAGGAATTCGTATCTTAGGTTTCTGGGTAAGGTTTTTAATTCTAAACCCGACTTCTTTAGACATGGCATATGATCAGGTGTAAGTGCTAGACTTTCGCTTAGACTATCATCTTGGTATGGTTCACGCCAATTGTCATCTTCGAATATTAGAGGGGTTTGGATTTTCATTATTTCAGAGTATATGGTTTGTTCTGCTTCCATCTCTCGTACGCACTCGTCTATAACGTCGATTAGATAACATGTGTCATTCATGGCTGGTGCTTGTAGGAATTGAGTGAGGATGAATTCCACTTTTTCCTCTCCAACTTTGAATCTTAGTCTCCCCTTTTTTACGTCAATTATAGTTCCAACTGTGGCTAGGAAGGGTATTCCTAATATGATAGGGGTAACTGAGTCCTCGGTAATGTCCATGATTATGAAATCGGTCGGGATATAGAATTGACCTATTCTAACTGGAACGTTTTCCAATATACCTACAGGGTATTTAACTGATCGGTCAGCTAATTGAACGGACATTTTTGTGGGTGTATGTTCTCCCATCTCCAGCTTTTTGCAAATAGATAGGGGCATGACACTGATACTTTCTCCCAAGTCGCATAGAGCTTTGTCTATGACAAAATTTCCAATGTTACAAGGTATAGAGAAACTACCTGGATCTTTTAACTTAGGGGGCATATTGTTTTGAATAATAGCACTACACTCAGCAGTAAGTGTAACTGTTCCGTTGTCTTCTATCTTTTTCTTGTTAGATAGGATTTCCTTGAGAAATTTAGCATACGAGGGCATCTGAGTGATAGCTTCTGTAAACGGTATTGTGATATTCAGTTGTTTCAGAAGTTCAACGAATTTCTTGAATTGGCCCATTGTTTTGGAATTAGTTAATCTCTGAGGGTACGGAACCAGCGGTTTATAAGGTGGTGGAGGCACATAAGGCTTCTCTTTCTCCACTGCCTCTTGGTTTTCGTTTTCCTTTTCTTTTGGTTCATTCTCATTTTCAGTTGGCTTGTTATGCTTTTGGTACATGGTTGGATTTTGAGTCTTGGATCAACAGGTCCGTCAAGTTCTTTTCCACTTCTCAGTATCACAACATTAGCATGTCCTTTTGGGTTAGGTTGTGGTTGACCAGGGAAAATTCCAGTTGGGGCAACATTAGGTGCTTGTTGTTGAGCTACCTGTGAAATTTGAGTTTCAAGCATCTTATTATGGATAGCTAAAGCATCAACTTTACTAGATAATTGTTTAATCTGCTCATTAGTATGTAAATTCTGATTTAGAACATCTTTATTAGTCTGAGATTGAGAAGCAATGAAGTGTTCTATGATGATTTCAAGATTAGGTTTTCTAGGGACATTGGATGTATTAGGTCCATTATTAGGGTGATTTGGGATAGCTTTCGGATAACCAGGTGGTGTGGTAGGAGCTTGTCCAGGTGCGTATAACGCATTGTTGCTTTTATACGAAAATTTCAAATGATTCTTCCAACCATGGTTATAGGTATGACTATAAGGGTTTCCCTGTACGTAATTCGCTTGTTCATCTGGAACTCCTGTTAGAAGTGGGCATTCTGGAGCAGGATGTGATTGAAGACCACATAGATCACAAGTTTAAGCTACTGCAGCTACGGTAACTGCGGAAGCGGTGGTAAGATTTTCTAGCTTTTGGGTAAGGGCTTCCACTTTAGCGTTGACTTGATCTAGACTATTCACTTCAACCATGCCAACTTTTGTTTGAGTTTTTTTTCCATATTAGCTCTTTCGCTTCCCCATTGATAATGGTTCTGAGCCATGCTTTCGATAAGTTGATTTGCTTCGGCATACGGTTTATCCATCAATGCGCCACCAGCAACATCGTCTATAGTCAATCTTGTGTTGTACAAGAGACCGTTATAGAACGTATGAATGACCAGCCATTCTTCTAAACCATGATGAGGACAGAGTTTAATCGTGTCCTTATAGCGTTCCCACGCTTCGAAAAGTGATTCGTTATCTTTTTGTTTGAAACCATTGATGTTGGCTCTGAGCATAGAAGTTTTGCTCGGTGGAAAATATCTAGCCAAAAAGACCTTCTTCAACTCATCCCATGTGGTTATTGAGTTTGAAGGAAGAGATTGGAGCCATGCACGAGCTCTGTCTCTTAAAGAAAAAGGAAATAGGCGCAATCGTATCGCCTCGGGGTTTACACCATTTGCTTTTGATGTCGTCTTGCCAAACACCGATGCGAGTTCGGGTCGTCGGTATGAGATCCAGAAAATTGGTTCTGCTGAACGGCGGATAGAAGCGAAGGTTTCAGCTCGAAATCGTTTCGAGCGATAGCAGGAGCATCAATGTTGTTGTGAGGTTCTGCTTGAGAAGGAACTACGTAATCCTTGAGAGGACAAGGTGGAGTTGGTGCGTCAGCCATCTTTGATTCTTCAATGAACTCAGGGTTTGAGATTTCAGGAACTTTAGTCGGAGGAAGATTGTTGAGATCACGGTATTCTTGAATTCGGCGTCTTACTCTGAGATAGTGTTCAATATCGTTGATTTATAGATGCAAGGGCTCGCTTCGGGAGCGAGTATTTGGCATACAACAGAGGGAAAAATAAATAGTTGCCTTAGTCTAGACAGTGATACTTTATGAGTGCATTAGTGGCCAAATCAAAGTCCCCGGCAACGACGCCAAAAACTTGGTGTGCGGTCGACCTAATGTGTCTAACGGTATCTTAACTGCAAGTGCACAACCTATCGTGGTAGTAATAAAAAAATGTCGAACCCACAGGGAATTTGTAATCACTCTAGTGCTATAAAGGTCTACTAATTTGGCTAAGGTGGATATTGTCACGTTTGGTTTTTAGAAGTTAAAGTAGAGGAAAACAAAGTCGAATTAAGGAAATAATAATAAAGCGGTCGGTATGTAATATAGTGAACCTAAGCGGATTTAATCGAACCTAAGCATATAAAGATATTTAACTTAAATGGTTCTGTAGAAATTATCAGTTTAAAACCCTCAACTCACACTCTCGTGGTCTTATCTCAGGTTATACTCCTAATGCCCTATGCCTGCTCTCGCTAGCCCATAAGTGTTAAGAAAATACCCTTTGAAAACTTAATAAAGTCTAATTCGTTTTAAAGCGCTCTCGCTGTATTTAAATCGAATGCCTAACTTTAGCTATCCGGTTAAAACCTCACACTCTCGTGGTCTTGATCCTAACCTATTCTACTTTTCTTACTCTCGTAACAAAAAGATTGATTTTTTTTTAATTATAAAACATCACAGCCAGAAATTAAGTTAATTTGAATTTTAGCTTAGGAACAATTTAATTCATTCGGTTACTGCTATCACATACCGACTCTGGAAATTTAGCTAGACATGGTATTTGAAACAAACACACAACAAATATAATTGGAAAATAGTAAAGCATTCATCATAAATAAATAACAATAATTTAACATAAATAAATTGTACTTAAAATTAACTGCGATTAAAAACCTGAATAACAATATTATTCCTCATGCTCCCTCTTCCACAACTCGGCAAGATTGGAACCTTTGGAATCGAAACTAGAAACGAAGTTTGAGGCTAAAAATAAATCCAAACTAAATAGCAATTTCCTAAT
Source organism: Vicia sativa (assembly GCA_021764765.1). NCBI lineage: Eukaryota > Viridiplantae > Streptophyta > Magnoliopsida > Fabales > Fabaceae > Vicia > Vicia sativa. The sequence continues at coordinate 271,119,600 of CM038792.1, forward strand.
GTTGGAAATGGCTATTAAATGGTAAAAGGAAGTAAAAGCAAGACCAGCAGAAAAATTGAAAACTGGGAATTGGTTCGTAAAATCGGCAGAGCTTCCGCAAGAAATTTCTAAAAATAAACTCTGTAGCTTCTTCATCGAAGTCTCTGCTATTTATAGATGAGAAATTGACAGTTGAAAATTAACAACGTGAGCTTTTGCATTTGAACTGCTAAGAAAAACCAGGAAGGTGGGCGTTGTTGAGGTTGAGAGATTTTAGGAGTATCTGAAGACTCCTTCCCCCACGTCTTCACTTCACGTTCTTCACTTCATAAAGTTGGATTTAGCGTGTAACGGTCGTAAGTGGTGTGTGACGAGCATTCTTCAAGTAATAAGCGCGTTACGGTCGTAACAACAAGGTGACGGGCGTAAGACGCTAAACAGCGCGTTACATTAGTAAGAGATGTGTGACGACCGTCACAACATCAAAAACTGCAGGATTTTTCCTTTTCTTCTGGTCTTCATGTTAACTTTCTTCATCTGATCTTTTTCTGCTAATTTGACTTGAGACATGTAATACTTGTGAAAAGACATAAAAACTCGGAACAATCGGGAGTTAAATGGATTAATGCAATATGAAAACGGGCTAAAAACATAGCAATTGTACGATACGATTTCTCGTTATCAACATTGCCCTATTCCCCCCCCCCCATTGCAGATCCTTGCAAAGGAGCGTTTGTGTTTTGTGCACTATCAGACACCATTACTGCACTTGGGGTCAACTGATATCCCGTCATTAAGGAATACGACATTCCATAAGGGGGATTTGTAGCAGTACCAAATCGAGGTATCTCTGTGTTCAGAATGGCGCTCGTGGCCACCACAGGCCCTAGACTCACCGGTGTGGTATGGGGAATAGGGACTAATACTGACGCAGTCGGCCCTGAGATAGTTGTGCTAATTAATGGGGAAATGATGCAAGTTGCAAAACAACTGGGTCAGCAATACCTAAAGTTCGTGATGGAACTTCATCCACGTTCGACGCGGAAGTAGTGTTTGTTATCTTAGGTGTACGTTTTCTAGTAGGTGGTTTCTTATTGGCTGAATTCCTACTTCTAAGTTTCATACACTTATGACATCTACTGACAAACTTCAAAACTTAGCACTTGGTCCCACCAGGTGTGCCAATTTGTTTACTGTGGAAAATGGTAAATAAGCGTTGGTCCTCCCTAGGTCCTAAAACTAAGGGTTACTTGCAAGATCGACCAGTTGATCTTAAGACAAGTGCTAAGATTTTGTATATTATACTGATTCTGTAGAAATATACCTTGGCCAAGAAACAGTTTTTAGAGACCGAGGGAAGCAGTACAACGACTTTCCACACAGAATTTCGACTACCTGCCTAATCGACAGCAGGCACTGGACATACAAGACTCAACTAATCACTAATTGGTGACTCGTGATCAACAATTGACATTGAAGTGTTCAACACAGAAGTTGTCCGAAATGAAACGAAAGTAAAAAATAGTAAAGATAAAACTTAAACATAAATTGATTGAATTTAAAGTAAGGATGGCGATTCACGTACATCAAAAGCTCAATGACTCTTTCTTCCTTTAGCGCAGAATTGGGCAGAGTTTTGGTAAGAAATTTGAGAATACAAGTGAACACACCGAATTTACAATGAAGTCACTTATTTATAGCTTTTACAAAGTAACCGCTGAAAGTAATCAACGGATGAAAATAAAACTAAGATAAAACTGCTACACACGATTTCACCATTCGTTTTAGCGCTTTGCAACCACGATATCTTGAAATAACCGTCCACGATCTTCAGACTTTGACTCTTTCCCGCTTCGTGACTTTAAAAAAGATTAACCACCTCTGGCTTCGACATACCTTAGGAAGAATAATATTCCATAAGTCCCTTGGCCTATGTCTTCGACAGCATCTACCCTTCGACCAACTCCTTCGCTCGACCCAAAATATGTCGAATCGGCCAACAATCTTTCTTTACCCATCTTGTCGATGTGGTTTATCTTCGACGTGTTTATTTCTTCTGGCTGCTTGGTCGATTTGGTCAATTCTCTAGCTCACTTTCTCAATCGACACATGTTTTCTGATATTTCTAACTTCGTTTTATAAAGTTTTCCTAATGGAACTATATTCGTTTAGAATCAGCCCTTAACTTGTAGGGATATTTTCCTTTAATCAGTGCTCTCAAATGTATTTAGAAATTCCCAGTTAACGCCAACAGTTTCTTTTCTATTATACTTCTCTTAAATAATAACATTATTATTATTATTATTATTATTATTATTGGGCTTACTAAACTATTCTCCCACTTTGCTACAACCTACATAATATACTTAGCCCACTTAATAACAATTTCTACGATAATAATTTATTAGTATTATTAATATTATTCCTACAACTTATTTTAATTAATCAACCTATAATCATATAATGGCTTAAATTGGCATTCTACAATATTACCAATTATTCGGAAAAATATACAAAAATATCAAATTAAATAAGTAATTAAATAATTCGGCTGTTACAACTCTGCCCCACTTAGAATATTTCCGTCCTCGAAAATTTACCTAGTTCAAACAATTTGGGATAGGATTCCCGCATCTTGCTTTTTAACTCCCACGTCATGCTTTCTCCGGTAGCTCGTAACCAGACTAATTTCACCAAAGCAATCTCTTTACCTCTTAAAGTCTTTTTTTCACGGTCCGCGATTTGTACAGGCATCGTCTCCATAGTGAGATTATCCCATACTTGCACATCATCCATCTGAATCACATGGGACGGATCTAAAATATACTTCCGGAGTTGTGACACATGAAACATATCATGAAATTCGAAAGATTAGGCGGTAAAGCCACTCTGTAAGAAACATTTCCAACTCTTTCTGAAATTTGATACGGACGAATAAAACGAGGAATAAGCTTCTTAGACTTCAATGCACGTCCAAAACTGGTCATAGGTGTGACTCTAAAAAATACATGATCACCAGCTTGGAATTTCAAATCTTTCATTTTCTTGTCATGGTAACTTTTCTGTCGACTTTGAGAAGCTTTCATCTTTTCTCGAATAAGCTTCACTTTCTCAATAGTTTCTCTAACAATCTCGGGTCCAAGTACCACACTTTCAGCCCGATTCATGCCAACATAACAGAGTCCTACACCTCCGAACATACAAAGCCTCTAAAGGTGCCATCCCAATACTAGAATGGTAACTGTTATTATAAGTTAACTAAATCAACGGAAGATAAGTATCCCATGAGCCTCTTTGCTCAAGAACACATGCCCTCAACAAGTCTTCGAACGACTGAATAGTTCTCTCGGTCTGACCATCCGTCTGCGGATGATACACCGAACTCAACCTCAACGTAGATCCCAACGTTTCTTACAAACTCTTCCAAAAATCAGAAGTAAGCCTCAGATCTCTATCCGACACAATACACAAAGGAACGCCATGAAACTTCACAATCACCCTGGCGTATATCTCAGCCAACTTCGCAATCGGATATGTAATGTTAATAGGTATAAAGTGTGTCGACTTCGTAAGCCTATCAACAATCCCCCAAATAGAATCATGTCCTCTCAAGGTATTAGGTAATCCCGTTACAAAGTCCATTGAAATGCTATCCCATTTTCATTCCGGAACTTCCAACGGTTGCATCAACCCTGCAGGCTTTTAATGTTCGATTTTTTACTTCTAGCAAGTCAAACAAGCATACACAAACTGTTCCACATCACGTTTCATGCCAAGCCACCAAAAAAAAAACCCTTCAAGTCTTGATACATTTTCGTAGCTCTTGGATGAATACTCAAATTGCTTCTTTGACTCTCTTCAAGAATCACTTTCTTAATCGCTTCATCATCACGAATGCAAATACGACCTCAGAATCTCAACACACCTTGCACATCCAACTTGAAATCATCATTCTCAGGTCGATCGGTTCCTACCATCAAATCCACCAACTTCACATCTAGCTTTAGAGCTTCTTTGATATTGTCGAGAAAGTCATTGTTAATCTTTAACATTCCCAACATAACACTATGCGGTGTCACTTCACAAACTAAACTCAAATCTCGGAATTGCTCAATCAACTCCAACTCCTTAACCATCATGTCCGACATATGCAAAGTCTTTTGGCTTAAAGCATCGGCTACAAAATTAGCTTTTCTAGGATATAATTCAAACCGAAATCATAATCCTTTCCACTACCCCTAAAGACAGTTCACTGTTCCTGTCTTTTCGTGATGTCAGGTAATCATGGAAACGTATCTGGCTTTTATCTCGAGACGTGGGGTCATTTAATGTTGACCGTCATTGCTTCTTGGTGGCAGACATGGCCCACCACGCTCTTAACTTCATCCGGCAACACGTGTCCTTCGACGGACACGATTTCACACCTAGGAAATTACTAAGATTTTCTCCACCTCTTCATTTCCTTCACTCCGAGCCTATAAATAGGCATTGTTCCCATTCTTCATCTTTTCCTCTACTTCTTCAGCTTCCCTATTTCTAAGCCAAGAAAAACCCAGAAACTTCAAACCCTATTTCCAGCATTTTCAAACTTTCCTTTCCAATCCGAAACCCAGAAATCTCCAAGACTCCATTTTTTCACCATTTTCAGACCTTCCTTTCTTCCACAAATGGAGGACAAACATATTGAAACAGATCCAACAGAAACCTTTCTCATCCTCCATATTGACGGTAAACCCTACGTGCCGGAACCTCCATTTTCTGCAAAAAAAACTAAAATCTGGCAATCACAGGTACTTATTCCCTTTAAACTCAACGATGATCCTCTGGATTTTTTAGGCCCTTTACCAGTAGACGTCCCCTCCGAAATCTACGTAGATGATGAAGGTGCATTATTTCCCATTAGCAACCGTAGTTGTCCTTTGATTACATCCCAAAGACCCATCTCGCAGTTTGTTGATAAAAACTTCCGTACAGCTCCCCCTCTGAACTACCCTAAGTTCAAGGCCTGGATGGAACGGTTGGAACCTAGTAAGGGCCAACAATGGAGAGAAATGGGCATCTATGACCTGTTGGAGCTTTCTCGTGTCAGACAACCCTATTCTGGTGGCATGTTGTTGGCTGCTTTGCATTTTTGGGAAGGGTCAACCAACACTTTCCACACCAAGTGTGGTATGATGACTCCCACACTTCTTGACCTAGCTGCTTTAACACGGGTAAATCCTACTAGAAAGATCTTTAATCACACCGACTACGAACCTATTCCAATAAAGTTCGACATTGGCGAATCTAGACACCCAACGTACGCCAACTTCATCAACTATCATGGTTAATTACACACAAATTCTTTCATCAATTTTTATGGATTATGAAGCATTAATTCAAAACTCATCCAACAACAACAAGGCACAAAACTAGCAAGCTTATAAACCCTAACTACCTATCATCCATCATATTCCCAATTAGAGAGCAAGAACCCCACCCTTACCTTGTGAATCGGAGGTTGATTTGCTTAGAGATGGAGATTTGCCCTAGCCTCAAGCTTGCACTTCTACTCTTCTCATCTTTTTCCCCAAAACCCCTTTTTCTCCTATACTCATAAACCAACACATTCTTTTCTATTCTACTTCTCTTAAATAATAACATTATTATTATTATTATTATTATTATTATTATTATTATTATTATTATTATTGGGTTTTCTAGACTATACTCCCACTTTGCTACAACGTACAGAATATACTTAGCCCACTTAATAGCAATTTCTATGATAATAATATTATTAGTATTATTAATATTATTCCTACAACTTATTTTAATTAATCAACCTATAATCATATAATGACTTAAATTGACATTCTACAATATTACCAATTATTTGGAAAAATATACGAAAATATCAAATTAAATAAGTAATTAAATAATTCGGGTGTTACAAGTTGCTGCGATTTTCCATAGAGAGATGAAGCTCTTTTTGGTGATTCTTCTGCAAAAGTGAAGAATCCTCCAATTATCAGGTGAGTTTTCGGTTTTATATTTTGTTAGAGTTAGTTATAAACTCTGTGAAAGTCAGTTGGAGGTTAGCTTCTGTTAAAAACTGGTTAGGTTTTTCAGTTAGAAACTTTGTTAGTAATCTCGGTTAATTAAGTTAGTTGTTAGTAAATTAACTTTTGAACTGAACTGATATGAGATTGGATAATTGCTCTGACTTTGGTGCTATGAGTACGGAGTTGTCATGAGTTTTGCTTCTCAAGTGATCGAGTGAAGATTTGTATACCTAAGAAGACTTTGACAACTGGTCATTGTAGATGAAGTCCTTGAGGGGCCAGTGATCGTTATATCTCTTAGGGGACCGGGTAGGTCAAAATTCTTAAGGGATCATGTAGGTTCATTGTTGTTAATATTCACCAGTGAATAGTCTGTGCATCTGTAATCTATTGAGATTAGTGGATTAAGTCCTTGCTGAAGGCAAAATCATTCGAGGAGGCAAGACAAGATATAGTCTTGTTGAAGGCGAACTTGAATAAATTAAGTGTGTTTTTTATTTATTTCAAACACTTTATATTCTTTCATAGCTTTATCAAATAGTTTTTGACAAAGGGAATGGTTTGGAAAACCCAATTCAAACCCCCTTTATTTTGTTTTTCTCTACATTCACTTAATTCAAATCAAACATGACAAAGACAAACATGGAAAGCATTGTGATTCGAGTCATGTAAAAAGTGTGATTAGAGTCAAACTAGGGAGTGACTGACAAGAGGTGAGTGATTCGAGTCAGTGCAACTTCTGATTCGAGTCACAGTGTTGAATAATTCAAATCAGGTGTAAACTGTTATTCTAATCACATACTCTGATAACTTCATGTTCTCCAGTGTTGTATTTGATTCGAGTCATGGATTGTGAATGACTTGAGTAACACATAATAAATATCAATTCTTCCTTTTCAAAATAGTTTGAGATTTTCCTTCCCACATAACTTAAAAACAAATATCACATATGATTCTTGTTCCACTAACTTAAGAAATTAATTTAAAGCACCATTATCAAACCCAAATACAAGCAATTGAATTATGATGCTAAAAAATGGATTGATTCAAAACTCAATGAAAATATGTGGAGTTAATGAGGAAACTCAATAAACAAAAGTAAATGAAACTAAAGCTTAAAAGACAATAAACAAAACCATTTTGCGGGCTCTCCTCTAAATGTATTAGAGACATACAACTCCAGTCTCCCATTTTTTTATGCTTGGAAATCTTTAATGTCGACTTGAGTAGACTTTTAGGCCAAGGAAAATGAACACTTAGGCTCCCCATAAATCATTGCACACATACAACACAACATAAAATGCATAAAAAAAATTCTAGACTCACATTACAACTCCCCCCTTGACAGAATTAAAAATAGGTATATCGAAATGAGTCTAAAAACCTGATAACCAACCATAAAACAAATAATTCATATGAACACGTAAGCTAAAGAGCTAAGAAGGATATACAACATCAGAGATCAAGTACAAAACAAAAATATAGACATGTTACATGCAACAAAATGCAAAGTAGACATGCAACAACATATAATTAAGTGATCAAAACTATTATATAAGGAAGATTAAATCATGCATGAACAAGTACATGAATTCATAGGTGCACATAATTAGAAACACACATTTAAAAGGACTTTAAATGCAAAGAAGAACAATAAAAAATATGCTAGATATGAATCAATGAAATTAAGAAGGTAATAAGGAAACCAATGAGAATATCTATAATAAACATACACATAATGATATAGAACCAGATACAAGAGTTATAGAGACATACCAATGTAGTCGGTTAAACTATAATTTGCTACAAAATTTAGATAACAAGTGATGAAATTAATCATAAATCCTAATCTATTTAAGGCATGAGGAATCCAAGATTCCCAACTCCATACAAATATTGTGAAAAGGTTCCGATGACAATGGTTTTGTATAAATCTACTCCTAAACTTGTTCTTCATGAAGGTCCAAACAAGTCTAGATGAAGAAGTTTGAGAGGTTTTAATGTTGAAACAACCTTTTACAATTTAAACGAAACTACCGTTTGCTTTCCCATTTGGAAAGAATCACATAATTTATCCTTTGAAAATTAAATCTTTGGAAGACAAATAACTAGATTCTTGGATGTTATTCTATTGATTAAGTCAAAATGCATGTGACTTAAGTGTGTATTCCATAACCAATAAATCTCACCCTAAGGGACTAAGCACTTAGTTCCATGCATTGGTACATCGTCGAGATCAAGCATATATACATTATCAATCTTAGAAGTCTTAAACACAAGGTCTTTACTTTCCTTATGCTCAATTAAGTTGCTTAGAGTATCAAAAACCACATAGTACCCTTTGTCGCATAATTCTAAGTAGGTTGTGTTTAATCCCTTTAACTAAAAGCACATTTTCAATGGTGAACATGGAGGGATTTCCCACAATACATTCATCTAAAAGTTTTACATCTCGTGTTGTCCTTATACGTGATGTGACCACTTTATTTCTTACCGAACTTGATGAACATGGAAACATCTCATGTCATGTGTCTTGAACATCCATTATCTAGAAACCATAACCTTTTGGCAAAGACAATACCTTCATAAAGATAATCAAATAGGAAATTTAGGTACCCAACTAATGAGTCCTTTAGGGATAGTAGAGGGACACTTAGGTATCCATATCATTTTACCATTGAGAACTTGGATGTTTCTAATATGACAAAGAGGCCTAATGTGACCCTTATCAACACAATAATGACAAACAAATTTAGATTAAATGTTTTTTTCTATTTCTCCTAGCGATATGAGGGTTTTTCTTTAAAAAAATTTATTTATCACTCAAAGAACTAGTAGAAGATATAGCATGCGTCATTTGATAGTTTTGATTTCAATTTTTAAGTTGGACAAGTAACGCACTCTAATTTTTCTAACTTTTCAAGTAAAATGCCAGAAACATTAAAACACTCATCAAGTAGAGATGTATGTGCTTCATTAATAGCTTTCGATAATTCACGATATGAATATTCATCATCAAGATCAGAAGTGTATACTTGTGGGCCTCCACCTTTCTTATGTTCCATCAAACATAGGTTAATACACTCATTATCTAAACTTGAGAAATAATATGAGGAGGATTTTTCACCCTTTTGTTCCCATGAGATATAGGCTCTACAAACTTTAGCATTTTTGCCTTTCATCTTGTAGACTTTCTTTTCTTTCTTTTTGTGATGTTTGGTGAGACATTAACAAGTAATTCTATAATGTCCTAGTGTTCTGCACTCATAACATGTGATATCATCATCATTTTTCTTGCGTTCTATTTTAGGTATATGAGTATTTTTTAAGTTTACCACACATTTTTCAGAATGCTTGATCTTGTTTCTTTTCAAGTATTTATTGTAGCATCTAACAAATAAACCCATCTCCTCTTCTTTAGGAGATTCTTTGTCATAGTTATCACTTTCTTCCTTTTACTTCTTTGCTTTAGATGACAAAGCTTTCAAAGAAATATCCCTTTTGTCTTATTTCCTTTTCTCTTTCTTTTTCGACTTTACTTCACTATCTACGAGTCATTTCAGTTCACTTTCATGCTCAACTAGTTTTCCAAATAAATTTGTGATGTACAAAATACTAAAATCGTTAGATTCTTTTATAGCGGTAACATTTGGTTGCCACTCCCTTCACATCGACCTTAATATGTTGGTAGCACAACATTTGTTAGAAAATATTTTTCCAATTTTTCTTAGTTTGTTTATAAAGTGAGGAATCTAGTCTACATTGAATTCACCAATTCTTTGGATTTTGTACTAAATAGTTCAAACTCCTCTATAAACATGTTTATATTAGAATCCTAGAGGTCATGGGTTCCCTCTTAAAGGGTTTGGATAGCTTACATACCTTTTTCACTCTTATGACGTGAAATTGAGTATAATACTTTCACACTTAAGGATAAGTATATTCCTCACATTCAGATCATATGTCGCCTTTTTCTATTTCATTTTATTCCGAATAATTTTGGAGTTTAACAATATCATCGTCTCAGATAAAAGGTAATTCAGTGAGGTCTACCCATAAGCTTTTTCGGACATGAAATTCTGGTATTAGATATGAGATGTCGAAGGTGATGTCACGACACTAATATATGTTTTGATGAACAAATAACAACACAAAAACTAAATGTAGAAAACTAAATAACATAGTGAATTGTTTACCCATTTTGGTGCTACACACCTACGTTTGGAGGCTACCAAGCCAGGTATGAAATCCACTATTAGCAGTATTAATTTGGAGTTAAACTTCCCCGTTTACACCCCTTACTTAATCACTATCCAATGACCCTTCTACCTAAGACCTTCTTAGATATGAGAAACCCCTCTCACTCCCCTCAGTAACAAACGGTGACAATTAACAATAAAAAATACTTGAATACACACTTCAAAGACACATAATCATCATTGCTTAAAAGCTTATTGATGATTAACAATTTACAACTCAACTAACATCCACCTCAAGTATTAAAAATACTAGAGTAGCTCACAAGTAACAACCAACAAGGGCTTAAAACCTAAAACTAAAACTCAATACGTTCAACATTTTTATGGAATGGCTAACTCTGCAAGAAGGGTTAACATGTCCTTTTATATGATCACAACAGCTAGGTTTGCTTTACATTAAGTCTTCATCGAGTCCTATACTTTCTCCATGATAGTAGGATAAAATTTCTCCAATAATGTTGTAGAAGAACGTTACAAAGGTTGCTTAATCCAATCATACAATTTAAAACAAACAGACTCCTAATGTTTCTGAACTAAAAGACCAGTTCAGGGTTGTAGCACATGTTAGGAAATCTGCTGTGACATCTTCATAAAACCTGCTGATACATTATTCTTCAAGGCATTTTCTGAGTAGAATGTTTTACCAACATTGCTGCCAATCTACAGAACTAACAAGCTCCCCCTTTGGAAAATTTTGGCTAAAACATTATTTGAGGATATAAGCCATATAATTAACATCAGCATCACAATTAACAGTTAAGTACATATGTCATACCCCAAAATTTGCCCTCTTATTCCTCAAGACATTTCATACATCCATACTCAAGGATTCCTCAAGAGTTGATCAGACAAACTCTCTCCTAGACAATCAACCCAAACTAGGGTTTGGCTATCCTCAGATCCAGATGGATTTCCAACATCTCCAATGGTCATCATGCCTCCTCATATGCTTCAAAGAATCTCCATGTCAAGTTTCAAGCCTTACAAGTCAAGTTTCCTCAGACAATTACTCAGATGGTTGAAAATCAGTTGTATTGGGCAAAAAGTCAATTGTGGTCAACATACAGTCAAAACTCCTGATTTTTGGTCAACATCCTCATTTTGAAGTTACATTCATCATTTGATCAAGGGTTGATCATGACTCATCAAGAAAACTCAAGATTTGCTCAAAAGTCAAACTTTCCAAATTAGGGTTTCCTTGAGAAAAGTCAACTGAACTTTGACTGAGCATAACTTCTTCATACTTTCTCATAAATTTTTCCACCACCTCTCATTTTGAAGGAAATTCAATTCTCTACAACTTCATGTCTCACAAGAATGGCCAAAAAATGCTTCATTTGGAAGATATGGATCAAAATATTACAGGTCCTTTTCAAAGTCAACAAAAGTCAACTTTTTTGCATCGAAGTTTTATTGAGCATGGAAACTCCAATTGTGATGAAACCAAAGAGGTTGTTTAGAGGACACCTAGAGCTTTCTAAAAAGTACAAGAACATTCAAAAATGTGGAAAATTGAGCAAAATACACCTTGCACAAGTTGGGCATTTTTGGACAATTGCACAAAGAGAGATACTTGTCAAAACCCAAAATTTTGCAAATGGGCCCAACTTTTCTTGGTTTAAACTTGTTCCTTATCTTATTTGGAACCTCCAAGCCCAATGCCACGAATTTTGTCTTTATTTTTCTATTTAATTTGGATTTTATTCATTTAAAAACAAATTAAATTAAAAAATAAGGTATAAAATCAAAATTAAATGCAAGATTGATTTTTCTCTCATCCTTGAGGTCCAAGCAACTCATCAAAGCTGGCAAATTTCAAAATATACATTGATTTGGCAAGAAATTGATGAAATTTGATCAAAAAAGGAAGATTTGATTTCATACAAAATCAAATATTTTTTACATTGATTGATCATTATTTGCTCTTGAATTCAGCCCAAAATCCATCCATTATAAATATACAATGCATACAACATGAGAAAGGACAGAAAAATTGCTTGGAGGAACCCTAACCTAAAGCCAAAAAACCGTGTTCTTGAAGCAATTTGCAGCCATAGTTTTGCTTCGACTCAGCCAATTCCAAGCATCCAAACACATTCCTTGAGGTCTCCTGAATCATTCCAGACCTTTACAACTCTCAAAACCATCAAGAATCACGAAATCCAGTTTTGGTTTGTTCATACTTTTTCCAAATTCGAATTCTGTTATTCATGCATCTTTGACATGTTTTGACGTTTGTTTTGTGTTTAGAACAAAGTTTGCAAGCTTTCTGGATGATTTAATTGCATTTTTATGGCCTGAAATGAGAATCACCATTGCTAGGGTTTTCTGGTTCAAATTGGGGTTTCTCTAAATCCGTTAAATTGGACAAAACCAATGCCACCAGTGTGTTTAGAATCTTGTTTGCAATCGATTCATGTACTTATAACTCATTTATATTGCTTGTATGAAGTTTTTTAAAATATGCAGGGGCCTTAGCGTCGAACGAGACCGACGCTAAGTGTTGAATTTTCAAACGAAGATGACGATGTTCTTCGCGCGTGTTCTGGGCAATCAGGACTCAAATTCGCTTAAAACGATTTCGTTTCAGTTTTATGACACCAAACGCGCTTTGGCTCAGTGGTAAAGGCAGGGGAGCGTGAGTTTTCACCAGAAGGCCACCAGTTCGATTCCTGGCAAGACCATTCCATTTTTACTCTTTTGCAAAACTAACTTATTTTTCTATTTTTCTTTAATATTTTTCATCTAATTTAATTTATCTTCAATATTTTTTATCATGCATCTAAAAAACACCAAAAATATTTATTTTTTGCATTATTGTCAGAAAAATGTTTATTTAATTTTTAATATTAAAATTAATATTTTTGCATGCATATTTTATTTAATTATTAATTAATCGTTTGAATGACTTTTAATTGTTTTTAAATATCGAAATCGATTCCGAAAATTACCAAAAAATTATCTTATCATCTTATTGTCATTACTAACATAAAATTTTTTTCTCCTTTCAAAACTCTTATTTTTACTAACATTTTCCTCTTATGCAATTTTCTCGTGTTTTCGATTATGTAACTGTTCACAGGTTGTAACGTTTCGGACGATTTTTCTTGCTTTTCTTTTTCAATTATGTAACTGCCTATGGGATGTACTAGTTTAATTAGGACTTTTATTTTCCGCACTCTTATTATTTTCCGCACTTTATATTTCCGCAATTTACTTTCCGCACCATATAAACTACTAGTAATTAGGTGTGTATGGAAAGATAAAATTGGACATAGATCACCCATAATTTCAAGATAACATATCTGAATTTGACACACTCTTTTCACACATGCACCCCCTATAGTATTCTCTCTCATTGCCTTTCGAATAAATGGTCAAGTCCCTCGAATGTAGAGGTATCCTAGCACCGTTGCCTTCAAAATATATCATCATAGTCCCTTCAAATCAAAGATCATGAGTCCCTCGACATGGCCTACGAAAACATGATCTCGTCCCTCGATTGTTGCCTACGAAAAGTGATGATCGTCTTTTCGAATGTGCTAGGATACTCCTACAAGTTGCCTTCTATGACCATCCGATGTCCCTTTCGAATGTCCCGCTTACATCCAACGAATAGGGTTACCTGCCAACTAATGGTACGGATAGCACTATTCTAAAGGAACGTAAAAAACACGAAAATGACCATTCTGAGTAGGTAATAAGACTTTTAGTTGCTTGCTCTATCAAAATACTTTTTCACACCACACACTTTTGTCAAAGTTCAAACTCTTTTCAAAAACGAAACATTTTCGAACACTTTGTATACATTCCTACATGAATCATTACAAAGCCAAAGCGAAATGCCTTTTCAAAACATTTTTGTCAAACACACAGAAAGCACTTTTTCTGAAAATGATCTAGAAAGTAACTAAGAGCCCGTAGATAACTACGGATGGAAAGGGGTGCTAATACCTTCCCTTTTCATAACCTTTTCCCTTACTCAGAATCTAACGAAGGTCTTTTCCTGTTCTTTTCACCTTCCCTTAATTGGATAAAAGAAAAGTCGGTGGCGACTCTTGCTATCCGCACATTTGCGATACAAAAATCTCAAAGTCAGTTCACCGTATTACAACATACAGCATAAACATGGATGTCAGCTTCACACAATTCATCAGACATATCAGAGCAGCACAACATAATCAGCATAACAGTTCATCAGAGACACAACAGTCAAATTAAATGTTCAAACATCAGTTAGAACATCACATCACAAATGCACAAACATATTTACATAGTCAGTATCATTTTCTCCCCCTACATACAACATCAGTATATTTTAGATGCACACACAGTTAGCTGCTCCCCCTCAACATCAGAATTTCAGCACTTCATTGGGCAATATCACATATTCAGAGTTAGTCAATCATTCAGGCTCACAAGTCACAAGTCACATCACTCTCCCCCTTTTAGCCATAATATGCTAAAACTAGAATTAACTCATAAAAAATAACGGTATGAAATTCTAGATTAAACTATCATTCATTGTTACATAAAGTTAATTGTTAAGGATATTACATACCAAATAATTTGTCAAGCACATTAGTGCGAAAATTACACAAGAGATAATTAAGAATATAAAATAGAAGCTGTTAGAAACACAATTGACACAACTTCAAGCATATTCAATTATCTGAAGAACCAGCAGACCCAACACTTTCATCACTTCCTGATCCATCTTCAGAAGAGATTTGACTCTCACTTGTAGAACTTCTTTCTTCTTCCTGCACCTCCTGAGTAGAACTTATAGCAACAACCCTCCTTAGAGCTCAAATGGTTTCTTCAAATTTCAGCTTTCTTGCTGAGCTGATATGTATAACCTCATCCAGTTCTTTACATGCTTGTGTTAACTCAGAAATCATAGCACCCTTACTTGAGGTCTTGTTCTCAGCACCTGCAGATGTTGAAACAATGTCTAGGACATGTTCCCCTGCAAACAATTTTTGGTGAAGTGATAAGGGAGCTCATCTTTTGCTGCTAGTATCAAGGGTGGATATAACTCCAGGGTGTTGTTAATGAATGATACCACATATCAGAGTGGGAATGGTAATAAGGCTCTTAACAGTACAAGTGTCAGCATGTTTAATTGTTTGATCAAAGATGTAGAAACCATAGTCAAATGGATTCTTTATACCAACAACATAAATAAATCTTCCCATCCCCACTGAAATTGTTGAGGTGTGATTTATGGGAACCTAGTTGGAAGCTCTAATCCTATACAAGATTGCATATTTAACACTCAACTTCCCAACAGATAATTTCCCTTTAACAGGCCATGCAGTCACTTGGTTTGCAGTGATGGTCTTGCACACTTGATTGTCAGTTACTTCAGAATCACTTTCCTCATTTTCACTTCTTCCAAGGTACTTGTTGATAACAGCAGGTGAGAAGTTAACACACTTTCCTCTCACAAAAACTTTCTTGAAATCCTTGCTCCTTTTATCAGCACAGTTTTCAGGGATGTTAACAATAAATTCCTTAACTAGAACCTCATAACATTTAGCCAGCTTGGTTACATCCTTCATCAATCCAACATCAGAGATTAACTTCATGATTTCCTTATATTCCAAGGCATCTCTTACCAATTCTCTTTCCAAATAAATTCTCCTATGATAAATATACTTTCATCTTGAGAAATAGTTGGTGGAGTGGAAGGATATGTTGTTTGTAGGGGCATCAGGCACATCATCAGAAGGCCTCTTAATGATAGACTTCTTCACAGGAGTAATGTCCTAGACATCATCCTCAACATCATAGTCTGAGTCTGATTCATACCTAATTTTCCTCTTGCTTGATGAGGGAACAACTTTGCTCTTGGCTTTGGGAGGTCCATACAAGACCTTCTTCTTGACACTCTTGGAGGGAGTACTTGAAACCACAACTTTACCTTTTCTTGTCTTCAACCTCTAAGCTATTCCAGGGTTCACATTGACAATCAACTCATTGTCATATAATTCATCTACATCTACAACTTCTTCACCCATCTTGTTCTTAGTTCTTGTTGGACTTACATCAGCTTTCTTGTTAGAGGGAGCTTCTTTCACAAGTGATGTTTCAACGTTAGGTGTGGCTTTTCCAAGATTAGACTTAGTTCCCTCTCCAAGACTCCCTTTAGTATTTTCTTCTTCCCTTATAGATGATTCAATAGGCCCTCTTGGGGAAACCTCGGTAGGTATATGGGAAAGAGGAATAGTGATTGCTTGAAAAGGTAATCCCACATTCAAGACCCTAGTGTCTAATTTCCTTATAGTCCTATCAACATCTACATCATCTTGATCTGGTTCATTATTAGTAAGATTAGAAGTATTACCTACAACAAGGGATGAAGTTCCTATTGGACGCCTTGCATGGAAGGTGCAGAGTTTTTTATGTCTTGTCTCCAGACATGGAATCATGGCCAGTGGAGCCACGTCTAGGACTTCATCAGTGGAGATGTTCTCATTGTGGGCTTCAGAGTTAGACGAGCATAAATTGTACTCAAACTTAGTGCTTAATAGATGCAGTCTTGACATATTTACTTTGGAGGTGCCTTCATGAGTAGTTTAAAGAATTTCCCAAGCATCTTTGGCAACTTCACATGTATTTACCAATTTGAAGATGTTTCCCCAATAATAACAGGATGTGACCATCCTTTCAAAACAACTTTCCAAGCCCTACTATCCAAGGACATTAAGAATTCCACCATACTAGGTTTCCATAGATCATAGTTAGTACCATCTAGAATAGGTGGTCTGCTCACGAATCCTCCTTCCCTGTCCATAGTACCATAAAGTATCTTCCCTAGATCTCACACACAGGCAGAGCATGATGCCTACTCTAATACCAATTGAAATTTTAGTATCAGATATGAGATGTCGAAGGTGATGTAACGACACTAATATCTTTTTTGATGAACAAATAACAACACAGAAACTAAATGCAGAAAACTAAATAACACAGTGAATTGTTTACCCAGTTCGGTGCTACACGCCTACGTTTAGAGGATACCAAGACAGGGATGAAGTCCACTATTAGCAGTATTAATTTGGAGTTAAACTTCTCCATTTACACCCCTCACTTAATCACTAACCAATGACCCTTCTACCTAAGACCTTCTTAAATATGAGAAACCCCCTCACTCCCCTCAGTCACACACGGTGACAATTAACAATAACAAATACTTGAAGACACACTTCAAAGACACATAATCATCATTGCTTCAAAGCTTATTGATAATTAACAATTTACAACTCAACTAACATCCACCTCAAGTATTAAACAATACTAGAGTGGCTCATATGTAACAACCAACAAAGACTTAAAACCTAAAATTAAAACTCAGTACGTTCAATATTCTTCTCTAATGGCTAACTCTGTAAGTAGGGTTAACATGTCCTTTTATACGATCACAATAGCTAGGGTTGCTTCACATAAATCTTCACCGAGTCTTGTACTTTCTCCATGAAAGTAGGATAAAAGTTCTCCAATAATGTTGCAGAAGAACGTTACAAAGGTTGCTTAATCCAAGCATACTATTTAAACTAACAAACTCCTAATGTTTCTGAATTAAAAAACTAGTTCAGGTCTGTAGCACATGTCACGACATCTACTGTGACATCTTCAGAAAACCTATTGATACATTATCCTTCATGGCATTTTCTGAGAAGAATGATTTACCAAAATTACAGTCAATCTACAGAACTAACACAACTGATTGTAAATTTACATACTTGTTCTCTTTCCAATAAGCATAATTCTTGCCTTAAAAAACATATGCTCTATTATACATTCTCTTTGGATCATAATCGTCAACCATATTCCCAAACTTTTGAATCGCTTAGAATTGATAAAAAATCAACTATGATATTAATTATTTGATGAAAATATGGAGTAGAGAAATGGTTTAGAGGTGAGGGTGAAAATACCTTTATTCATAAATTCGGCCGATTTTCTAAAACTATAATATTAGAGATTTTTCAAATGTGCAGAAATCTTAAAGCTAAATAGAGATCTTATGCTTTTGTTGAAATTCAACCACATTGGTTAACACACAATTCATAAATCTCACAGATTGTTCAAACAATGTTTAATTGAGTAATTGTAGATTACAAGAGATGTGGCATGTACAATGATTCAATTAATACAGGTATTTAACGTCACTAATTTTTCATATTTTAATCAGAACTAAAGCTCAATTAGGTACCAATTATAACAAAATCTAACGATATGTAATAAATTGCTATCCACGAAATTAAACGATAAACTATGATAAGAATTGATAACCTAATAATGCAATATCCTTTGAAAATTAAAATCCAAGAGAGAGAGAGAGAGATGGGGGGGAGGGAGAGAGGGATGGAGAGAGAGAGAGAGATAACAAGGGATAAAGGGAGACACACACACACACACACACAGATAACGAGGGAGGGAGAGAGAGAGAGAGAGAGATACAGAGAGAGTACACCGGGATGTATAGTGGTTTGACTCAATCGTCCTCACAAGAGCCTACTCCACTCTCCAATGGTTTCTCATTAAAAGATTGTTTCAACTATCTTTCGATACGTATTATTCAATTCACACAATCACAGATCCATAATAATTTAAAAAAAAAATCTATATCCTATATCGACATTAACTTGCATACAACCTTTATATAAAACTCCCACTGCTTAAATCTTCCAACTTCACCAATCTGCTTCAACTCTTCGTGTGTAACAATCACCCATGATCCCACTGACTTCTTGAGCGATGAATTGTTTTAAGATTGAGAAAAAATTATACTCTGTTCATAGGCTTCCACACAACACTACCAAGGTTAACTCGAGAAAAGAACCTCATTTTCAATGGAATTTGTCTGTACTAAACAAAACACCCACAATCTTGCAAGCTTCCTAAAAAATCTTAACAAAGTGTTCAAGAACTCCTCCAACATTTACAAATCTCCATAATCAAGATTTTAATCTAAATAAGAGTTTGAAGATGAAAAAAAATTTGTTTGCAACAGATTTTGAATTTTAATAAATGAAGGATGTTGATCCTCACAAAATCACTATGAAAAATGTTATCAGTTATTTAAGTTGTTGTTTGGAATGAGATGACATAAATAATTTATATGTGCAAGAGATTAAATACAAAAATGAAGAAAAATGTTAGTTAGATTAGAGTCAAAAACATTTTATGATCTGAGTCAAATGAGCAAGTGGAGTGAAATAAAATCTCATAAAGAAAAGCTACTCATATTCATGTTATTAGAGTCTGTTGTAACCTTGATTCGAGTCATGAAAGCTCATGATTCAAATCAAATTTGACAGAGGAAAACAAGAAAACATGGAAAGCATTATGAATTGAGTAATATAGAAAGCATGATTCGAGTCAAACTGGGAAGTGACTAACAATAGGCGTGTGATTCAAGTCATGCTGCATGATTTGAATCAGGTGTAAACGGTTATTTGAATCAGAAACACCAACAACTTTTTGTTCTCCCCTGTTTGATATGATTTGAGTCATGGAATGTGAGTGACCCGAGTCACACACAATAAATCTCAATTTTTAAAATTTTTTAAAATAGTTTGAGATTTTACTTTCTACATGACTTAAACCAATATCACATATGATTCTTGTTCCACTAACTCAAGCATTTGACTTAAAACATCCTTATCAAACTCAAATACAAACAATTGAATTATGCTTTGTTAAAAAATAAATTGATTCAAAACACAATCTAAAGATATACAATTAATGAATAAACTCAATAAATAAAATTAATGAAATAAAAATTTAGATGACAAGTAACAAAATCATATCGGGGGTTATCCTCCTACCTGTATTATAGACATGCTCATATTATATACTTATAGTTTGTATATAGATTCCTTCGACTTTCTTTTCCAGATTTACTCTAGCACAAGAATTAGGATGCATTATAATTTTTTACGTGTGGTTTTCATTTGTTAGGTATTGGCTTTTGCTGTTATGTTTAAAAAATGTGGTGGAAATCATCGACAACTTCATTGGATACTAGATTTTTCAAGATTGTTGATGATAAGGATACTAACATTTTTATCCTTATCCCAAGACTTCTAGCTCAATCTTGAGTGACTTTAGATTCTATTTAAGATCAAAATATTTTTGACTTAAAGAAATGAAATATCCCAACTTTTGATAACCACGTAAGTCATGGAACTATGGTTATACCAGTGTACGTTTTTTTTTAATAAGGTGGGCTGGGCCACCACAAAAAATATATTAGATACAAAAGATGAGGTTACAAAGAGGAAGATCAAAAAGGGGGGTCCAAACCAAAAACCCCCTTAATGAGTAACTCTAAAATAAGGTAAACCAATGGAATTTCTAGCAAATTCCATTAGGATATCTCTATGAACCACATCCCACCAAAATAAATCATTTACATGTAAACCTATGTTAGTTAGTTTATCAACACAACGATTTTCCTCTCTAAATATGTGAGTGACCAAAAAATTAATGGATCTAGAATAATGGACAACATTTTTCCATCTAGTGCGAAGAGACCAAGAAACAATATGTGGATTAGAGAAAGCCAAAACCACAAACTTTGAATCCGATTCCAGCCAAAGGTTAGACCAATTTTTCTGCTTGGCTATCTCAATAGCCATAATGGCTCCAAAAAGCTCAGCGTTGATGGCATTTCTTGGCCCAATGAATTTGGAAAAGCTGCCCAAATGCGCTCTGTTGTGGTCTCTGAAAATGCCTCCACGAGCCGCAATAAAATTTTAAAAAGAGCCATCGATGTTACACTTCACCCAACTCGTAAAAGGGGGGTGCCACAAAAATTCTTTAACCAAAAAAGTATTAGGAGGCCGGATAGTAACATTGAAAAACTTCAAAAGTTGGAAATCAAGCATAGAGTTTGAACCTATTTTAAGAGATAAATTACCAGACCGGGCGACAAAAGATCTGACATGATTGAGAGAAATTTTACAATGGGTTTTCCTATATTCAAACCTAGAGTCATTTCTTTCCTTACAGATGCCATGAAAAACAAAAGTGATGGCAACCACAGAGAAAAAATTAAGCGCAACAAGATCCTTCCACAGGCTAATGGCAAAAGGACAGGAGAAGAATAAATAATCCTTGGATTCACAGAATTTGAAACAGACGCTGCAAACCGAAGGACCCTGGAAACCCCTAACCGCCAGCGCATCATCAGTCGGCAGCTTGTTATCAATAACCTCCAAATCAAGAGAGAACGAGAGGGAGGGACAGAGGGGCTCCAAATAATCTTACCCTAAACAGAATTGAAAGAGCTACCGGCCTGAAAATTATACGCCTCTTTCAGCGTGAGCAAACCATTCTCCACCAGGAACCAAACGAAATGATCTTCAGAGTTAGACACAGGAAGAGGAATATTGGACATTAAATTCAAAAGATTCGGAAACATATCAAGAACCTCTTGAGGAAAAGATCAGTTGTGATTATGTATGTAACTCGAAGCTTTGTCATTGAAAAAACTGAAATTGTTGTCAGATATATTCAAAGAAGCAATCACCTCCGAGCCGACCCGATTATCCGTCCAAAAATTGATGCTGCTACCGTTGCCAACAATCCAACCAGAGTTTTTCTTGACAACAGTGTAGTAACTTTTAATAATGCTCCACAACGAAGAAAAGATGTGATGAGAAATGTGAGAGTTTCCCCGAAATGCTCTAGCACGAAGCAAACAAGTGCAACCATCATGAGAGTGAAAAAGCTCCCAACAGAGTTTCAAATTTGCAGCATCATTCAAGGTGTAAAGCGACCAAATACCTAAGCAACCAGCATCAAGAAGACGACAAGACTACTTCCAGGAAACGGTAACCAATTTCTTTTTATCAATCTCACCACTCCAAATAAAGTTTTTGGCCCATCTCTCCAAACACTTGAGAGCAGAGATTGGCCATGAGTATACCAGCATACAGTGCAAAGTCATGTTGTGGACTATGGATTTAACTAACATCAATCTACCAGCCATAGAGAGCAGGCTGGATTTCTAGGCCGACAACTTGTTCCGCACCTTGTCTCCAATGTATTAAACTTGAAGAATCCTGGGCCTGCCACAAAAAATGGGAGCACCCAGATAGATGAAAGGAAGCTTCCCCATGCAAAAACCCAAATTGTTGGCAATGGAGGCGCGTTTTCGAGGATGCAATGATCCAGCATACACAATCGATTTATCCTGGTTCACAACTTGACCTGAGAGATTTACATAACGTTGGATAAGGTTGGTGAGGGAAGCAATGGAGGGACCATCTCCTTTGCAGAAAATCATAATATCGTCGACATACAAAACATGAGAAGGAACCTTGTAACATCTAAAGGCAGATATAAAATTCACAAGCTTCTTGTTTACAAGATCAGAGATATCGCGACTCAAAACGTCCTCGGCCAAGGAGAAAAGTAGGGGAGAAAGCGGGTCCCCTTGTCTGATGCTGCTAGAACAGGAAAAATAACCTATGAGAACCCCATTAAAGGATACCGAAATGAAGGAAAAATGCAGGATGGAACTGATCCACAAGCAAAATTTGTCATTGAAGTCGTAGGCTTTGAGGACTCTGATTAAGAACGTCCAACTAATAGTATCAAATGCTTTTGCAATATCTACTTTAATAGCCAAATTTCCAACCTTGCACTTGTTATGTAAGAGATTTATTGCCTCTGGTGTCACACAAATACAATCATTAATAATCCTTCCTTTTATGAAAGCACGCTTCTCGGAGGAAACGATCACGAGGAGAATTTTTGATAACCTGTCAGCAAGAATTTTAGTCAGAATCTTGTGCTTGAAATTTGCTAAGGAAATCAGACGAAATTGATCAATGGCAATGGCATTGGGCACCTTAGGAATCAGAACCAGAATATTTGTGTTGTAACTAGGCATGATCCATCCATCACAAAAGAACAACAAAACCGCATTAATAACATCATCCTTGATGATGTCCTAATACATTTGAAAGAAGAAGCCTCCAAAACCATCCAGAGTTGGCACACTATTCTTGTCGAGGCTCATAACCGCGAAGTGAATTTCCTCCTAAGAAGGTAACATGGTGAGAAGCATGTTAGTCTCAGCAGAAATCAAGGAAGGAATCACATCTTCAACAAGGCTATCATCCTGCGAACTAGAGCTGTTGTTAAAGAGATTTGTGTAGTAGGAAACAACATGGTCAGCCATAACATCTTGCTTTATGATCATACTTCTATTCACACGCAAACAGGAGATACTCTTGGTGCGCTGTTTGACTTTAGCAATTCTATGGAAGAATTTAGTATTGCGATCGCCATCCATGTTCCATTTTACTCGAGCCTTTTCTTTCTAATAATCCTCCTCCGTTTGTAAGACGTTGTCAAGATTCGTTTGAGAGATTCTTTCCTGGTCAAGGAGAAATTCTGACGGGCCATCATTCACAATCTGATTTTGAATATGACAAAGATGTTCTTCAGCCAGTTTCACATTATCATGAATATTTCCGAAGACATTTCTATTCAAATCCTTGAGCTTTGATTTGAGGATCTACATCTTCCTATTCAATATAAACATAGGGCAACCCACCACTCTAACCTTCCAAGTGTCAATAATAACCTCTTTACAACTGGGGTTGGAGGCCCACATTTGAAGAAACTTGAACGAAGAGGCAACTTTTTCCTCATCCTTAGAGAACTCAAATAAAATAGGAAGTGACCGGATCTATTTCTAGATTGCGTTCTACAGGAAAATTTCGACCAGAAATCAACCCAATTTTGATTGCAAATGGTTTTATCCAGTCTCCTCTTAATATGAAGAACTCCTTTTCTACCATTCTTCCAAGTGAACAAAGCACCAGCAGTGTCGAGATGCAAAAGAGAATTATTTGTCGTCCAATTAATGAAGTCTTCAATGGGAGTCTTGGCCAGAATTCTGGATCCTCTATGCTCATGAGCCCCCAAGATACAGTAAAAATCACCAATAAACACCAAAGGAATTTTGTGGAAGATTGTAACTGGTTCAAACTGTACTACAAATTATGTCTAACACTAATATTAGTAGAAGCATACACGACAAATATACCAAAAGGACCCTCATTGTCTTGAATCAAGAAAGACACCTGTTGACTATCTGAGGCGAGAACTAAAGGATCCAATCCACAAGGAAGCAACGCCAAAGATTAGGGGGTAAACTATCTCTGTCATTTACTGCAAACAGTTTAAGCCCTAATCTATTGAGCCAGCGAGCAAGGAATTCCTTCACCTCCATCCACGGTTCAGAAATGAAAACAAAATCTGGCTTATTTTCACGGATGAGCCTCTTCAAAGCTAATTTTGTAGGAGAGTTAGCAATACCTCTCACATTCCAATATAGGAACTTCATAAGGAGAGTTTAGTAGATTATGCTTTAGATCTAGCACCACTCTTAGAGATTGTTTTCCTAGTCTTTTATTTGACTTGCCTTTGACCAATTGAAATTCATCCGGAGGTTCCATAGACTTCAGCGAAAGGGATGAGTCTTCAATGTTGTTCCACAAATTATGCAGGAAAGCCATATCCCGCTGGGCCTCCTGGTTAAAACCTTCACTTTTAACCAACTCAATAATAGGTCTTGGCACAGCCTCTTGATTTGCTGGCACAAAATCAGTGTCGATCTAATCCGAGTCACTCATAACAGGGTTTAGAACTATGGGATTCCTGTTCACGGTAAAAATTAACGAACGAGGGAATCAAATCGGAATTCAAATTTCCGGCTCAAAAAGATTTACTCTTTTGATTTTTTTTGTTTAAAAGATGTTGCGAGTAGCAAGCTTTATTGTTTCTAAACAAGAAAGAAGATGGAAAAGGAGAAAGATGAAATACCCTAAATATGATATGTGATGCGACTAGCGTGAACCAGACGCAACACATTGGGGAGTGACCAGGGTAAGAGGGTTGGTTATATAAAGGAAAGGTATTAGCACCCTATATATCTATAGTTTTCTATAGGAACTTTTTTATGCATTTTTTTGTATGTTTGTGTGTTTTAGTTGCTATGCTATTTCAGGAAAGTTTCTCCTTTGGGATTTTAGAAGGGTAGGTTAGGCAAGAACCTAAGTTTATTTATTATTATGCTCGCAAGGATCATTGGGATCCTCTGCATACATATCCCCTAATGAGAATCAGAGCATCTATAGCTCAGATCTAAGGGAACTAAGGTTTGTTTGGTTTGAGGGAGAAAGAAGTATGCTCACCAAGGGTGAGACCTTGTGCCTACGTATTCTCAAAAGTAGGTTGAAAAAGTTAGAGCAATCGTAGCTCCCACTTATGTGCTAGTGGAAGCAATGCTGATTTTATTAAGAGACAAAGACAAATGTCATCTTAATGAAAAATGTATCTAACCTATTTCATCACATACATTTTTGAAAAGTTGATTGATTAAATCTTTCATTGTAAGCATTGGGTGTTTTTCTTGAGTGTACAAGAGTTACCACTTATAAGTTAAGAAAGATGTTTGAAAAATGTTTAATCTTTCATTGTAAGCATTGGGCATTTTTCTTGAGTGTACAAGCGTTACCACTTACAAGTTAAGAAAGATATATTGTTTTGAAAAAGTGTTTGTTTTGAAAAATGTTTGAAAAAGTATTGATTTGTATGTGATGCTATAGATGAGATACTTCTTCCATAAAGATGATTCATGTCTAAATATCTAGGAGAGTTGTTTTGTTATTATTAGGGGGATGCTTTTAAGAAGCCCGTGGGTCCTTGTATTGTAAGCCCAAGAGGAGGCTATCCGAGGAACATCGCGGGTCCTTGTATTATGAGACCAAGAGGAAGCTATCCGAGGGACATCAATAGTCCTTGTATTGGGAGCCCAAGAGAAGTCTATAGGGTATGGATGGCTTGGCTTTAAGAGTGATTTCACCGGGAAACCATACTCTAAGGGTTCTATTCCAGCAAAGGTTATTCTTTGTATTAGAAGCCCAATAAGAGGATGTTAGAGATTTCCAGATCTCTTTCTTGTATGAGGCCCAACAGAAGGCTAAACTCAACGAGGAAGTTCTTTTGTACGAAACCCAAGAGGAGGCTAACTCATCAGGAGAGTTCTTTTGTACGAATCCCAAGAGAAGGCTAACTCAACAGGTGAGTTCTTTTGTACGAAGCCCAACAAGAGGCTATGGGGAACCTAGTTGTTATACTAGTTGTAATGACATAAATAAACATGAACAAGTATATGGACAAGTATTTATATGACAAAGTGTGTGTGTGCATTAACAGAAGTTTATGAAGGAAATATATAAACAAGTGTATAAAACAAGCAAATAAAATATAGTGTAACTTGAATATATATAAAGGATGTGAAAGAAAATATATAAACAAGTGTTTAAAACAAGCTGATAAGCTAGTATACTTGGATATATACAAGGGAGTGGGACTTACACCTTAAGGGAGACCCGCTGGAATAAGAGCAGTTTCACCGGAAATAATGCTCCTCTTAATACTAGTGCAATTGGTGTATAAGCAGATAAAACTAGTGAACGATATTAGTTATACTTGAATATTTGCAAAAAAAGTTGAATATGTACAAGGAAATTGAATATGTACACAAAGGGGTGGATATGTACAAGGAAACTAAATATGTACATAGGACGGTTGGGACTTGTAACGCCCCGTTTTATTTAATATTATATTATATTAATATTTTGAGTTACCGTTTGACGATTGTTTTGGCGACGATAATATTTATATTAATCAATATATCTGTTAATATATTTGGCGACGTTTCGTTCGGTCCGGTTTTTATTCCGTTCGGTTCGGTAAAATATTATTTGGACCGATATTTAATTCCCCGAAATTATTTTAATTAATTGACTTAATAATATTATTATATATTATTAAGGTGTTAATTAATAAAATAAATTAGGGGTGTGAGGACTAATTGCTTAGGATTGGGTATACACCCTTGGTTGCTAGTAAGAATACATTATAAAACACTTTTCCTCATTTTCTTTCCATTCCAACACCAAAAGCCAAACATAGAAGCTTAGAAACATAGAGGGTTTGGAAGAAGAAGAAGAAGAAGAGCAAGAGCAAGCTTGAGGATTGGGTTTGTTGAATCATCAACAATCATCCAATCACTTGAGGTAAGGGGTTTGATCTTCCATCTCATTATAGTTAGGGTTTGGTGATGTATTTTGGATTTGGGGAAAACTTGATAGGTTGATTCATGAGTTTGGTTGAATGATTGATCAAATAACGTAGAAAGGTTGGGTTAGGAGTATGGATTGTTGGAGTTTTATTGCTAGCTTGTAGGAACTAGGAGTTATAAATGGAAATGAAGGAAACTGTGAAAAACCAGAAAAATTACACTGTCTGTATAACAGGGAAGAAGATGAACGAATGTGGATGAAGGACATGGGAGGCGCCCACCTCACCATGAGGGGCGGCCGTCCCATTCCCCTAGGCGCCCACCTCCCTCCCTTAAGGCTCCCAGGGCGTCCGTCTCATGGGGGGTAGGGATGTGCAACGGAATATTTTGCTGTGTTGTGGTTTCTTGTGTTGTAATTTCATCTCATAATTCACCGGAATGTAACTTTGCTTCTGTTTCTTTAATTTTCCCCAATTTCACATAGTAATAGTTTATATTAATAAAATATAATTAGGACATAAGTTAGCCGATTAAATTTGGAACCCGATTATGTTCCGATTTTCCGATTTCGGTAATTTCGGCGACGAAGCAAGTTGCGCCGAATTCAACGAAAATTGACGTGCTTGCTAAGTTCGACGTGTAGAACGTAGTGGTGAGGTTAGTTTTTCGAAACTCCAATTTTTTACGAGACGACCCAAAATAGACCAATTTACGGTTAAATTGAATCGGATTGCGTTTTAGTCGATTTAAGACACGTATGGACAATTCGATTGCGATGTTGACGATTATGATTAATGTCGGTTATTAAGAATGGCTTTCACGACGATTATTGATGTTTTGACTATTTTTCCGTATTTAGAATTTGGTGAATTAATTGATAATTATGTGGTGTGATTAAACATGATGTTTGCGACGGTGTATTTATTAATGAATACTTGATGATATGCGATGCGATGATATGTTTATCTTGATGTGGATAAATATGGCGACATGGACTTTATGTCAATTTTGATGAGCGATGATGATGTTTTTGTTGTGTTGTTTTTATTGTCGAGTCACATACATTGCATTGCCGACGAGGGCTTTTATGCCAAGCGACGATCGGCTTTATGCCAAATGTTCCTAATTATGGACAAAGTGACGGCACTGACGGGTACCACATGCATAACATAGTCGTGTCTCATG
The DNA here is from genome assembly GCA_021764765.1 of Vicia sativa. Classification (NCBI taxonomy): domain Eukaryota; kingdom Viridiplantae; phylum Streptophyta; class Magnoliopsida; order Fabales; family Fabaceae; genus Vicia; species Vicia sativa. Next base: position 271,148,189 of record CM038792.1, read on the forward strand.
GAGTCGGTTATGTTTATGTTTGAGTTGTTTGGCATTGGGTTTTAATTGATGGATGATGTTGAATTGCGATGATATATGATACTTGTGTTGATACGAGTATAATGATTATGTGACGAAGTTAAAGTGTTAATTTTATACACTAAATGCTAATTTAAAATATGTGAGGTTTTGATATATGTTGGCATACTCTTATTAACTTATATCATTTATAACTCGAAAAACTATTTATATATATTATCATGCCTTTAATTATATGTTTTGGAGTATCTCACCCCTTTACTTGTTTCGCCGTTGCCTTTATATTGGTAACGTGCAGGTGATCCACGAGGATGATGAGGATTAGCTCGAGTCTCTTTATTTTGAGTCGCTTTGCTCTGATCGTAGTAACACTCGGGATTTGGGCGACATTATTATTTTGATAGGATAGTTTATGTATACTATCTTATGATGTTATAACTTTATGTATTGATGATAAGATGATGATATGTATATTTTGTGAACACATCCGTTGTGCTGTGTATAGTCATATGTTTATATGATGAATTATGATATGAATCGGTATGTCCGACTTTTGATGTTTGTGATGTGCATTTTAATGCAAAGTAATGAAAACACGAATATGTGATGCCTCAATTTTTGTTGGATGAAATTTTGAAACTCTGATTTTATTATTTGTTCCGAGGGGTAGAATTGGGGTGTTACATTAGTGGTATCAGAGCCTGGTTGGTCTGTCCGGCCAAGTTGTTGAGTTTGTTGTTATCTAACAATCACGTATTGTTATTTGTTGATTCTAATCCTTGTTTTGTTGTGAGCAGAAGTTGTTATGGCTGGAAGGAACGCTGGTAGGAATGATGAGGCTCTTGCTGCTGCTATGCAAGCAATAGCTCAGGCTTTCCAACACCCGTCGAATGCTGACGAGAACGCTGGGTCTCGTAGTTTGGCAACCTTCCAAAGAGAGAATCCCCCTACTTTCCAAGGAAAGTATGATCCCGAAGGTGCTTTAATGTGGTTGAAGGAGATTGAAAGAATCATCCGTGTGATGGATTGCACTCTCGTGCAGAAGATTTGTTATGGTACTCATAAGTTAAGTGATGAGGCTGATGACTGGTGGGTTGACACCCGTCAGAGGCTTGAAGTTGCTGGTGAGGAAGTGACGTGGGGAGTTTTCCGTAGGGAATTCATGAGGAAGTATTACCCGGAGGATGTTCGGGGAAAGAAGGAGATAGAGTTCCTTGAGCTGAAACAAGGGAATATGTCTATCACTGATTATTCTGCAAAGTTTACCGAGATGGCTAAGTTTTATCCTCACTATGATGGAGAGAATGTTGAGTTTTATAAGTGCATTAAATTTGAGAATGGCTTGCGTCCTGAGATTAAGAAAGCGATTGGTTATCAGAAAATTCGTGTCTTTGCGGATTTGATTGATAGTTGTAGAATCTTCGAGGAAGATAGTAATGCACACTATAAGATTATGTCTGATAAGAGAAACAAGGGTCAATAGAGCCGTGGGAAACCTTATGATACTCCGGCTGGTAAAGGGAAACAGAACGCGTTTCAAGGGAGAAGGACTAGTGGGGGAGATGCTCCTGCTAGTATTGTTTGTTACAAGTGTGGGAAACCTGGCCACAAAAGTAATGTTTGTCGAAGTGATGTGAGGGCTAAGGAGAATGAGGTGAGATGTTTCCGATGTGCAGAAGTGGGTCATGTGACTCGTGATTGCAAGCATAAGGATGTGGTCTGTTTTAATTGTGGCGAAGGAGGTCACATTAGTTCTCAATATAAGAATCCTAAGAGAACTCAAGGAGCGGGAAAGGTGTTTGCTTTGTCGGGTGCTCCGACGGCAAACGAAGATGGTCTTGTTCGAGGTACTAGTTTTATTAATAGCATTCCTCTTATTACTATTATTGATACTGGTGCTACTCACTGTTTTATTGCTGCTGATTGTGTAAAGAGATTGGGTCTCACTTTGTCATCTCTAGATAGAGATATGGTGGTTGATGTTCCGACTAAGGGAACAGTTCCTACTTCTTTTGTGTGTGCAAGTTGCCCTTTATCAATCTTTCATAGAGACTTTGTGGTGGACCTTATTTGTTTACCGCTTGTTGGGTTGGACGTGGTTCTAGGTATGGATTGGTTGAAAGCTAACTATGTCCATATCAATTGCTATGACAACACTGTGAGGTTTTCTTCCTTAGTGGAAGAAGATCAAACTATGTTGTTGTCGACGAAATAATTGAATGAGTTCATGAAAGATGAAGCATTGGTTTTCTTGTTGATGGCGACTCTTTCTGTGGAGATTCAATCTGTGATTGCAAACTTTCTAGTGGTGTGCGACTTTCCCGAAGTTTTCCCTGATGAGATTCCTAGTGCACCTCCAGAAAGAGAAGTTGAATTTTCTGTGGATCTTGTCCCTGGTACCAGACCTATCTCTATGGCGCCATACTGGATGTCTGCATCTGAGTTAGCAGAATTGAAAAGCCAATTAGAAGATTTGCTCGAGAAGAAGTTTGTTAGACCAAGTTTGTAACGCCCCGTTTTATTTAATATTATATTATATTAATATTTTGAGTTACCGTTTGACGATTGTTTTGGCGACGAGAATATTTATATTAATCGATATATCTGTTAATATATTTGGCGATGTTTCGTTCGGTCCGGTTTTTATTCTGTTCGGTTCGGTAAAATATTATTCGGACCAATATTTAATTCCCCGGAATTATTTTAATTAATTGAGTTAATAATACTGGTACATATTATTAAGGTGTTAATTAATAAAATAAATTAGGGGTGTGAGGACTAATTGCGTGGGATTGGGTGTACACCCTTGGTTGCTAGTTAGAATACATTAAAAAACACTTTTCCTCATTTTCTTTCCATTCCAACACCAAAAGCCAAACATAGAAGCTTAGAAACATAGAGGGTTTTGGAAGATGAAGAAGAAGAGCAAGAGCAAGCTTGAGGATTGGGTTTTTTGAATCATCAAGAATCATCCAATCACTTGAGGTAAGGGGTTTGATCTTCCATCTCATTATAGTTAGGGTTTGGTGATGTATTTTGGATTTGGGGAAAAATTGATAGGTTGATTCATGAGTTTGGTTGAATGATTGATCAAATAACTTAGAAAGGTTAGGTTAGGAGTATGGATTGTTGGTGTTTTATTGCTAGCTTGTAGGAACTAGAAGTTATAAATGGAAATGAAGGAAACTGTGAAAAAACCAGAAAAATTACACTGTCTGTATAACAGGGAAGAAGATGAACGAATGTGGATGAAGGACATGGGAGGCGCCCACCTCACCATGAGGGGCGGCCGTCCCATTCCCCTAGGCGCCCACCTCCCTCCCTTAAGGCTCCCAGGGCGTCCGTCTCATGGGGGGTAGGGATGTGCAACGGAATATTTTGCTGTGTTGTGGTTTTGCTGTGTTGTAATTTCTGTCTTCTGCATAATTCACCTGCAGAATGTAACTTTGCTTCTGTTTCTTTATTTTTCCCCAATTTCACATAGTAATAGTTTATATTAATAAAATATAATTAGGACATAAGTTAGCCGATTAAATTTGGAACCCGATTATGTTCCGATTTTCCGATTTCGGTAATTTCGGCGACGGAGCAAGTTGCTCCGAATTCAACGAAAATTGACGTGCTAGCTAATTTCCACGTGTAGAACGTAGTGGTGAGGTTAGTTTTTCGAAACTATGAGTTTTTACGAGACGACCCGAAATAGACCAATTTACTGTTAAATTGAATCGGATTGCGTTTTAGTCGATTTAAGACACATATGGACAATCTGATTGCGATGTTGACGATTATGATTAATGTCGGTTATTAACAATGACTTTCGCGACGATTATTGATGTTTTGACTATTTTTCCGTATTTGGAATTAGGTGAATTAATTGATAATTATGTGGTGTGATTAAACATGATGTTTGCGACGGTGTATTTATTAATGAATACTTGAAGATATGCGATGCGATGATATGTTTATCTTGATGTGGATAAATATGGCGACGTGGGCTTTATGTCAATTTTGATGAGCGATGATGATGTTTTTGTTGTGTTGTTTTTATTGTTGAGTCACATACATTGCATTGCCGACGAGGGCTTTTATGCCAAGCGACGATGGGCTTTATGCCAAATGTTCCTAATTATGGACAAAGCGACGGGTACCACATGCATAACATAGTTGTGTCTCATGGAGTCGGTTATGTTTATGTTTGAGTTGTTTGGCGTTGGGTTTTAATTGATGGATGATGTTGAATTGCGATGGTATATGATACTTGTGTTGATACGAGTATAATGATTATGTGACGAAGTTAAAGTGTTAATTTTATACACTAAATGCTAATTTAAAATATGTGAGGTTTTGATATATGTTGACATACTCTTATTAACTTATATAATTTATAACTCCAAAAACTATTTATATATATTATCATGCCTTTAATTATATGTTTTGGAGTATCTCACCCCTTTACTTGTTTCGTCGTTGCCTTTATATTGGTAACGTGCAGGTGATCCACGAGGATGATGAGGATTAGCTCGAGTCTCTTTATTTTGAGTCGCTCTGCTCTGATCGTAGTAACACTCGGGATTTGGGCGACGTTATTATTTTGATAGGATAGTTTATGTATACTATCTTATGATGTTATAACTTTATGTATTGATGATAACATGATGATATGTATATTTTGTGAACACATTCGTTGTGTTGTGAATAGTCATATGTTTATATGATGAATTATGATATGAATCGGTATATCCGACTTTTGATGTTTGTGACGTGCATTTTAATGCAAAGTGATGAAAACACGAATATGTGATGCCTCAATTTTTGTTGGATGAATTTTTGAAGCTCTGATTTTATTATTTATTCCGAGGGGTAGAATTGGGGTGTTACATGACTTACACCGTAAGGGAGGCCCATGATCAATTTGATTTTGAGTTCGAAATATTTTCGAGGAAAAAAAACCTAGTTCGGTTTGTTTTTTCAAAGATTTAATCGAATCGATCATGGAAAAGAGGCGTGTAAGTTTATTCACAAGAAGTTTTGAAAAATATTAGGTTTGAAAATCAAGAAGAAAACATTTTTGAAAAGTATTAAAAATACTTAAAAACATCTATTTTAAATCTAATAAAAAATATATCAAAAGAAAATATTTTTGGGAATTTTTTGACATAATCATAAAATAGGTATGTTAAATGACAAGTGTGTAGAAAATCATCTCAAAATGAGAAGTTTTGATTGATTTTTGAAAATATTGAAGTTTGATAGAAAAGTGAAGAAAACTAGTGATAAAAATTTGATTTGATCTTGGAGAGGTTTGAACCCATGACCTTACACTCAAAGGTGAATTTTTTTACCACTGAGCCATGTGCTTAGCTTGTTATTTACACGTTTCAGTTTAATTATATTTAAAAACAAGTTTTGAAAATGGTTGAAAAAGAGTTGAAAATAGAAGAAAAGTGGAAAGTTAAAAAAACAAAAGGTCTCTAGGGGATTCGAACCTTGGACCTTGGGCATGGCAAGTGACTTAAAAGCGCTGGTTGACACTGGGGTGGTTGATTTATCCGTTCATAATACAACAACCATTAAATATAAGTTAAAACAAGATTTTGAATTTTTTGAAAAATCAGAAAACGCGCGCATGATTTCATCTTCAACCTCAAGACTCTATGATTCCTAACTCCTTCATTTTTTGATGAAATTGGATGAAGTAAAAATCAAACTTGCTCGTTTTAAACCCAGGAACATGATGGTGGTTTTTAATTCCATTTATTTTAAGTCTAAGATGACTAATTTTGAAGACGCCAGATGACCCCTAGCTTTGGAAAATTGATCATGAAATCGTGTATGTGCAGCAAATTAAGTAATTGATTGAGGGTTTATGATCCTCATACATACAGAAACATGACCTCATACATACAAAAACATGATAGCATAACAAGTTTTGAACTAGAATGAAAAAATCATAAAAAACGAAGTTGAGCAACTTACCTCTTATGAGCATAAATTGAATTCCTCAAAGGAGGTGTTCCAGAAGTTGTTTGATGGTTTGTACAACTTTAGTGGACCTCGAGGAACATGTAGGAATGCTCATCTTGCTTTGATATAGCCTAGAACTTCCTACCCAAGTCCAACTGCAACACGATTGGTTTGATGACGGAGATGATGATTCTGTGGTTACAGAAGTTATCTAAGGGTTTGGATCATCTCTATGGAGTGTATGGATGATGTTTGAAGTTTGCACGAGTGGATTGAAAATTTGCAAGTTTAAGGCTCATCAGATATTTCCAAGTTAAATCCTATCTCTTTTGGTAACAAGGCTTCTAGAAGATAGAAATTGCAAAAAGACTTGGAAAATTTGGGAAAAATGACTTGTAAATTATGGTTATGGACCTCTAAGTTTCAATTTCAAAATGCTAGCTACACAAAATATTTTTTCAAGTTCTTGGACATTTTGAAAATCTTGGAAAAAAATATACAACTTTCATATTTTGAGTTTTTCTTGAATCAAAATGGATCTAGGTGAAAAATGACCATGAAAATGGTGAAAAACATGATATAAACACTTGAAAATTTTTCGAAGTGTTAGAAAAACTTCAAGTTTTGATTTTTTGTTGAGTTTTTCACACATTTTGATTTTTTATGATCATGATGGACAATTTGAAATGATTTGATGAATGAAAAATTTGAATTTCAAAAAGTTGACCAAAAGTCAAAGTTTGATTGATTTGAACAGTTGACTTTTTGTTAGATGATTCAGAATTTCTTTAAGAATCAATCATGCATTTGAAGATGTTTTGAACCAAGAAATTAGGTCAAGATATTTAATTGATGATTTTGAGATCATTCTCCAAGCAATTAGGTCATTCATTGATCAGAAAGTCAATGATACACCATCCTCGATCAAAACCCTAATTGGTCGATTCAAGACAGATCTTGAGGAAATGATTGGAATTTGAAGATCAAATGTTGATGATTGGTGAAGATAGATCAATTGAGGTGAGTGAAGACTCAAACCCTAATTGATCATATCTTGCACATATGAAATATTTTTTATCAAAACCCTAATTTGGCTCAAGGAGCACACACACGATCTATCTTGTGCTGAAATTGTTAGTGATGCAATGATGCATATGTGAATGATATGAGATGGTATCTTAGGGAAAAAATTGGGGTATGACAATTCCTTAAAACAGAGGAATTGTTGAAAGGGACAACAATCTCTATGGACCTGTTGTCACACCCTAAATTTCGCCCGAATTTTTCTTTATTTTTTTAACATTTCATCTAATTCATTTGCATCCAAATAAAGTGTCATGTCATTTTTCACATGAGTATTGAATTGTTGGATTTGACTTTCAATTACGTAATTAGTAGTTAATTTATTATTTTTGCGTTAAATTTATTTTAATTCAATTTTGCATTTTTTATAATTAAACTTGTATTTGTCAATTCTACAGCAAAGTTTTTGTGGTTATATTTTTTTAAATATTTATTTATTCCTTCAGTATCCATAAACCATATCTTTTCATTATTTAATTTAGTTTTCATTGTTTATCTTTTTGTGGTTTTATTTTAATTGAGTAATCACTTTTGTCATTTAGATTTAGATTTTTTATTTATTTTGGAGGGATTTGTTTTGGTTAATAAGAAAAATAGAATAAAAGTATAATTTTTTTATTTATTCACTTTTGTTAATACATTTCTACATACTATAACATTCATTGTACAAATTTAAAGAGTAAAAAAGGATACATTCATTATACAAATTTAAAGAGTAAAAAAGATGTTGTTGTTGCTGCCAGTTTTTCCATGATTCCATTAACATTTCTTGCCACCATCTTGTACTAATCTGAAAGAATTCAAATGTAAACATTAGCACCGTAACAGACAAAACAATCACAAGACAGTACATTTCACAACTATCCTCCCACCTCTCCACTCCGATTCCACTACCAATTCCACTAACAAAAATGGTACCTCAATTCTTCCTCAGCAAGTTTTATTATTTTGTTCTTATCCTCATTGCAATTCCAATCATGCCCTCACTATTCTATAAATCCAACCACATACTTCCTCCACGACAGACACCAACAATAAACACAACAAAAATCTGCTCAACATTCCATCAAAACCAACTTTCTGCCACAACCAAAATACACTCCAATCCACGCCATACCTTCCCTCGTTTTCCTTTCACTTCATTCAAACAGACACACCATAAATTGTTTTTTCAAAAAAAATTTCCTTCACTCTTACTTCACACCTCAAAACCATTCAACTCAATACAACAACACATAACCACTAACCCTTCACATCGCGACAGAATCCAGAAAATGCACATTGTAGAAAATCAGAAGCAGATTTAGACAGATTCGCAGACAAAGAAAGAGAAGATCCAAGAAGAAGGTAGAGCAAAGATGAAGAGAACAACAAATCAATATCTAACGTACCTTTTTATTTTCGATTTAGCTTTTGCTTTCACTTATGGCTTCAATTGTTGTAATCTGTAACTTGTATAGTCTCTGAAATTTTCGATTGGGGTTTAGGGATTATTGGGTTTTTGGGTTATTGTTGTTTGATTGCTGTTTTTTCTTTTCCTATTCATCCATGGCGGTTTGTTTTGATTTGAGAGAGACAAGGATCTGATACAGAGATGAAGCATAGAATAATGGTGAGAAAGAGAGAGAACAGAAGGAGTATGAACGAATGAGAGAAAGAGAACAAGTTTGATTTGGCTTTATGTTTTATTATTATTATTATTATTATTATTATTATTTTTGTTTTATTTATTTGACTTTAATTTCTTTTATTTAAATATTTAATAAAAAAACAAATTGATGAGAAATAGTAGGGGTGTGTGGCGGTGTCTTCATAGCTTTTTTTTTTTCTCTAATTTTATTTATAAATTTTTTTATAATTATAAGAATGTTTCAAGAGAGATTTAAGGGGGTGGAACAATTTTGTTCCACTTTTATCTCCATTTTTTATATTCTATTTTTATAATTTCTTGTTTTTAATAATAATTCTTTCTTTTTGTTTAAAAATAGTTTTTCTTTTAGTTTTTTTTATAGGATATTTCTTTTATTTGTTAAAAAAATAAATAATAGGCTTTTTAGATATTTTTTTAGTTCTTAGGCTTAACATCTTCATTTCTCACCTGCTGGTCTGATAATTATTTTGTTTTATTTCTATTTAATTAATTTTAGGAAGTAATGTATAGTGATTTTGTTTAAACTTTTTCTACTTTCTTTTTATCAAATAGTTTAGAGATGCAAAAATAATGTTTTAGATTCAAATTTTTCTTTTATTGCTAAATAATTTCTAGAATAAATTTTGGTTTTTTTTATTTAATTGTTGAATTATTATTTGTCTCTCTTATACATTTATATTGGACTTGTAATTTATTTTCTTCATCCCCATTTGTAATTTGTATCCCCACTCCCTATGAGTTGTAATAATTTTAGTAAATATTTTATTGATTTTATTTAATTTAATTATCACTTACACAAAACCAAAAAAATCATTTTTAAAACTAATAATTGTGAATCATTTTAAACCCTTGAGTTGACAAAGCTTTGAAGTGTCACAACGGCCACACATTTATGCACACACCACGCTTGCTCTTGGGCTTACAATGAACCTTTGATTGATTAGTTAAACATTATTTAATTATCTAATTAGGTTATTTAAAATTGATTAGCCCATCTAATTAATTTTATTAAACTAATTACTTGATTAAATTTTGTTTAATTAGTCTATTAAATTTATTTCGCGCATGCACTTACACAATTGTTAGTTGCCTTATCATTTATGTGAGTCACCTTGTATGGGCTTTTAATTCATTTACTCGCTTGTATTTCATACTTGTATAATTATTACTCGCTCATTTCCATTATCACGCCTTGGTCCATATACCAAGTTTTCATTCAATAAGGGCCTCACGGTAGGGAGTAGACACTTGTCTATTCTCTCGAGATTAATCAAGCTTTCTTGGTTAATCATAGCCCAAATCAATTTTCTTCTCATCTTTAAGACCTTTCATAATAAATTATCAAACCTCAATCCAACGTCGAGTGACTTTTCAAAAACCTCTTCATAATAAAACCCAAGTATTTAAATCGTTGGTTGCTAGACCAATTGTTTAAATACTTGTGCAAAATGAACTCCTAGTCTTTAAATCGTTGGATGTTAGTCCAATTGTTTAAAGACTCTTAATAACGTGAATCTCGTTTCACTTCACTCTTTCACAAGAAAACTTTTTGGGATGATAGACGACTCGTTGAGCATTGAGCTCCTCTGGTTTCTAGTATTTGAATCGTAGGATGCTAGTCCTATTGTTTGGTACTTTTCACCCACAATAAAATCAATTCAACTCATCAAACCATGTCCACGTGCAAGTCCTTTTTCAAACACTCATCGCTCACACGCGATCTTCTTTCGCTCACATGCGAATTGCACCAGTGATGTCTTATCGTCCATGTACGATTAAACTCCTATTTTCATAAATAAAATCAACCAACAAACAAATGTTCTTGCAACCGAGAACTACGTAAGCTCTGACTTTCCCATCGCACTTGGGGAATACGTAGGCACGAGATTCTAACATCTTGGCGAGCACACTTTCAAAAATTTAAAACATGTTTCCTTTCTTTTCTCTTTTCGCGCATAATAAGTAGAAGATAGCAAATTTAATTTTAAACACATAAACACACTTAGAACTAAATGGGTCCCATCGAGTACGATGGATGTGAGGGGTGCTAATACCTTCCCCTTGCATAACCGACTCCCGAACCCGCATCTCTTGGTCTCAAAGACCATTTCATTTCATTTTCATTTCTTGAGTTTTATCTATATTTTCCCTTTCCTCTTTAGGAATAAATAAAGTTAGGTGGCGACTTCATTGTTCATTTGTTCGTAATCGAAAATTTTCTATTAGCGTCAACACCTGTCATCAAGGTTGGTGTTCTCATGGCCAAGATTATCTACATCCAAGCATTCCAACGCTTTAGAGGACTTCGATTTCTTTGTGGTGGCATCCTGCACCATGGCAACTTCCTTTTCCATGGATGTTTCCTGACATAAGTGTTCATTATCAATGAGCTCATTACAATCCTCATCCCATGAAGGTTTTGGCTTGGAGCCATCATTGGCCTTGCCTTCATGAGGTTTTTCAATGCTTCCTTGATTATTTATTTTGCATCTGTCAATATGATGTCCAACACATTTGCAGAAATCACAAAAATCAAGGAGGTGTTCATACTCAATATCAATGAAAAAGGAAAATCCTTTTCGTTCTACCAATACATTGTTACGAATCTCCTTATCCATGTCCAGATCCACAAGGACCATAAAAAATGGCCAAAAGATCTTTCGAAGTTTAGCTTGTTGGTGGATGAATCAGTACACAACGGAGTACCAATGCTACTAGCGATGGCAAAGATGATTTTGGGTCTCCAATACTCATGCGAGAGCCCATGAATTCTTATCTAGACTTGTGCGGAGGACTGCTTAAGCGAAGCTGGATTAAAGTCTCTTGTCCAAGGGAAAAGCTTTAGGAAACCCGACGACAGGTTCCATGAGCTCACCATTCTAACCATTCTTACATCTTCAATGGAGGAAAAGCTGAGTTCATAATAAATTTTCCCTAGAGAAGTGATACCCCATTTTCCTATGGATTTCTAGAAAGTGGCAAGTTTTTCCTTCAAAGCAACCACAGTTAGCGGAGAGGACCCTTTTGGCCATATAACACACCCATAAAGATTATGTTTGCAGGCTTCCAACCCTAGTTGGTATTCATCATCAGGAATAGAAATGGCTATTCTATCCCCCTTTACACATGGTATGGACAACTGGCTTAGAGGAATGTCACAAATGTTATTCACAACATCAACAAAGGACTTATGATTCTTAGGTTGAATGTGGGAGACCAGTGGAGCAGAGATCTGAGGTGCAGCTTCCGACTTAATGAGACATGACCAAGGAATGATAGTAGAAGCCATGGTGCTCAAAGGAGTTAAGACTCAGAGAAGAGAAGGGAGGAGGAGAGCATTTTCGCTATTTAAGTCACAAATTTTAGTGTACGTTGAACTTATAGAAAGTTGGACATGCCCAAAGAGAATTATTTCATAGTTTTATGGTTAAAGAATTATTTCATGGCTTTATGGTTAAAAAATTAGGGAATTTCTTTTTCCATCATACGATCATACGGTAAAAAGAAAAACCCTACGAATTTTCTAAAATGCGTCTGAAAATTAAAAAAATATTTTTGGTGCGCACCATAAATCACATTCAAACAATTAAATATGGTTCCATCATATTCAAAAGGCAAAAAATACACCGAAATGATACTTCTAGTTTTCATCTATGTTGCAGTTCCGATTTTCACCTTTATTGCAATTCCGATTTACACTCTATCACATGATAGGATTTGTAAGTGTGAAGTCAAGCCTCTCCAAATATTAGTTTTGATGAAGACATCTTTTTTAGAAGCAAATGATCATGGCAAAAGAATGGATAAAGTCTCAAGTAAAAGACAAACTTTCATAATTAGAGTGGTTGCAAAATGGAATGGCTCAAGTCATCAAATAAATCAAATGTCAAGGTATAATGCATTCAACCTCTCTATATGCATACAAGTGTTCACATAATGATCCATGCATGCCATAAAATTGCTAAAAATATTTTACATTTCAAAATCATGTTTGAACATCTTTGAAAAAGAATTTTGAGAAAAAATGGACTGGGAACCCGGTTACCCAACTTTTAGAAAAATCACGCCCCTGGATTTGGTATGGGGAACCCGGGTTCTCCCAGCTGGGAGCCGGTTCCCCTTTGTAAATTTTAAAAATTTTTAAACGTTGGCTCAGCAGGAATTGTGTTCTCCCAGGTGGGAACCGGTTACTACTAAACTAGTGTGAAAAATACTTTTATATTTTGGGCAGATTTTTCATGGGTTCTTTACATTGAAGCATGACATCTTTTCATCTATTAATACACTTTTGTAAAGGTGTATAGAGGCTATATAAAGTGCATAATTTTCAGATTTAAATTGCCATCTTCATCTTGCAACTTTTATCATTTAAAATTATCTTATCTTTAAAAAATTCAAGTGTTGTCAAAACCAGAATTTTTAGTGAAATTTTGTGCACTTATTTTTCATTGAAAACTAAGAGAAAATTCATATCATTCATTGAACACTTGTATTTCATCATTGAGAAAAGTTGCTTGCTTGAAAAGGAAGATCAATCCAAGATTGATATAGTGTACTACATCTTCAAATCTCTTATAAATTCAAATATACTTGTTGTATTCTTGTTGTCCAGGATTGTTGGAAACAAGTTGTGCATTGAAGAGGATTGTTATTTTTGCACTTAGTATTGTTGGACCTTAAAGGTTTTAAGAGCCTTTGGTCTCCCTATAGGTTAGATAGTAGGCTTCACCATTTGGTGTGAATAGGCTGTACAATCATTCTAACTATAGTGAAATCTCTTGCCTGTGTAAGGGGACTGAAGTACTCTCGGATTGTGAGGGGAACTAGGATATATCCTTGTGTTCTTTACTTTTCAGCATTTACCGCTTTCATATATATCTTAACCAGAAAAGAAAGAATCCTCACATACTTCCATTCACCAAACCAAAAAAAAATATTGCTTCAAGTTTTCATAAAATCGGATAAATTTTTAAACACCTAATTCACCCCCCTCTCTTAGGCGCATCTGATATTTACAGTAAGGTCCCAATTTGGCTTTAACTACTATAAATAATGTCACTTGGCATATTGTTTCATACCAAAATCCAACAAAAAATGTAGATTGAGCATCATTTGACATATTGTAAATGTTCACTTTACTAACAATTCACCATCATGAGAATTTAAGTTCACCGAGTACACCTCTCTTGAAGACCTGCAAGACATATTGCAAGATCTGCTACCTTATGGAGACAATCGCAAAGTTGTGCAAAACGAGTACCGCTCACCATCAGTTGACAAAGATGAGAAGTACGAGTTCATAAACCGTGAGCTGAAAAATGGCTTTGATATATGAGTTATGTGGCATTTTTACTCATTTAAAGCGAAAGTTTTGATCGAACTAGATACGACTGTTTCGAGATCGGTAGATTATATTATCATAATGTTGCAATGTCCACCTGGATGTTGAAGTGTAATGTTTGATGTATGTTTCAATACTTAATGTATTATCTATTTTATTATATGAATTATATTTTGAATTTTTGAAATTAAATTATTCAAGGCTTTTTTCCGCTCTCTGTATAACACAAGACCGAAAATGTAAGTCAGAATGCAAATCGGTATTTAAGTTCTGATTTCATCCTACATTTTATCAAAATTTGGTGCGTCCCAAAAATATATTTTTGATTGTCAGAAATATTTAAGTAACCTTGTGTAGTGCATTAGAAAAATATAGAGCGGAAAAATAATTAATTATATCTCACAGATTAAGTTCCTTTAAGTGGGGGTTAACCTAGTATCTTTTAGGATCCGTTTGGTTCAACGGAGGGGCGGGGAGGGGAGGTAATTTAATAGAGTGGAGGGGAAGGGAGGAGAATGGAAAGGAGGGAATTTAACTAAATATATGTTTGGTTCAAAGAATGGGAGGGGAGGGAAGCGATTTTTAACAACATGTATGCTTGGTTCACAAGGGGAGGGGAGAGATTTTACATTTAAATTACCTTTTTATCCTTATAAATATTTTCATTTGTACTTGGTAAAAATAATTCTAAATAAAAATAGTTTTGACATTTAGAAATAGCAGTAAATAACAACATATATTAGTTGGACTATATCTATTCGACGCAATTTAAAACATTTATTAATAACAATTCTCTGATCTTTATGATTCATCTAACTTAAAAAAATAATTTCTATACTTAAAAATAAGTAAAATAATGTTAGAATGTTAAAAACATTAAACAAATAATATTAAATTTAAAACTTTTATTTATAGCATACACATACTACTTATTATTGTTATTATTAATATTATAACAAAAAATCTTATTACTATTATATATTATAAATAAGAATCAAATATAATAATGTTACTATTATAAAAAAAAAAACTTTGTTACTATTGTTATATATTAAAATTAAATTTGATATAAGTTATAATAATAAGAACATATTTTGTAAGTTTTGATAAGCAAATTTTATATGTGTTACGACTTGAAGCATTAGTATATGTTATGGTCGACAATGATAAATTCAATAAAGGCAATCTGGGTAATAAAAATATAATTGAGGGTAAATTAGAAAAAATACTAAAATTTTAATTAATGAATCTTCCCTCTCCTCCAAATCCTTCGATTTTGGAGGAGAGCAAAAAATGAGTCTACGGAGAATTTTGCTTCCCTCTCCTTCCCTCCCCTCCCCTTATAACAAATGAACCAAACAAATATATTTATAAATCTACCATCCCTTCCCCTCCTCTCCATCTACTCTCAATCAAACGAACCCTTAGATCCGTTACGGTTGAACACAAACTTAAAGTGCACTATTTTTCATTAATAGATATGCAAATTTTCATAATGTTTTTTTTATCTCTTTTATGTTTTTCTCTTTATTTTAGTGATTAAACCAAAATCAAGAGATTTCTTATGGACAAATCCATTAGAATGATTATTTTAAGGAGAACAATTTTTTATTATAATATTTCTCTAGAAAATCGTTTATACGTGATTGCTTTTTATATGAGGGGGTGTTCTTAGATTGTTTACATGGATGTTTCAAAATAAACGATTAATTAATTGAAATTATTTTACTAAAAATCTTGAATTACATTTTGGTCCCTCTATCTATGAAAATCGACCTTTTCTGAATACAAGTTAATTTTGAGAAGTTACACAACGTGGTATTGAGATTACCGTTTAATACAATTCTTAAATGCTTTATTTATAGACTTAATCTATTTGAAATGAAATTGCAATTTCTTGCCCTTCATCTATTTTATAAGAAATGAGATTAGCCAAATCATTTCAGACACAACTAATGAAACAAGGACTAGGTTATATATAATTATTTAACATTTACCTGATATAGTCTTCCCCCTTTTTGACATCCATTAAAACATCTCTAAAGAAATATATAATGACATATCAGATCTTATCCATCATCTCAATTTTTTCCGCTTGTGTTAGACTTACTAACATCGATGTTACACCTTTCAATTATTCCGCACACTTTATAAAATCAAAATTGTTTGTATTTTCAGTTTTCACAATTCAAATTCTTTTATCCCATTTATAAACCATTGTGATTTCGTGTAAACTCAACATCTTTGCCTTATAGTGGGTGTCATATATTGTGAAATTTAAAAATCAAACACACCAAAAAATTGATGTCCAGAATAAAGAATAATGTCAATTATGAATGTTCATAGTTCTTGAACTGCATTTGTCCCAATTATATTTATATTTATAGTTGAATTCAATTTTCAACTATCACTTCAATAAAAATTTAATTAATTGCTAAAATGTTTCAATTCAATTTAAAATTAACTTAAAACTAATTTATAGTTATTTTGTAATTTAAAACTAATTTTATATTTTGAACCATTTAAAAACTAATGTTTTTTTCATAAAAAATTTAAAATTGTTTATAACAGAAAATTAAGGTTAAATATATTTTTGATCTTTATAAATATCTCAAATTTTATTTTTAGTCCTATTAAAAAATGATATATTTTGGTCCTTAAAATTTTTGTATTCATGCAGTTTTAATCCTTACTATTTTTTAAAATTTTGAAAACTATTTAATTATCCTTAAACTTTTAAAATTTTGAATAATTTTTGTCTTACGTGTATAGAATACTATAAAATATTTCTTCACCAAATTTTAGATTTTTTAAGGCGAGATGAATTAAATATAAATTTTTTAAATTTTAAAAAATATTGAAGAAAATTATCAAAATCTCGACTTGAAAATCAAATTTTGATTTATTTTTTTTTCAAAAGTTTTTTTATAACGTTCTAAACATTTTTGCAAAATAACCAGAGTTGCTCACTCCCAAATAATAGATAATTTTGGATTGAATTAAGTAAACAATTTGATCCCACTCATCAATAAGAGATTACAAAATAATTACTAAAAAAATGTATATCAAAGTCCATAAGAAATCACCAATTTTTTATCCAAATTGTGACTCCATCTCTCATCCTTTCACTACACGAATTACGTACAATTTCCAAGTACTTAGAAGTGTTTATCAAAATATATATTACAATCAAAGATAACTCAATCTATATAAAGATGAATTATACGAGTCATCTCTCGGTCTTTCTAAAATTAACGATAGAAGACACATTTATACTTACATGAAACCAATGCATTTGCCCTACAATCGCTTCGCATACTCAATGTTTGTCTTGCAAAAATGATTCTAGAGAAATGAACTAAAACTCAAATTATCCCGCATAAAGAAATAATTTTAAACACAATCAATCACAAAATTTTAATTAATTAAAAACAATTATTATATTTTTTCTCCTTCATAATCATAGCCAACCCATAAATTCAATTAAAAAATAAATTAAAATATAAATAAATTTAAAACTTTCGCTATTCTTATCTATTATTTTTAAAAATATTAATTTATGATTGTTTTCATACAAGAATTTGTAAAAAAAAACAATTAATTTTTGTCTTGAGCAAACAACAAAACAAATTTTTTTTATAGGAACAGCAACAGAAGAATTTGGCATAAGAGACAGTTGGAAAATAAGAATAACAGAATGTTCTATTTAAAGCAAATAACAATTCAATCAAATGGTTTTTGAGTATAACTAACCATATGAAGATTGACCAAATACCAACATCCAATGGTTGAAAAACCATGGTCAACAAAACGAGTCATACAAATAATATAGAACCTTCTTTCTGTCAACTACACGGTCCAATTTGGTCGCCTTCAAACTGATCCCAAAAGAATAGAGATTTCCACCAAACGTCTCCAATTCTTATCTCTTACGTTTCATATATAAACACACATAGGTTTTATCATTATGTATGTTTTATTGAAAGGTTAATCAGCTAGAAGGCTTTGTGTGTAGAAAAAGATTGAGATTTTTTCTTTGAGTAAGAACATGAAGAGCATGAAGATTAACAACGAAGATGAAAGCTTTGGACAAAAGGGTATCCTAATTCACAGCCAGGTTATGAAGATCAAGCAAGAATCAGAGAAAGTATATGATTGGTCATTTGGTCAACCTGAAATAAGACCTGTTCTAAGGGTGGTTTCCCAGTCACCGTTGGGATTTTCCGGCCAACCCATTTCAGTTGGGGATTTATAGAGTCAGAAGATCATGTTTTTTAGTGTTATTATGATGGATAGAGATTGTTGAGGGAGGATTTGTATGCTTCCCCTATTTCTTTTTCTATGTTTTGCTCAGTTTTATAATCTGACATATGAAGATATTTAGTTTTTTTAATGTGAATATTTATAATGTTAAATACATAATCATAATATATGGTGATTTAATATGTATTTTATAATTTTTCCTGGAGGAAATTTTAAGGAGGAAGCATATTTTCGGGAAGCACCTTTGTGAGAGGCACACCACATATTCACCTAAAACTTTAAAGTGATAGGCGTGTGAGTTCTCTCCCTTATATATATAGTGTTTAATCTTCCTTTTTGTAATCAATGTGGGACTTCTTCCTCACACTTGATTCTAACACTCCCTTCAAATGTGAGTCACAATGCACCCCCTCATGTGAAAGCTCTCTCTTCCACATATACTTGTACCACCGTTGACACTCTTCAACGAAACACCTTCTACCCACCACCTGCGGGAAGTGTTTCGATACAAGTTAGCCGGACCCTATCTCGAAACTATAGGCTCATGATACCAATGTTAGGGGGAATTCCGAAGAGGGAGCATTTACTTTGTGACACACTTTTGTGAGAGGCACACCCCATATCCACCTAAAAAATAAGGGTTACTCCCTCTATTTATAGAGTTAGGTAGGCTTGCTCCCTAAGCTAAATCAAATATATTTTATCTTAGATTTAAATCAAATCTATCTAAATCTAAAATCAAATTTGTGTGTAACAAACTGTTTCCACACTCCTAAATCAAATCAAATCAAATATTTCCTGACACAAGGAATTACTTTCAACACACCACCTAATTCATTGTGTCTAAGCTATCTACATTCATCATAGCTCTTAGTCTTCTAAATACTTCGACCTGCACACCCATCGTCATGATATCTACAATATGACTCTCAGTTCTACAGTGTTCTAAATTCATCTTCCCATCCGCTACCTGCTCTCGAAGATAGTGGAACCCCATTTCGATGTGCTTGCTTCGACCATGAGCTATTAGATTATTCACTAGGTTGATAGCTGACATGCTAACAATCTTCACGGTAATTGCTCCATGATCTTTACCTGTGATTTCTTCGACCAAGTTCAGCATCCAAGTTGCTTGACATGCAGAAAGAGAAGCAGCTATGTATTCTGCTTTGCATGATGATAATGTCATAACTGGATCCTTTCTCGAACTCCAAGCAACTGGCGCACCACCTAACATAAACACATATTCTATTATGGATTTTCGATCCTCAGCAATACTACACCAGCTCGAATCTGTGTACCCCACTAACTTGCATTCTTTTCCTTTATCAATTGCTCGAAATAAAATGTCATAGTCAAGAGTTCCTTTCAAATACCTTAATATCCTTTTTGCTGCTGCTAGGTGTGATACCTTTGGCTTCTGCATGAATCTGCTTACCATAACAACATTGTATGCTAAATCATGCCTTGTATGAAAAAGGTATCTTAATGACCCAAGAAGTCTTCTACATTGGGTTGGATTGACATCATCTTCTTCTGAATCTTTTGACAGTTGCAGTCTTGGTTCTGCAGGTGTCGAAGTCGAATTGCATTCTTCCATCTCAAATCTCTTGAGAATTTCTCCTGCATATCTTCTGTTGATTCTCTATTTTTAAGATTGGCTTTATGTTTGGTAAAACTAATATAACAGCAATAGGTTAAATAGGATTTATAACTTGTAAGGAGAAAACAAGTTGAAGTTCTATTTAATGATGAAACATGTTGTGTCGAAATGTTTTAACATCTGGAATAATATTCGAAGAGAATGTCGTGACATCAGACATCACGCTATTGAACTGTCAAAGTTTGTT
The DNA here is from genome assembly GCA_021764765.1 of Vicia sativa. Lineage (NCBI taxonomy): Eukaryota > Viridiplantae > Streptophyta > Magnoliopsida > Fabales > Fabaceae > Vicia > Vicia sativa. The sequence goes on from CM038792.1 coordinate 271,168,359, forward strand.
ACAGTTCTGTTTTCAATTATGCAGAATATTCTGTGAGTATTATGCATATTATGTAGCGTGATATTTAAGGCATATGTGAAGGTCCAAGAGCTAAGGAGAAATATTAGAAAAGACCTTGATTGTATCAGAAGTTATCTGCTTGTTGATCTCTGCAGAAAGTTTGTTACTACAGAAGTTTGTTACAACTTATGCTGTTATTTGGAAGGCCCAAATCCAGTTGGATAATAGGTTATAAATAAGAAGTTGTAACCTAATTTTAGTAAGCTAGCCGGTTTTAGAAAGATGTAATCTTTAGGGTTAGCCATGTAAGTGAACCACTCGAATTGTGGGATGGTCACTGATTTGTACCTCGAAGCCTGTAGGTAAGAGGATTATTTTACTCACTCAGAAGCTGTGAAGCAATGAGTATAGTTGTGTCCTTGGAAGAAGCTGTGAAGCAATTCCAAGTTAGGTTTGTGTCACCTGAGTGACTGTTTTATATTGTGTTTGAAGTGTGGTATTTTTAATTTGTTTTAGTTGTGTTTGGAGTGAGGTATCTCCAAATTGATTATGTTAGGAGCCAAGCAATTGATGCAGTTTATAATGTGATAGTAGCTGATAGACATCAGTGAAGTGATTGGAAGTGAGCGGAGGTTCTCATATATAACTGTGGTATCTTAGGTAGAAGGGTCATTGGGTAGTCTGATTAAGTGAAAAGTGTAAACAGGGTGGTTTCCTTTCAAATTAATACTGATGATAGTGAACTTCATTCCTGGCTTGGTATGCTCCCAGATGTATGTTGGTTAGAATCGAAGTGGGTTAAAAATTCCTTGTGTTCTTTGGTTTCCTACATTTTAATTGTAATTCTAACTTGTTTGTTATGTAATGTCGGATCAGATGCCACGACATCCTGAGTCTGTCAACACCAAAATTTCAATTGGTATCAGAGCAGGCATCCCATCTGTTTCTGGATGAGATCCATAGGGGATACTGTTGCACCCCAAAATTTACCCTCTTGATTTAGGCTTATTTTTCATCATAAACATCATGTTGCATTACATTCATACATTGTGATAGGATCAAAGTCCTTTGGTTTTCAAGTCCTCTACAAGCTATGGAGGTTGATTGTGTGAATATTTTGTTCTAAGGGAGTCTCAAGTTCTCATGTCTTTGGATTTCTCAAGTCACAAGGGTTTATTATAGCTCAAGGCATCTCATTTGTCTCATTTATTTCCCAAGAGTTGAAGTTTTGCAAAGAATTGAAGAGGAATTCATATGTGTCATCCATTTGATGAAATTAGGTTTTTGGCTCATTGGTAGATTTGAAGCTTGGATAGGTCAACTATTTGAAGAATCATATTCCTATTATCATTTATGTTATCATGATTCAAAGAATTTCACATTGCATTCATAGGATTTAAGGTTTTGAAGCTTGATTGATAATCTTCTAACACAAGGTGCAAAATTAGGGTTATGGATATAATCAGGTTTTCTTCATATTTTTCACTCAAACTTGATTTCATATGTTTCTATATGTTGTTGAGCATCCACAATTAAAATATTGAGGTTCAATTTTGATTGGAAGCAACTCAATTGATCACAAGGGGCAAAATGGTCATTTTGGTCAAAGTCAGTCAAAGTTGGGAATTGACCAAGTGGACTTTTGGTCAACCATCAATTCAAATATCCTCTTTTCATATTTCATGACCAAATTCATCATTGAATCAAGAAAATTGAAGAAATTGGAGTTAACTTGTAGAACTTTGACATTTCATAACTTTTTCAATTTTTATTCAATGGTTGCATACTATACATTTTTGGAAAGCTTGAGAAAAATGATACAAGTTTGTCAATGTGTAAAATTTCTCAAAAATGCACCATTTGGAAGACAATTGGCTTGGAATTTTTGTTCACAACACATGTAAGATGCCCAGCAAGCTTGCCTTCTTTTTTACTTCCGCGCACATAATTTTGTCAAAAATGTGGTGTGCAAGAAGTGAGAGCTTATTTCTTTCAATTCAAAAGGAATTTCAAAAATGTACTTCATGCATTTTGAAGTTGACATGGAGAACTTTTCAACAAGATTTGAATCACCTCAAATGGCCAATTATCAAGCAAGTTATGATCATTGCAAGTTCATGTCAAAACCGGACTCCATGCATGCTCATGCATGTGCACAGACCCTGCCTTGCCATGGCTTGTTTTATTAAACTTTGGAAGATGATATCTCACTCAATACCTCATCATTTTGCATGATTCAAAGCTCAGTTTGGAGATCATTGAGAGCTCTATCCATGGCCTAAGGTGCAAGGAAAACGCAAGAGTCAATTTTGTTTGGCCCAAGCTCAAAGTTGGCTGACCAATTAAGTTTCCTGCCATGACTAAATTTGAAAATTCAACATGTTTTTGTATTTTTTTGATTTCAATTCACTTTGGCATGTGGTATCACGAATTCCATTCATTCTTATTTTACCAAATAAGGAAAAACCACTCACCCATAGAGCAAGGCTCACATTCTCTCATGTTTGGCCATTTTTGGCAACTTTTACAATTTTGAAAATTCACACAAATGGTACTACCAAGCCAGCTCACAATTTTGTTTCATTCCCACTTAATTCCATTCATTCTCAACTAAATAAAACGCACAACAATACATCTCCAAGGCATGCAAAACGCACAACATAACAAACACCTCACATTTTCTAATTTTTTGTAAATTATCTTCTAATGAATTTCTGAAGTCAAAGACCATCATACCCTCACTCTATCAGCTCTATATAATCACACAAACTCCTTCACTCTTTCCCTAGACGCCTCCTTTCACCAAAATTTAGATATGAACTTTTCTTTGTTTTTCTTCGAAGCTTCATTTTCTCTTATTCCAAGGCTCATTTCTCTACTTATTCATCTTCGTTAAAGATCAGAGGATCAAGAGAAGAGGATTTCTTATTGTTAAGAGGCACTAGTTGAGTTTATTTATCAATTCAAGAGGTAAGTGTTCAAACTTGAATCTTCATTTTCAGTTGATTTTAGTTGAAATAAAGCATGTATGCGTGGGTATAGCTGGCCAAACATTAGGTTTGATGTATATCTTTTCTTGTTTGTGAAGTATTTTGCATAATATGAAGTTCTAAAAATTCGTGTTTGGATGATATTCACGATTTTCGTGGCTTGATTTCTTGATGTGTGATTGATCTTTGTGAAATCTATGAGTTGCATGTTGTTCCTTGCCATGTGATCTTCATTTTATGCTTTGAATCGTGGAAAATGGTTGAGAAATGAGTAAGATACGAAGTTCAGAAGTTGGGTGTCTGATCTGAACAAAATGCGTGTTAGGGCATGGTTTAGAGGTTGAAGATGAAGTGAGGTGGCATGATTTGATTGGTTGTGTTCTTGTTAAATAATTTTTGTTTTAATTGATTTTGTGATTTTATTTTATTGATAAAAATATCATAAAAATTTCTAAAACAATTATGGTAGGCTTAGAATACTATTTCTTACATTGTGTATTTGTTTTATAATTTTTGAAAATTATTTGATTGGTGAAAAAAATCAGAGTTTAATTAATTGATTTTTATGTAATATTTTCATTAATTTTTGTTAAAATTATTTTCAAGGTACAAAAATTACACAAAACTTATTCTAGGCTATTTGATTGGTCTATTTTTTATTTTTTATTTTTATTTTACATTTTTCTAATTTTTGATTAATTTTAGAAAATATGTGAATAATAGTTTATTTTTGCAATTTAATTGATTTTAAAATACTTTTTCAAGTATAAAAATTCACCAATTTTATTTTGATCCTTTACCATGATATATAAATGATTTCTGAGCATGGATTAATTTTTCTAATACTTTTACTTTTGTGAATACGTTTCCTGGTTTATTTGATATATTAATCTTTCTAGATTTAATTTTCAATATTTTTATTAATAAAAAATGCAAAAATTTAATTTTCTGACCTTTTGAGGTTCATGTCTTGATGTTTGAATTTTGACTTGAATATGTCTTGTTTGAATTATATTTTTTTGAAATTTTTGATTTAATTGACCAAATATGTGGTTTTTTTTGTTGCTTACGCCTCAAGTTAGGGTTGTATGCTAGCTTACCTTGACTTTCAAGTTAACTTTTGATTAGATTAGTGTTGTATGCTCCCTTAGGATCCTAGAACTAATTTTGTTTAGCTTTTAGGACTTGATTTGATATTTTTCTCAACATTGCTAAATTAGGGTTTCTAGTTTGATCATCTTATGAACATTGTTTGCTTGTGCATTTTCACTCTCTATTTGAATTTTGCCAATTTTGATTTGTGTTTGTTGTTTCTGACTTTTAATTGTCATAAGAATGTTTTGATATTTTTATTTTGATTTTACAAGTATTGTTACTATTTTTGAGCCAAGCATCTCTTCCATAGATGCATTGGGGTTTCCTTTGACTTAGAGATATATTGGAATGCATTTATGCAATCCTTGAGGAATCAATTTCTCTTTTATTTTCATCCTCATTTCTTATTCAGGGATTTGAGTTGATCAATGAACAATTCACTTCCCCTAAACATACTTTCTTCTTCAATTTTGTTTGATGATTGCTCATGATCAAAGTTTAGGAGGTAGCTCTTGGTCACCACCTTGAAAACCTCATGTGAAGCTCTTTCAAATATGACCCATATTGGTTTTGATCTTTCATGATTATCTTACTATTATAGAATGCTTCTATGATACTTGATGGACATTCCATTGTCCATTTATCATGGTGACAAGTTAGGAGCCACATCTTTTATCTTTGACCTAATTGTATGTGTGTGATTACTTGAGAACTCTCATGTCCACTCATTTTATGTATTTTACTCTTTGTTTTCATAACCTATTCTTCATATTATTCCTTATGCTTATTTGAACCATAGAGAGGCATTTCATTGTCATATATTTTTCGTCATGTGAAAAGCTAAATTGGTCCATTTGTTGTAATTTGTTTTTCCGTTTAATTCTTTAATGCTTGCTTATGAGTTGTTGTGCTTTGTCTCATTATGGTTACTCAATGTTTACTTAGTGTTGTCCATAGTACATAAAATTTGGGAACCCTAATTTTGATCTTTTGTGATCACCTTCATTTTTATGCATTGGAGACTGTACACCTATGTGATGTCATGATACTTTAACTTGTTAGTTTGATAACATTGTTTAAAGTTCCTTTCAAGTTCATGATAGATACTTATAATTGGGAAATTCCACTTCCCTAGGACCTATAAGTATCAATTTTTATTTTCACACTTGATTTATATCATCCACCATTGATTTAGACAAGTGTTTTCCATCTCTTGTGATGTTGGCAATCAATTAGATGACTTGATTTGTGTATTGAAGTTTTGTCTTCTACATTTTTTGCTCATGAATCTCATCTTGAGTTAGATTATTACACAAGTCACACATGTCTTAATTATATAATTAAGACTATTTTGTTTGGTCTTTATCAATTGTTTTGAACTTGGATTAGCTTTGATTCTTTTAAACCCTAATATTGTGTGCCTTTGAGTACAAGTCTTCTTCCTTGCTTGAGATACTTTTGTTTGTGATTTATTTAGCTCTTGATATGCATACCTTTCATGTGCTAATATCATTTAGTCTTAACCTCTATTCATAGGTGCTTGATTCATGTTTGTTTTGCTTTTAATTGGCTTGCTAATTGCTTTTGTGCTAGTTTTGCACTAACATGTTGGAATATTTTGTGTATGAGCTTTGAATGAGTCTTGTCTACATGTCTCGCTTATGTTTTTTAGGCTAATGACCTTGTGTGTTTCATTACCTCTTCATCTTGTCCCTTGACCATGTCTGACTTATTGGCTTGTATGCTTGCTTAAGTTGACTTTTAGGGTTGAATCTTGACTTCTTCCTTTGATAGTTTTGTGTTAGTTGTGATATTAAGGCATTCTAATTACTTTTTTGATTTGTATGAATATCATATCTATGTGTTCATCACTGACCTCACTCTCATGTGACACTTAGCACAAGTATGCTTGAGCACACACATGCATAAACTCTTGCACACACTCCACCATACACTTTTGAGATGCATGTTCATGCTTTCTTATGATAATTTGTTCGTGAATCTTCATGATGATTGTGTATATTATTTGTATGTGTTCTTACCATTCTAGATACTGACTTTCATGTTTTTTTATCTTCTAAATTTCAATTCTCTTCATCTATGCACTACCATGCGTTATTTGACTCTTAGATGCAATATAGGTCAAGTTTTTGACTAGTTTTTATACTAGTGTTGTGTATGTGTTCTTTTGAGTTTTTTGTAACTTGATTGTGTTTAATATGAGTATTTACTCATTATGTATTGCTTCTGATCCCACTCTTATGTGACACTTAGCACAAGTATGCTCAAGCACACACATGTACACACCTTTGCCCGTACTTGTATGGATTGAATTTGTTTTCCCTGTGTGATTTGTCTGTGAATCTTCGTCATGCATGCTTGCATGTTTTTATTGATGTATTTGTGAATTTTATAATGTATTGTATTTATTTTTAACCTTTCATGACTCATTTCCTTTCATCTATGCCTTTTCTTGGCTTCTTTCGACTTGTAAACGCTTTCTAGGTCAAAGTTTCGATTAGTTTTTGTACTAGTGTTGTAATTGCATCCTTGTGATATTTTCATTGTGAGTTGATTGTGAATTATTTTATGTGATGTTTATACTCTAATAACTTCATCTTGGTACTCTCTTTGCATGTTATGTATTTCACACATTCGTATTCACTTCACCACACACAATTGTCGCATGTTTACGCACTCTTGTAGAATTTTTGTTCATAAATTTTTGTGGTTTTGTTTGCATGATGTAAATAACATGTTAGCATATTGGATACTGACTTTTGTGTCATTTTATCTTCTAATTCTTTCTTCATCTCAATAATGCTTAAAATCTCATGCAATGTGTTTTCCGTATGCTTTTGGGACTAGTTTTTGTCTAGTTTATGTACTAACTTTGCATACACGTCTTCGTAATGATGTTTGATGTTTGTTTATGGTTTTTATAAGATTTGTATATGTATGTTGTGTCTAATGACCTCACTTCACATGATATCTTGCATGATTTTTCTCTCACTTTTTTCCACTTCATCTTCTTCTTTTCTTTCTTTGCCTTTTGTTGGTATTTTGTTTGTGTGCTCTTGCCAAAGTATTTTGTTTGCTTATTCCCCTCTTCTCATTTGGTTTTTAACCAACATAATTGGTATTATAGATTTCCCTTAGGATCACTCGATTAGGTTAGTTATCAAGTCTAGACATTAGGTTAAGTATCCATGCATGCCAATATTAGGTAAATAATCTAAGTAGTTTCCCTTGTCCATACCCATAACTTAGGATCGACTTTACATGATAATAATTAGGATTAGAAATAAGTTAGTTTCCCCTAGCTATTGTACCTTTATCCTTTTGCATACATAAAATTAAAAATTTGTTTTGACAAGTGCATTAAGACATCCTAATAATATTGAATCTTTTTCCAAAGTAAAAGATACAAACCAAATCTTGTAGTGTCTTAGGATTTTCCGTCGTCCCTACTGTTGTTGGCGTTCCGTCGTCGCTTCTGTCGTTGACGTCGCGTCGTCCCTTCTATCGCTGATGTTCCATCATCCCTGCTATTGCTGATGTTACGTCATCCATTCTGTGTTGACGTTCCATCGTCCCTTCTGTTGCTAATGTTTTGTCATCCTCGTCTGCTGATGTTTCAACATCCTGTCTATAGCTGCTATTTCGTCTTCATGGAGGTGTTTCGTCATCGTTGTTTGCTGTCTCGTCTTCTAAACTAAAAAGCACAAACCAACCAAAATAAGTTAGCCGAACTACGACGTTCTGACTATCTCATTGCACGAGGGAATACGTAGACATCCTGTCGCGGGGCTTGATCGAGCAACCTTTGTAAATAATTCCTTCTTTTCCTCGTGTTTCTTTATTTTTATTTCTTTTTGCATGCATTATACCTCATGTACAGATTTAGTTATACTTTTGCACCCATTAGATAGAAAGTAAAATTTGATACCATAGAGTACTACAGACGTGTGGGGTGCTAATATTTTCCCCTCACGTAAAAGACTTCCTTACCCGATCTCTCGGTTGCAACACTGTGATTTCTCTGTCTCAGGTTTACTAGATGTTTACCTTTCCCTTTTGGCGGGATAAAAAACGTTCGATGGTGACTTCATTGATATATAGTTATATTTCTTTGAATTTTTGGCCTGTTGTTTCAGCTGGCAACTCTGCTGTGGACAGTTGACCTATTGCTGGTCCGCTCAAAAGTCGATCTGAGTTTTTTTTGGGTGTTTATTTATTTTATTTATTGCTTTATAGCTTGTTATTATTTATATATATATATATATATATACTTGTACATGCTTACATGCATTTGCATCTGGATCTGGCTATATTATTTTGTCTGTTGCTGTTTTGTTGTGTTTTTTTGGTGGGTGGGAGTTACAAGAGGTAAAAGGCCCACTACCCGGGCCAGTGACATATAGGATAGATGGTTTTTCATGTCGAATCCCGCATCCCGTGATGCGTGTGAGGAGGCATGAAGTACCAAACTTGGACGAGGTTCGATTGACGGTGCTTTCACCCTACATCCTTTGTGTAGTAAGCAAAGTGTTCGATAAAGGGCTATCACCTATGTTTATCATTAGGTTCCCTGTTTTATTTAGAATTACCCGTGATTTTGGGTTGGGACAGGTACAGATGATGACTGTTGTTACTTGGTTCTCTGATGTTCTGAAGTGTTCCGAGTTTTTGGTCCTATTACATATGGTTTTGGTCTCCCTTCTCTGCAAAGCAGTATTCAGAAAATGGAGCTTTAGTCCTATTGCATTCATGAAACATTTTACAAACTGCGTTTTTTTTAACATACATGTTTTATCATTTCCAGGATTACTAGTCTCCGAGTCTGGTTGTTAGGCCACCTGTGAAGATGGATACTAAGAAGAAGACAAATTATAGACGTCATCCAGTGTACAAGTTCCGTGCGTCAACTCTTGAAAATCTTATTTTGTTGGCCAAGAAGTCTCCTCACGAGATTGTTGTTGAGTTCACTAAGGATTATGGAAGAATTTTGTCGTATTTGAAGTACCCTCTCAGTGAGTACCAAGAAGATGATCTCAAGGATTTATTTTATTTTTACGATCGGGAATTAAGATGCTTCGTGTTCTCTGATTATTTGTTGCTGCCTACCCTAGAAGAGTATTCTGACCTTTTGGACATTCCTGTACTTCATCAAGTGTCTTTTCACGTTGCTATGGAGAAACCTACTGATGATCAAATTGTTGCTGCCTTGTTCTTGGAGAAATCCGTGGTTTCGGCTAATACCGCGCATAAAGGGGCGGTAAAAGGTTTTCATTTGGGATTTTTGCTGAGAGAAGCTAATGCTAAAGCTGCGAAGTATGATTGGAGGAGTTTTAACTCCATCTTGGCTTGTTGTATTTATGGTATGGTTTTGTTCTTGAATGAGCCCAAGTTCATTGATGAGAATGCTATTTCTCTTTTCATTCAGAGAAATCTCATTGCAACTCTCTTGGGAGACGCGTATCATTCTATTCATTCGAAGAGTCACAAAGGGAAAGGTGGATTGGTCTTTGCTGTGCTCCGTTGTTGTACCACTGGTTCCAAAGTTTTCTCCCTCGTGCCGGTGTTTTTGTGGATACTTAGCATACTATAGGGTGGGTGCGTCATCTAATGGCTCTCACATCTCAAGATATTGGTTGGTACAGACATGTCGTGACTAAGATAGGTAGAGAAAGTATAATTATTCGTTGTGGGGAGTTTCATAATGCACCTCTCATGGGTATATGAGGGGGCATCAACTACAATTCGTCCCTTTCCTTTAGACAATTGGGATATGCTTTGATAGGGCCTCCTAGTGAAGAGTGTGTGCGAGATACTTTGTGCTATGATATACTAGATGTTACCGGATCTTTGGATAGGGTCGTACAAGTGTAATACGGTGAACTGACTTTTTGGATTTTTGTATCGCAAATGTGCGGATAGCAAGAGTCGCCACCGAATTTTATTTTTATCCAATTAAGGGAAGGTAAAAGTACAGAAAAAGACCTTCGTTAGATTCTGAGTAAGGGAGAATGTTATGAAAAGGGAAGGTATTAGCACCCCTTTCCATCCGTAGTTTATCTACGGGCTCTTAGTTGCTTTATAGATCATTTTGAAAATTTGTGCTTTCTGTGTGTTTGAAAAATGTTTTGAAAAGGCATTTCGCTTTGACTTTGTAATGATTCATGTAGGAATGTATACAAAGTGTTCGGAAATGTTTCGTTTTGAAAAGTGTTTGAATTTTGAAAAAGTGTGAGGTGTGAAAAGTATTTTGATAGAGCAAGCAACTAAAAGTCTTATTACCTACTCAGAATTGGTCGTTTTCGTGTTGTCTTACGTTTCCTTTAGAATAGCGTTATCCATACCATTAGTTGATAGGTAACTCCATTCGTTGGATGTAAGCGGGACATTCGAAAGGACATCGTATGGTCATAGAAGGCAACTTGTAGGAAGTATCCTAGCACATTCGAAGGGACTATCATCATTTTTCGTAGGCGACAATCGAGGGTCAAGATCATGTATTCGGAGGCGACATCGTGGGTCTTATGATCTTTGTATCGAAGGGACTATGATGATTTGTTTTGAAGGCAACGGTTGCTAGAATACCTCTACGTTCGAGGGACATGACCATTTTGAATTCGTAAGGCAACGAGAGAGAAATACCCTAAGGGGTGCATGTGTGAAGAGAGTGTGTTGATTCAAATATATGTTATCTTGCAAGTTAGTGGGCTATGTTCAATTTTATCTTGCCATACACGCCTAGTTACTAGCAGCTTATAGGGTGCGGAAATTAAATTGCGGAATGTACAAGATGCGGAAAGGTAAATGTCCTACGCTATTACATGGCTTTGGGGCAGATACATAATTGAAAGATGTGGAAAATAAAAGCCTAATTAAAAACTATTACATCCCATAAGCAGTTACATTATTGGAAAAATAAAATGATAAAAGAAAACGCCTGAATCGGAGCAACATGCAAAAGAATGCGAAATCGGAAAATACGAGATGAATCGAAATAAGAGAAAAAATGTTAGAAAAATGCAATTTTTTATTGGAGAAAAATATGACATGCTGGAAATAATATAAATATGCTAAAATAATTTTTTTGGATTTTTTGGAAAAGATTTAATAATTAAAATGCAATTAAAAGTGAATTAAATGCTAAATTATGAAAAAAAAAAAATATGCATGCAAAATTATATTTTTTAATTTTATAAATTAAATAAGCATTTTATGAAAATACTGTAAAAAGAAAAAAATATTTTTGATGATTTTTTGATGCTTAAATAAAATTGTGAAAAGAAATTAAAATGAATGAAAAAATACTAAAATAAAGAAAATATGAAAATAATGCAAGTTTTGAAAAAAAGAATGCAAACTGGTGCCCATAGGGATCGAACTCAGGACACTTTGGAGCATCTGGGAACAGTCCATGCCTTAACCGCTACGCCACGTTGCATCTGGTGTTTGAAAACGAAGTGAGTGGAATACATGCACGCGTCACTCTCCGATTGCCTCGTTCCGCCAAGAACTTCATCGTTCTCGTTTGAATTCTGGGCATTTTGCGTCGGCCTCAGTGCGACGCTATAGTCCCTGCAATTCTCAAAATCTCATACACATAATATAAATGAGTTGTGAGTACATGAATCGATTGGAAATTGAATTCTAAACACAATGGTGGTGGTCTCTTTGTCCAATTTTTCCGATTTAGGAAAACCCCAAACTGGTTCAGAAAACCCTAATCATGGTAAATCGTGTTTCAGGCCATGGAAATGCAATCAAACCATCCAGAAAGCTTGGAAACTTCACACTAATCACAAAACAAACCACGAAACATGTTAAAAATGCATGAACAACAGAATTCGATTTTTGAAAAAGTGTGACAAACCGAAATCGTATTTGCTTGATTCTTGATGTTTTTGGATGATGTAAAGGTCTGGACTGCTTCAGGAGATATCAAGGAATGCAATGGGATGCTTGGAATCAACTAAATCTAGCTAGAACTGTGGCTGCAAGTTGCTTGAATGGCACGGTTTTTTTGAATTAGGTTAGGGTTCCTCCAAGCAATTTTTCTGTTCTTAATCATGTGCTATGAATTGTGTATTTATATTGGATGGAATTGGAGCTGATTTGAGGAAGAAATCATCATCAATCAATGCAAATCAAATTTGATTTTGTACAAAATCAAATTTTCAAATTTTGATTAATTTTCAATCCAATCTTGCCATATCAATCCAATTTTCGAAATTTGCTGGCTTTGTTGAGTTACTTGGATGCCAAGGAAGAGAGAAAAATCAATTTGCAATTAATTTTTGATTTTATACTTTATTTTTGAATTTAATTTGTATTTAAATGAATAAATTCCAAATTAAATAGAAAAATAAAATAAAAATTCGTGGCTTTGGGCTTTGATGTTCCAAATTGTATGAGGAACAAGTTTGGATGAAGAAAAAGTAGGCCCATTTGCAAAGTTTTTGATTTTTAGAAGTATCTCTCTTTGTGCATTCTTTCAAAATTCCCCAACTTGTGAATGGTGTAACTTGCTCAATTTTCCACATTTTTGAGAGTTCTTGGACTTTTTGGAAAGCTCTAAGAGTCCTCTAAACAATGTCTTTGGTTTCACTTCAATTGGAGTTACCATGCTCAATATATCCTCAAAACAAAAAGTTGACTTTTTGTTGACTTTGAAAAGGACCTGTAATGTTTTGAGCTATACCTCTCAAATGAAGCATTTTTTTGACATTCTTGTGAGACATGAAGTTGTAGAGAATTGAATTTCCTTCAAAACAAGAGGTGGTGGAAAATTTTTTGAGAAAGTATGAGAAAGTTATGATCAGTCAAAGTTCAGTTGACTTTTCACCTAGAAACCCTAATTTAGAAAGTTTGACTTTTAAGCAAATCTTGAGTTTTCTTGATGAATCATGATCAACCCTTGATCAAATGATGAATGTAACTTCAAAATGAGGATGTTGACCAAAAATCAGAAGTTTTGACTGTATGTTGACCACAGTTGACTTTTGACCAATACAATTGATTTTCAACCATCTGAGCAATTGTTTGAGGAAACTTGACTTGTGGAGCTTGAAACTTGTCATGGAGAATCTTTGAAGCATATGAGGAAGTATGAAAACCATTGGAGGTGTTAGAAGTCCATCTGAATCTGAGAAATGTCAAACCCTAGTTTGGGTTGATTGTATAGGAGGGTGTTCATCTGATCAACTCTTAGGAATCCTTGAGCATGGATGTATGGAATATCTTGAGAGATATGAGGGCAAATTTTGGGGTATGACAGCTGCCCCTGTTCAATCTTCTTGTACTGGAAGGGCTAGATTGGCATGCTTTGCCTTTCGTGACCTGGAGGTAGAAGATGATTGAACACTAGAGTACACCTGAAAATTTGCACTCGTTGTTGGTTGATAATGCGGGAATGGGCTTATAGATGCCATTTGGAGAGGCTGAAGATTTCGCTGAGGAATGAGTCGTATGCTAGACTCGAGATTGCTGATAGGAGATGGGCTTAGGATGCTATCCGGAACAATCGATGCTGGGGAGTGAGCCGTACGCTAGGCTCTGTAGATGCTTCTGGAAGGAGATGGGCTTAGGATGCCATCCGGAGGGAGTCGTACGTTAGACTTCGTGCTTGTCTTGAATGAAGTTATTGGTTTGTATTGGTTTTTTAACCAAATATGCAGCATTCTGAAAGCTGAGAGATGTTGACAAGTAGTCGGAGATGGGCTTAAGATGCCATCCAAGGCAACCAAGTCGCACGCTAGACTCTCGTAGTTCCTGTCAGAATAGATCTTTGTGCTGATTACTCTGAGGGGATAATAGTTGACAAAATGTGGATATTTCCCTGTTGTGCACCGGGTGTTGATCCACTGCCTGTTATCGGAGGATAACTTATGATCGTTCGGATAAGGTTTCCCGTCTGGCTTCGGGTATTAATCCTGGATCCATTGTCGGAGGACAACGAGGTTGGTCGTTCAGATAGTTTTCCCGTCTGGTTTCGGGTGTTAATCTTGGACCTGCTTGCGTCAGAAGTGACCTTTACCTGTTTTGGAGAAAACAAGAGAAATTTTTATAGAATATTGTTAGTCTTATGCAAAGTATGATGCATGACGATGCGTATGAATGATATATGCACAAGTTACGATATTTAATGTATGCATGATGGATGCTGTGGTATTTCAAAACATATCCATCTTGAAGAAGATGCGGATGTCCTGCTTGAGGATGAAGTGGGCGGAGACTCTGTTTGGGGAAAGAGAAGGATGTCAACTTTGATTTCTCCGATGCACTATCTGACCAAGTCTCGAGCCTAGATACCGTTGTGGATGGGGGAGAATGAGGGACGTGCCGCCAAAGATCTTGTTTATAGACCCTGTCGGGGATAATTCAGGAGGCGCTCTGTTGGGAGATTTGAGTGAAAATTTTGTCGGAGCAATCGGTAGCTGCTGGAAGACCGGGTTAGAAGGATCTAGGGCCCGTCGAAATCTCTGCTTGAGGTATAAGAGGTGTAGGTTTCCTCCGATGCACTATCTGACCAAGTTTCAAGTCCAGACACTGCTGCTGCCGGGGAAAGGAGAATTGTTGGGACGCATCCTGCTGGGGATGAATGTCTCTGCTGGGGATAAAACTGCTGATGATAATGTAGTTTAGGATGTCAGGACTAACAGAAGGGGATTCGTACTCCGCTGGAGAGAATTTGTAGTGAGTGGCAACTCTGCGGGGATTGTGTTCTGTGGGGGGAATGCTTTTGGTGACTTTCGTCGTCATCACAATTCCTGAAGCTTGTAGTAAGTATTCTTGTACGTTCACTTTTCATATGTTTGCGAACAAGTTCTTTTTGTCGGATGCGTATAATCATTCAAAGCAGAAGTTTGGACTTTATGCAAACAACAACAGTCAAAAGTTGTAAAGAGAAAGAAAGTTGCATTTATTTGAAAGATGGCGTATGGCCGAGTAGCTTATACAAGAGAAAGGTAAAAGGCTATGCGGAAACAATCTCGTTAAGTTCCAACTACGCTAGTACTCATATATTTCAACTATCTCATCTCCTTGCTGTCAGGGGAAAGTGAGTGAACTGATCTTCGCCATTTGAACCTGAATGCTGATTGTAGTAGCCTGTAGGTAGGTGATCTGGAAGAGACATAGTCGTACGCTTAAATCCCTAACTTTTGCCTAGACCGCCCTTTCGGTTTTCAGTCTGGGATACCCTTTTGCCCAAGCCGCCTTTTCGTGTTTTCGACTTGGGTGTACATGTTTTGTATATATCCTTAACTTTTGCGAACCCTTTTGGTTCGCCAGATGCCCTTATTTTTGCCTAGGTTAAATCGACCTAGCGGGTCTCTTTCGTAGTATTTTTGACTATGTGCGTTCACGGTGTGGGAAGTCTTCGCCATCCATGGTGCTAAGTATCATAGCTCCGCTTTAATACATCTTGACTACAAACGGTCCCTCATGGGTGGGAGTCCATTTGCCCTGGGATCACCTTGTGGAAGAATGATGCGCTTGACTACTAAATCACCAACTTGGTAAACTCGGTGCTTGACCTTCTTGTTAAATGCTCGATCATTCGTTTTTGATAAATCATCCATAGCGGATGGACGCTAGTTGTTTCTCATCAATCAAGTTGATCTGGTCAAGGAGTCGGACCCAATCGTCTTCGCCTTTCTGCGTCTGGAGGACTCGGTTGAGGGTATCCGGACCTCGATGGGTAGGGCGGCTTCATACCGTACACAAGAGAGAAGGGGTTGCCCCATTGATGTTCGTCTTGTGGTGCGATAACCATGAAGAGCAAATGGTAACATCTCATGCCAATCCTTGTAAGTCACCGTCATCTTATAATCTTCTTAATGTTCTTGTTGGCGGCTTCCATCGCCATTCATCTTAGGCCGATAAGGAGAAGAGTTGGTTTCTCAAATATGTATTTTATCGGATCCATCTTGAAATCAACAAGGTAGTGTGAGTCAACATATCTGTCTTAGTCGGTGCACTAGCGTTGCAAGTTTTCTCATTTGTGAGTATCTTGTTTCACGGTAAACTTTTGCTAAGGTAGTATATTGCATGCTCTTTTCGACTGACTCGTCATGTTGCCCCAACACACACCCATTGAGTTCTCTAACATCAAGTACATGATAAGAGGTCTTCCTTGTGGCGGCATCGGGATGGGAGGATTCAGGTACTCCTTGATTTTGTCAAAAGCGATCGGCAATCGTTCCATTCTACCACTTGATCTTTCTTTAGTAACTTGAAGATTGGCTCACAAGTAGCGATTAGATGTGCAATGAATCGGCAATGTAATTCAAACGCCCAAAAACCTCGACTTCCTTCTCGATGCGGGGTGGCATTTCTTGAATAGCTTTAACCTTGGCGGGATCAACTTCAATACCTCACGCGACAACAAACCCTAGGAGTTTACGGATCGACTCAAAGGTGCACTTGTTGGGATTAAGTCTAAGTCATACTTCTTCAATCGTCAAATAGTTTACGCAAATGATCAAGGTGCTCTTCCTGCATGCGTGATCGAGCTATCATGTCGTCGACGTAGACCTCTATCTCGTGATGAATCATGTCATGAAATAGTGCCACCATGGCACGGTAAGTGGCTGCGTTCTTCACCGAACGGCATAACCTTGTAGCGAAGTGCCTGTGTAACAAAAGTAGTCTTCTCCATGTCTTGAGGAGCCATTTTGATCGATTGTAGGAGAAACCATCCATGAAGGAGAAAACCTTGTGTTGAGCGGTGTTGTCAACCAGAACATCAATATGAGGAAGTGGGAAATCATCTTTCGGACTCGCTTTGTTCAGATCTCTGTAATCCACACACATTCGTACTTTACCATCCTTCTTAGGTAGGGAACCACATTTGCAACCCATGCGGATAAAAGTTAGAAACCGGCATTGAAGCGCTTCATAACTTGCTTTGATTTTCTCGGACATCTCGGGGCGATACGACGGACCTTCGCTTCACAGGGAGAAAACCTTCTTTCGTTGGCAACCGGTGTACCACAATATCAATGTCTAAACCAGGCATGTCTTCATATGACCAAGCAAAAACCTCAATGTAGTCTCGTAGCATCTGCCAACCTTTCTTTAACATTCTCAAGACCCGCTCTATCTTGATCTCTTTTCATCTTCGTCGGTACCCAAATTTACAACCTCAACTTGCTCTTCGTGGGGTGTATAACTCGATCTTCTTTGTAGTGATCGACAAGTTCTCCGGCACTTCACAATCTTCCTCACTTTCATCTTGACTTGGTAGATCGGATTATCGAAGTCATATTTAGCACTAGCATTTTATTAACGAGATTCGAGTGATTCGCGATGTACCACGTGGGTGTGTGTAAGAACACATAGCCTTTTGAAGGGTGATAAAGTAAAAGAAAGAAAACACAATTGAATGCAAAAGTCCAAA
Source organism: Vicia sativa (assembly GCA_021764765.1). Taxonomy (NCBI): domain Eukaryota; kingdom Viridiplantae; phylum Streptophyta; class Magnoliopsida; order Fabales; family Fabaceae; genus Vicia; species Vicia sativa. The sequence goes on from CM038792.1 coordinate 271,185,858, forward strand.
TTTATTGAATGAAAATACGCAACGACAAATAATAACCCTAAAGGAGCCATGATGCCCGGCAAGGCACTAGGCTTTAGAGTTTATTGTTCAAAACATAGAAAATACGAAAAGCAAACAAAACAAGAATAATTACTCGACTAAAGGAGATTGGTATGACGTCTTGGTCTTCCAATTCCGAGCCCACGATCCGGAGTTGGAAAGATCCAATTGCGATGTCGAAGTCGTTGTCGCCGTCTTCTATGGCATGGATCCCTCTGGCGATGCGGAAGAGCGGTTGGGCTGCGGCGTATCATCTTCGACCCTTGATAGTGAAGCCTAAACCGGTCTTGTCAAACTTGAAAGGAAGATCGGGGCCGACCCCAAATAGCACTACCACCTTCTTCATTGCGGCGAGCATCTTTTAGTGAGGCCATCCTGGGAGGAGCTTGTGTAACCGGAGTGACGGAGAGTCAGCAGGCATGACTGGGAGGGTTTCAAAGCTTGACAGTCTCAAAATTCACCCTCCACCTCGAGGTATCGGAATGGTAGATGATGACCATATATTCTTCTTCACCACATACTATAACAACCTTCCCTTTCACCGGTACTTGACCGATGTAAGGTAGAGTAACGACACCCCATGTATCCAAGGCGTCCGAGTAGGCAAGAGTAAGCTGGACGGATGTCCATGACAAAGAAAGTAGAGTCAAAAGTCTGGGAACCGACTTTGACTGGCAGAGTGAGCTCTCCAAGTACTGTTCGCTTAGAACCATCAAAAGCTCTCACCATGGTGTCACTGGGTCTCAGAACCAACCCTTCGACATCAAGGCGATCAAAAGCAGTCTTCGGTAGGATGTTCAGAGCAGAACCGGTATCCACCAAAACATGAGACAATGTAACGCCTTTGCATTCGACAGAGATGTGCAAGGCTTTGTTGTGTTTCCTTCCGGCAGGAGTCAAATCAGCGTCAGAGAAGCCCAGGCCGTTGTTGGCAGCCAGGCTAGCAATACAAACTTTCGGTGGTAGTGTCTTGCGGCGTGAGCATTCTTGAAACTTCACCAAGGCGTTAGCATGAGCCTTGGAGCACAAAGCGGTGCAAGCATGGAGATCTTGGACGAGTCTGTCCCATTCCACAACATTGTAGTCACTTTTCTTGATAATGTTGAATTTCCTCCATTTCTGTTTGGAGGTGTCTTGATAACTTCCTTTGGTACTTCGGTTGAGCGGGATGAGTCATTTGGTTCTTTCCTCTAGGGGATATTGGTTGAGTAGATGGAATGCGGTTGAGTCGCAGATGTCTTTTGGAGGAAATCACGGAGAATACCCTTCGGTTCGGTCACCTTACTTGATAAGGTGATGTTGTCAACGTCAGGAATGGAAACTTCAACTGTAAGGTCTTCAATGGTCAGAGGGTCTTGTTTGACGCCATGATAGTAAACATCAGATCCATAATCCCAAGGAATAGCTTTGTCGGAGGAATATGGAGCTGATCTTGGAGAAGTGATAATGAGAGGTGCCACTCTAGGCACGGATCATGAGAAATCCTTATGGTGTTAACGTCAGCATAGTCTTCTGGGAAGTCGTCACCCCATCCGGTTACTTTAACATCTTCAATAGGAATTTTGTAGCTCTCAGGAACAGAGTATTTCACCATGTAATCATACTTTCCACTTGGCTGCCCCAAGGTATCCCACCTGAGTGCAGTTTCATTTGCATTGTCAATCTTCAACTTAGACATCTCTTCACACGGCACGGTGGTTTCGAAATAGTATCTCACGTTTATCCATCATGCCTGGACACGCCTTCTCACCAAGCACAACCATCGGTGGAGGGCACCAACGGAAATTCTCCGGGCATCACTGGTTGACAGCCAAATCTCTCTTAATAGTCATCGAGGAATGGTCAAGTCATCTATATTGAAAACATAAGTATCGTCCTGTGACATTGGAACCTTTGTCATGGTTAGGCATAGGAGCGTTGATCACGTTCGAGTCTCAACAGAGGATCAAACTCAATGCTTAGCTTCAATCATATCTTGAATCTTGTTCTTGAGCCCAACAATCATCGATTACTGTCCGGGCTATTGGAATGGTAAGCACACTTAGCATTAGGGTTATATCTCGGAGAGGAAGTGTTGACATTCTGAGGAGGATCCCTCAAGGTAATCAATTCTGCTTTCAACATGTGTTGCAAGGCTTGCGATAATGGCATGTTGATCTTAACTGTCTTAGTGGCGCTACGCTACGCGTGTTGTCTCGCTGAGGTTGTGCTGATGTAGGATTGGAGATCACAACTGCCCCCACAGATTGAGCGCGGTCGTTCTTGGCTCGGCTTTTCTGACCATACACATCATTGGCTTCTTTCTTACCACCAAAAGATCTCTTCGCAACATTTGATGGTGACTCTACCTGAATCTTTCCGCTCTTGATACCAGCTTCAATACGCTCGCCTGTAAGTATCAGCTCGGTGAAACCGGCTGAAGAATTCCCGATCAGATGATTGAAGAATGGACCCGACAACGTTCCCATAAACATATCAACCAACTCCCTATTGGACAAGGGTGGTTGAACTCTGCCTGCTAGATCTCTCCACTTCTGAGCATACTCCTTGAACTTCTCGTCATGACCCATAGACATGCTTTGTTGTTGCATGCGAGTGGGTGTTAATTCAGCATTGTACTCATACTGTCTGTAGAAAGCATCAGCCAAGTCACTCCAAGTGCGGATACGGCCATTCTCTAACTGATAATACCACTCCAATTGAGTTCCTGACAAACTCTCTTGAAAATAATGCATCCACAACTTTCTGTCATCAGTGTGGGGGTTGATCTTCTGAACATAGGACTTCGAATGCAACTTCGGACAGGAAATGCCATCATACTTGGCAAAGGTAGGAACTTTGAACTTAGGAGGAATCACAACACCAGGAACAAGACTCAGATCGTCAAAATTCAACCCGGACATTTGATTTTTCCACATTAGACGGTCTTCAAGTTGCTTGTACTTGTCATCTTCATCAGAGTACTGGCTATAGTCAGAACGATCCTCTCTCTCTTTCTCAGACGCACGCTGGTCATATTCATTACCCTTGACACTCCCCTCATTCTTGACACTGTCTTCAGAGAGCTCAATCCGGCTGACTCTTTTAGGACCACCTTTGTAGCGCCTACCCATGTTGAGGAGACCCACAACCTTCTTCTTCTTGTTGATGAGCTTCTTCAGATCCTCTTGGCCTTGGACCAAGCTAGTGAACATCTGCTGAAACTGAGCATCCTGAGCTTGGAGATCTTTGACAGTCTGTTCGAGATCCATTGCTGCTAAAATAAATAGCAAGAGGATGAGAAAACCAATCTCCAATGTACCTGTGATGCAATGTTATGCTATTCTATGCAATGTTTATGCGAATGCAATGCTATGTTTTCAAGGACCTCTAGGATTTAAATTTGTTAAACAAGCAATGAACAAACAAATATTAGTTCTCTTTTTATTCTTTCTTTTTTTAAGTACAAAAGATAGTTCAAAATAATAAAAACATAAAAGCTTCTAGGTCTCCCATGGGCGCTTCCTCTTGGTGCCGAGGTAGGCATTGATGTTGCACTCCTCGTGAAGTAGCTTGGTCAACTCTAGCACTTTCTTCTCATTTGCATAACACTGAGTTTCAAAGGTATCCCTTTCTTCTTTAAGCTGAATCCAGGATCTCTTCAAGTCTTCTAAATCAGTAGGCATATCGGGATGGAGAACAGTATAGGGTACGTCACCTATAGCATCAGGTTCCATAATTACGGGTAAAACAGGGCGTGAATGGCATCATGAGGTTTTGAGCTCGAGCTCGCACCCATTTGAGGTAAGGTTCCCAAGGAATGGAGTTTTGGTGCCCCAAAGTCTTGGTATCAGTCTTGTTTACCATACCCCAAGCGTGTATGAACCTTCGTCGGTAATTCTGGAGATCGTGATTGTAGTCGAACACAATGTCTTGGAGAAGCATATCATGAGGACCATCTCTTCGAGCAAAACCAAACTGACGTAGAGCTAGCGAAGGGTTGTAAGTAATACCCCCCCTTATACCAAGTAGTGGTACATTAGGGAATTCTCTACAACGCTCAATGAAGGTGAAGTCCTTTTGAGAGAAAAGACTCCAACGGATATCTGAATGAGAGAGCGACATTAGTCTTTGAGACCATTTCATCCTTTGTTCATTCTTCAAAACTGATGGAGGAAGGTGCGAAATAAACCACCTGGAAAGTAACGGGATGCAACACATGAGAGTTCCTTGTCTCTTAGTAGTACGAGTGTGGAGAGAATGTAGGATGTCTCCAAGCAAAGTAGGAATTGGGTTGCGGGCAAGGAACAACTTGATGGCGTTGACATCTATGAATTGATCCGAGTTAGGGAATAGAACCAAACCATAGATTAGCAAGGCCACAATGTTTTCAAATGCATGGAAACTCATAACTTTGAGGAATTCTCGAGCTTTCTTAATCAAGAACTTGGAAAGTAAACCCTTAACTCCACTTCTTGTTTCCCAATTGGCTTCAATGTCTGAGCGCTTAAGATGTAATGCTGACGCGATGTCTTCATACCTAGGAACCTTTTCTAAACCGGTGAATGGCATTTGGTCAAGAATAGGTATCCCAAGTAGCTTAGAGAATTCTTCCAAGGTAAGAACCAACTGGTAATCGGGGAATGTAAAGCAATGGTGTTTCGGATCAAAGAACTGGAATAGGACATGCATCATATCTTCTTCAAAACCGGAGATAACCAAGTCAAGTAGATAACCGTGTCTTTTGATGAACTGAGCATGATCGGGAATTTCTGAAACCAATTCTTTGAGCTGAGAAGGTATACCCATGAAGTTGATTCAGATAGTCTTTCTAGAAGCCATAACACCTACAAAACAGAGCAAAGATAAATCCCTAGGTCCTTGAAATGGTTAGAAATGATATGCAATGCAGATGATGTCATGATGTCATGTTTGGCACACACAAGCAATTCACACAATGATCCTAGGTTTAAGGCTTGCATGAGGTATAGGTGATTACCCCACCAAAAGTTTGAGTTGGTTCATCCTGTCCTATAATAGTAACCGGGTTCTAGGAATCTCACATCATTGATCTTTCTCGAGGCGCTTATTTCAATACGAATACCAAGTGGTCGATCGAAAATGTCCCAAAAGTCCGATCTCAATGAGCGTATCGAGTATCAACCAACCTCGGTCTACACCAAAGCCGGCCATCTCACTACCTTCTAATGGCCAAGATGGGTCAATTAAGGTTCTAAAAGTTTAGTTAGCGCTTGATGACACCACGTAGAAGCCAAATACTATCCTCAACTTGGAAATGAAGAGTATCAGACATCCAAAGTGTCACGCTAACGTAGCCATCATGTTGACCGCTTAGTTATCGTCTAGCGGTCGCGATGATCTAATGCTACTTACCTAAAGGAAACCCGATCCGGTGTAGGATCCCCACAATATAATACCCAAGCAACCCTTAAAGATAAAGCATACAAATCAAACAGAGCAATAAATGTGATCTAAAATCCTTAAGGCATTCTCTCTTAGGGTTTATCCCGGAGTCGCCGATTCATGTCTGGTGAACGACTTTTTGGATTTTTGTATCGCAAATGCGGATAGCAAGAGTCGCCACCGACTTTTATTTTTATCCAATTAAGGGAAGGTAAAAGTACAGAAAAAGACCTTCGTTAGATTCTGAGTAAGGGAGAAGGTTATGAAAAGGGAAGGTATTAGCACCCCTTTCCATCCGTAGTTTATCTACGGGCTCTTAGTTGCTTTATAGATCATTTTGAAAATTTGTGCTTTCTGTGTGTTTGAAAAATGTTTTGAAAAGGCATTTCGCTTTGACTTTGTAATGATTCATGTAGGAATGTATACAAAGTGTTCGGAAATGTTTCGTTTTGAAAAGTGTTTGAATTTTGAAAAAGTGTGAGGTGTGAAAAGTATTTTGATAGAGCAAGCAACTAAAAGTCTTATTACCTACTCAGAATTGGTCGTTTTCGTGTTGTCTTACGTTTCCTTTAGAATAGCGTTATCCATACCATTAGTTGATAGGTAACTCCATTCGTTGGATGTAAGCGGGACATTCGAAAGGACATCGTATGGTCATAGAAGGCAACTTGTAGGAAGTATCCTAGCACATTCGAAGGGACTATCATCATTTTTCGTAGGCGACAATCGAGGGTCAATATCATGTATTCGGAGGCGACATCGTGGGTCTTATGATCTTTGTATCGAAGGGACTATGATGATTTGTTTTGAAGGCAACGGTTGCTAGAATACCTCTACGTTCGAGGGACATGACCATTTTGAATTCGTAAGGCAACGAGAGAGAAATACCCTAAGGGGTGCATGTGTGAAGAGAGTGTGTTGATTCAAATATATGTTATCTTGCAAGTTAGTGGGCTATGTTCAATTTTATCTTGCCATACACGCCTAGTTACTAGCAGCTTATAGGGTGCGGAAATTAAATTGCGGAATGTACAAGATGCGGAAAGGTAAATGTCCTACGCTATTACATGGCTTTGGGGCAGATACATAATTGAAAGATGTGGAAAATAAAAGCCTAATTAAAAACTATTACATCCCATAAGCAGTTACATTATTGGAAAAATAAAATGATAAAAGAAAACGCCTGAATCGGAGCAACATGCAAAAGAATGCGAAATCGGAAAATACGAGATGAATCGAAATAAGAGAAAAAATGTTAGAAAAATGCAATTTTTTATTGGAGAAAAATATGACATGCTGGAAATAATATAAATATGCTAAAATAATTTTTTTGGATTTTTTGGAAAAGATTTAATAATTAAAATGCAATTAAAAGTGAATTAAATGCTAAATTATGAAAAAAATAAATATGCATGCAAAATTATATTTTTTAATTTTATAAATTAAATAAGCATTTTATGAAAATAGTGTAAAAAGAAAAAAATATTTTTGATGATTTTTTGATGCTTAAATAAAATTGTGAAAAGAAATTAAAATGAATGAAAAAAATACTAAAATAAAGAAAATATGAAAATAATGCAAGTTTTGAAAAAAAGAATGCAAACTGGTGCCCATAGGGATCGAACTCAGGACACTTTGGAGCATCTGGGAACAGTCCATGCCTTAACCACTACGCCACGTTGCATCTGGTGTTTGAAAACGAAGTGAGTGGAATACATGCACGCGTCACTCTCCGATTGCCTCGTTTCCGCGCCAAGAACTTCATCGTTCGTTTGAATTGGGCATTTTGCGTCGGCCTCGTCGACTATAGTCCCCGCAATTCTCAAAATCTCATACACATAATATAAATGAGTTGTGAGTACATGAATCGATTGGGCGAATTCTAAACACAATGGTGGTGGTCTCTTTGTCCAATTTTTCCGATTGGAAAACCCCAATGGTTCGAAAAACCTAATCATGGTAAATCGTGTTTCGTGCCATGGAAATGCAATCAAACCATCCGAAGCTTGGAAACTTCACACTAATCACAAAACAAACCACGAAACATGTTAAAAATGCATGAACAATAATCGATTTTTGAAAAAGTGTGACAAACCGAAATCGTATTTGCTTGATTCTTGATGTTTTTGGATGATGTAAAGGTCTGGACTGCTTCAGGAGATATCAAGGAATGCAATGGGATGCTTGGAATCAACTAAATCTAGCTAGAACTGTGGCTGCAAGTTGCTTGAATGGCACGGTTTTTTTGAATTAGGTTAGGGTTCCTCCAAGCAATTTTTCTGTTCTTAATCATGTGCTATGAATTGTGTATTTATATTGGATGGAATTGGAGCTGATTTGAGGAAGAAATCATCATCAATCAATGCAAATCAAATTTGATTTTGTACAAAATCAAATTTTCAAATTTTGATTAATTTTCAATCCAATCTTGCCATATCAATCCAATTTTCGAAATTTGCTGGCTTTGTTGAGTTACTTGGATGCCAAGGAAGAGAGAAAAATCAATTTGCAATTAATTTTTGATTTTATACTTTATTTTTGAATTTAATTTGTATTTAAATGAATAAATTCCAAATTAAATAGAAAAATAAAATAAAAATTCGTGGCTTTGGGCTTTGATGTTCCAAATTGTATGAGGAACAAGTTTGGATGAAGAAAAAGTAGGCCCATTTGCAAAGTTTTTGATTTTTAGAAGTATCTCTCTTTGTGCATTCTTTCAAAATTCCCCAACTTGTGAATGGTGTAACTTGCTCAATTTTCCACATTTTTGAGAGTTCTTGGACTTTTTGGAAAGCTCTAAGAGTCCTCTAAACAATGTCTTTGGTTTCACTTCAATTGGAGTTACCATGCTCAATATATCCTCAAAACAAAAAGTTGACTTTTTGTTGACTTTGAAAAGGACCTATAATGTTTTGAGCTATACCTCTCAAATGAAGCATTTTTTGGACATTCTTGTGAGACATGAAGTTGTAGAGAATTGAATTTCCTTCAAAACAAGAGGTGGTGGAAAAATTTCTGAGAAAGTATGAGAAAGTTATGATCAGTCAAAGTTCAGTTGACTTTTCACCTAGAAACCCTAATTTAGAAAGTTTGACTTTTAAGCAAATCTTGAGTTTTCTTGATGAATCATGATCAACCCTTGATCAAATGATGAATGTAACTTCAAAATGAGGATGTTGACCAAAAATCAGAAGTTTTGACTGTATGTTGACCACAGTTGACTTTTGACCAATACAACTGATTTTCAACCATCTGAGCAATTGTTTGAGGAAACTTGACTTGTGGAGCTTGAAACTTGTCATGGAGAATCTTTGAAGCATATGAGGAAGTATGAAAACCATTGGAGGTGTTAGAAGTCCATCTGAATCTGAGAAATGTCAAACCCTAGTTTGGGTTGATTGTATAGGAGGGTGTTCATCTGATCAACTCTTGAGGAATCCTTGAGCATGGATGTATGGAATATCTTGAGAGATATGAGGGAAAATTTTGGGGTATGACAACAAGCTTAGAAAAGAATTTATCTCGAAGGAGGACAATTCTTTGGCAAGAAAGACCCCACAACTTATGTATTCTTTGTTTAGTGGATTGAAGGAAGAAACAAAAGCAACAGTGGCCTTCTATTACCGGAGTTGCACCTTTATATCCTCAAGTAACAAATGTTCTAGATGTTGTACCTAAAGGACATTATGAGCGAGTGTGCGCCCAAAATCGTCTAGTTGTTACCCAAGAGAAGAATCAATTGGCTCATAAGTTTAAGAAGTTCGAGGGAGGGGCGTCTGATGCTACAAGGAAGAGGTCTAGGTTTGAAGGCAAAGTGGTGTCTTTGGAATATCACAAGAAGGCTATAGCAGATATTGAGAAGAAAAGCAGAGATTCCAAGGTTGAATTGGAGAAGAAGCATAAACCAAGGGTCATAAGTCTAGAGAAGAAGGTTATGAAGGAAACTACTCAAAGATCAGCATTCGAAGATCAGCTCAGAGAGAAGGATGTTCAGCTATCTTTAGCAATAGAAGAAAATGGGAAGCTTAAGATCCAGTTGGGAATTCAAGAATCCGCAGGTTTTCTTATGTCAAATTTTTAGACTTGTTATTTTTTTCTTATGTCTAAAAGGAGAATCACCATCAAGCTTGTTAATGGGATTCCTCATATTTACATTGTGTTGTTGGAATCTTTAATTTTCTGTTTGTATTACTGTTGGATTACTTTGTTAGAACTATTTGTATCTTTGTTTACTTTGGTTTAATGAGATTTGGTTCAATTGGTGTTTGTCGCTTCGTCTTATGCTCTTTCCCAAAAACTTGGATCAGAGTATTAGAATCCTGGAAATATAAACATGTCATCGCATGCATTGCATATATTCACGCATGTGCATACTTCATGCATAACAGGTTTCTGGTTGGTGTTCTTATTCTGACTCTACTTTTATTATCAGAGAGGATTCAAGACGACAATTCACCGCTACTCTACCAGAGGTAATTTTTCGAGGAAAATAGTGCAAGTGAAAGTAGAGTTAGCTGAGATAAGGGCTCAGATGGCTACACAAATGACTCAATATATGGAAGCAATCGCAAATTCGAACCGCAAGCAGGATGAGTTGGCTGCTCTAGTCAACAATCATAATCGCAATCAGGTTGATACTGATAATCAGGGGTTGTATGTTGATGTTTCTGTTGGACAGGGGAATTTGCCAGACCAAGATTTTATGAATCATCATGGACCTCAAGGAAATCCTTTTGATCAGCTCTATGGCAACCAGGGGCATTTTCCTCCGCCTCCAGGTTTTCATCTCGTGGGAAATTGCAGAGGTAATCCAGTTGAAATTCCTGGCAGCAGATACTTAATGTCACAGAGAATGTTATGACACAGTATCTGACACTGCTTTGACAATTCACACAGTAAATATATAAAGCAGTAAATAACACAATAAGTTGTTCACCCAGTTCGGTTCTAACAAACCTACGTCTGGAGGCTACCAAGCCAGGGATAAAGTTCACTATTAGTAGTATCAATTCAAAGACCCTACAGCCAACTCACAGTTGACAGCCTTCTCACTTAATCACTACCCAATGACACTTTTACCTAAGTCCTACTTAGATATGAGTTCCTACTCACTCCCCCTCAATCACCGCAGTGATATCAACCTATTGTTTAATTGAATTGTGAAGACACACTTCAATACACTATCTTGATCTCGCTTCAAAGCTTACAATCAAGAGACAAACACTCGTGCTTCAAAGCTTTGAGTGATAAACTACCCTTACAGCAAATCCTAGTCCAATGCACTTTAACAATTTAAAGTTGCTTGGCTCACAAGAGAAACTAGAATTACAAAAACCAACTGTTAAAACCTTTAACAGTACACGAAAGCAACTGTTACTAACCTAACAGTACACAAATAAAAGCCTTCAATGTCTTCAATTAAATCTGGAGGCGTGGCTGCATTGTAAGGGTTGAATTCTTTATATAGAAGCAGTCCTGAATCTTCAGTTTTGGGCTTCCATAAAGATAGTTAGGGTTCACTTAATTTTCTCCTAAAAATATGGTCTTTTCAACAACCAATTTAGATTTAATTAAGTTTAACCTAGCAGCCACGTGAGCATGCTTTCTAATAACAGAAAAGCATAAATAAAATGCTCAACAAACTTCCTGAAAAATCTCAGGAAAAACTGATTCTGCAGAACAGAATGTCACACTGGATGTCATAACATCTGTTATGACATCAGACTGTTTTCTGCAGAATTTCCAGCACAGCTTTAGCTTCCCAGTTCTGAGCTGTACTTTTACCATCCTTGTCCAGTAGGATTTATCTTCAATCTCTGAATGTCAATGACATCTATCATGACATTTCTAAGGCCTAGTTTTACCAAAATTGATGCCAACTTAAAACACTAACAAACTCCCCCTTTGGCACATTTTTGGCTAAAACTTCTTGACCTATCAGAGTACAAATGCAGCAGAAGACTATTACCGAGTTCATAGTTTCCCTAAGCTTTCCTAAGCTTTAAGTACCTAGAACTAAGAGAAGATAAATTCTACCCATACAAATATCCCACATTTTCCCATAGTTGCCCCATATATAATTGCCCACTAAATTTAAACTGCCCATACAAATCCCCCATACAGTTTCTCAACCATTAATACTTCCCACAGTATTTCTTCTCCCCCTTTTTAGCCATAAAGGGCCAAAGGAAATCATACAAGTTCCCCAAACTTTTGAAAAAGTGTCAACAACAAAAGAAATATACCAGCAAGTAGTTAAGTACCAGCAAGTATAACAGGGATACATCATTGTTCAGGCATTACACATCTGTCAATAAAGGATTACAAACATCCAAACAAAATTGCAAACAGACAAATTTTTGACAGACAAACACAAACCAACAAGGAACATAAAGGGCCAGCCAGCAGCAGCTCAGGTGCTCTCTTCTCCTGAGGAAGCACTGTGGAAGGAGGCATCTTCAGAACCTTCTTCAGCTCCAGCCATCTGAATATCATCATCTTCAGCATCACCAACAACATCATTATCAGCTTTCTCTTCATCCTCAACCTCTGTGTCCTGCTCTAGTTGAGAGATAAGCTCTTCCAGACTTTGCTTTCTTGCTTCCAGCTCCTTGCAAGTTGCTTTTAGTACTGCAATGACATTTGCCTTCTGAGAATTTTCTTTGACAGCTGGTGTCTCAGCAGATGTCATGACAATGTCTGGGACATGCTTCCCTTGGAACAGTTTGTAGTGGAATCCAAGAGCAGAGGCTCTCTTGCAGACTGAATCTCTGTCACCAAGAATGTCTGGATGTTGATCAATTATAATTCCACACAGCAGGGAGGGAAAAGATATTGGTCCTTTGATAGCATAGCTGTTAGCATGCTTGAGTGTCTGATCAAATATGTAGGATCCATAGTCAAAGGAGGCCTGAGTACCTACTGCATAAATGAATCTTCCCAATCCATTAGAGATGGTGGATTTGTGATTGGTTGGGACCCAGTTTGCAGCACCAATTTTATGCAGTATGGCAAATTTGACACTCAACTTGCTGGCTGAGAGTTTTCCCTTTAGAGGCCATTGTCTGACTTGTTTGGCAGTGATGGTTTGACAAATCTTGTTGTCAGTTTCCTCCAACTCTGGCTGAGTGTTAGCAGATCTTCCTAGGAATCTATTGATCACATTTGGAGAAAACCTGACTTTTCTCCCCCTCACATAAACAGTCTGGTAATCATCAGAATTCCTATCCCCACAGTCATTTGAGAGATTGACAATAAACTCTCTCACCAAAGCTTCATAACAGTTTGAGAGTTTCTCCACTGTTTTCATCAGTCCTGCTTCCTTAATCAGGTCAATGATCTCCTTGCACTCCAAAGCACTTTTGTTCAACTCTCTTTCTAGTGCAACTCTCTTCAAACAAACATACTTCCACCTTCCAGCACTTTCAGGATGATGGAATGAGATGTTATCAATTGCCACTTCAGGCACCTTGGACAGCTTCCCAAGAGTTGCCTTCTTCCTTGGATGAATGTCAGTGACATTCATTTCAACATCATACTCAGAATCTTGATCTGACTCTGAAGATTCAGGCATTTTTCTTTTCTTCACAATTGATGTACTTTTGGGTCTGGAACCACCATCAACAGTTGTTACTCTACATTTCTTTGTAGAGGGCTCAGCCTTGTTCAGTTTATTAGCCTTAGAAACATCTTCAGCAAACTTTTCTTTAACAGGGCTCTGTGTGGCAGCCTGTTTTCCCTTCCTTCTCATCATCCTTTTTGCAATGCTGGGATTAGCATTGGCTATGAGATCATTGTCTGAGAACATCTCATCTAAATCAATGACTGGAGGTTCAGTTAAGTGGTTAGATTCTTGAACTGGTGACTCTTCCAAAATGCTGTCAGAAATGTAGTCATCAGGGACTGTACCAGAGGAACACTTTGCTGGTGATTCTTTAAGTATATCATTAGGAATTTACTCAGCACTGGCTTTATCAGAGCAACATTTTGCTGGGGACTTCTCAAGAATGCTGTCAGAGGTCTCATCTTCCTTATTAGCAGAGATGTAGTTATGAGCATTATCAATACCTATACCAGACTCTTTAACAGAATGGTCATCATTGTTCTTGATAGGAGGAGTATCATGATCACCAGATGTCTTGACATTCTCTGTGACATCTGGACCAACTACTAAGCTAGGGCTAGCAGACCTTTCATTTAGAGGTACTGAAACTCCAGGAACATATTGATTCTCATTTAGGATACTCATCACTATCCTGGCTATTGCTACATGTGTAGACCTAGACTCCTCTGGGTTCACTCTTTCTGGGGGAACAGAAGATGATGGAACAGAGGTCTTACCAGAGGGGGATGCTTGAGATCTTCTTGCATTCCTTGTGCGCAATTTCTTAACTTTTGCTGGATCAGTAGCTATTGTGCGCAATGGAGTGACCTTCAGTGATTCAGCTTGCATGGATTCAACATCTTCCCTGACTTCAGCCATGGAGGGAGATGGAGAGCCTGTCTTTTGGGATGATGACGAGGATGAAGCCATTTTTCGCTGTTGGTTGTTGAGAGACTGAAGGCGAAAATGGTAAGGGATATCAGAGTTTCTTTTAGATGAAGAAAGAATGATACTACTTTCAGAAGAAGAAACTTTTATATGAGGGTGTCTCTTCCTATTCTTGGACTTTTTAAAATGAGGATGAAAATACCTAAACAACCCACTTATGAGTAATTGAAAAAACAAGTCCACTTTATCCCTTGTTGTAGGCACGGTTAATTGCTACAACTCCTCATATTGACAAAAACCCAAATTGTTCCTTAAAGTCTTAAGTTGGCTAGCCTCAAGAACTTTTGTAACACTGTCACAGTACAAAGTCATGACATCTTGTATGACATTGTACTCAATCAGTGTCTGCTTCAACCAGACCACCCTAGAACAATTGCTATCAGCTGTTGTGAGTTCAGCTTCACCATTGTATAGGACCACACATTTTTTCTTCTTGCTGATCCAAGGAATGAGATTACTTCTCAAGGGGACACCTCCAACAGAAATCTTTTTTCCACAAGCTTAGATCAACAACCTTTCCACTTGTTCTGTTGAACACCTTCAAATGTGGAAGGGTAATAGTCCTAGTGTGGCTTCCATTCTTCATTCCAAGCTTCTTGACACAATTCCTTGAACACTTGTTCTGTGAAGGAAGTGTTGAGCCATCCATCATTGTGTCTGAGACTTCTTCAGATACCAAGTGATTACCATGGATTGAAGTTACCATGATTTTTCCTCCTCTGCCTAAGAGGACATCATCCAAGACTTTTCTCCTGTAACATTTGGTGAGACACTTGGTCAACCTTTCATGCGAACCTAGTACTTTGCTTGATGCCGGGAGTGATCAAATGTCTGGACATTGAGTGTGACATTCTGATTTCCTGTCCAGCCTTACAATTACCACAGATTTTCCCTTTTTCCATGTGAATTCTTGGTAATCTTCTGACTCCCTCTTTGGAGCTGATCCTTTCCATTCCTCTGAGGTGTGGGTGGTCAGATTCTTGTTGCCCCAACTTCACTTTCTCTTCATCTTTGTCAGGAAAGCACAGATGGCTGAATGGGGTTCTCAGATTTCCACAAGTAGCAGTTGTCCTTTGATCTGACTCCTCTCATAATCACTACTTGTTCATTATTGATCACAAGACATTCAGCCTTAGTGAATTTGACTGTGTATCCCATATCACATAGCTGACTTATGCTAATGAGATTTGCAGTCAGACCTTTTACCAACACTTCATTCAGTTTGGAACTCGGACAGTTTGAGTTTCAACACCTTTGATTTCTCCTTTAGCTCCATCTCCAAAGGTAACAAAGTTGGTAGAATGAGGCTTAACATCTCGAGAAGATTTACATCTCCAGTCATGTGCTTGGAACACCCATTGTCAAAATACCAGTCTTCCTTGGAAGGTGCTCTGAGAGAATTTTGTGCTATCAGTGCTGTAGTCTTCTTCTTCTTCCTGAGTGTGGGATGCCTTGTTGAACCTAGGCTTTACATAAGGAACTTGATTAGGATACCCATGTAGCCTATAGCGGAGGACTTTATGTGACCAAATCTTCCACGATAATATCTCCATCTCGAAACCTTCTTCGGGTTTCTATGATTTTGATGTTGAACCCAATGTTGTGACATCGGTTAGACATTGGTTCATGTGGTCCTTTTCTTTACGTGGTCAACAACTTTCTTAGTTTCCACATATCACGAGGCAAACCTATTTCTGCTTTGTGAAATGGCATTCTCTTTGCCTTTGGCTTCCTGTGTTGTTCCTCTTACGGTTATTAGCAAATCTCTTTGTATCCACATATCCTTCGAGACACATTTCTGTGTTGTCTTTGTGACAACTGTTTTGACATTGTTCTCCCATGTCTCTTCTTCTTAGTGTCACCAATGTTTCTTTTCGACAACATATCCTAAACCATGCTTATTCCACGCACTTTGTCGGTGAAAGAATTTCATCCAATTTTTCGATACCGGATGTCGACATTTTGAGACTTATACATCGATCAAGCTTGGAATTCAACATGACAATATCCTTTGTTGAGGAGAGCTATATTGGTGCTTTCCTTTTCTCTCACTCTAGCTTCACATTCTCGACTTCCAACTTCTCAATCGCTTTTACATTCCTCATTCTGCGACACACTTCATCACTTTTACACACTTCAGTAGTTCTCAAGAAGCTCTTCAAATGTCACTTCCTCATCACTAGAGTCCATGTCGAATTGTACACTCCAAGAAGAGCGGTGACAAGTTTGGCACCTTCTTCCTCAGATTCACTTGAATCACCATCGGACAAGTGACAGCCATTCCTTTATTTTGTTTCTTAAGAAAGGTGGGACATTCAGCTCTAATATGTCCATATCCTTCACATTCATGACATTGGACTCCTCTGCTTTGACTTCCTTTTCTTCGACCGGATCTTCTTTGAGTCATAAGATCTGCTGGTGTCGATGCAATGTCCTCGCATTTGACCTTGACTTTGGATCCATCCTCTTGATAAGCTTGTTGAGCTGTTTACCAAGCATAGCTATAGATTCAGATATCTTCTCCTCATCTTCTACCTTGCATCCTTCTTGAATTGGATACAAGAGCTATGCTTTATTCTTCACATCACAGTTTCACCGATTCCCATCTCAAAGGTCATAAGAGATCCAATAAGTTCTTCAACTTTCGGGATGATGTCTGAGCCTCTTCAATTCTTTGTAACTTTCATTGCAAACCTTTTGGGCAAGGACCGAGAATCTTTCTCACCACTTTTCTTGACATCTTTTCACCAAGTGCTCCGAGGCATTGGCAATCTCCAACACATTCATGTGAAACTCATGAATAGTTTCATCTTCCTTCATCTTCAAATTCTCAAACTTGGTAGTGAGCATCAAGTCTTGACATCTTCACCTTGGATGTTCCTCATGAGTAGTTTTGAGAGTGTCCCACATCCTTGGCCGCTCACATTGATGGACCCGTCGAAGATATTTCGTCAATACCATTGAATAGAGCATTCAATGCTTTAGAATTTCCCAGAGTCAGCTCCTCTTCCTATTTGCTCCATTCCTCCTCAGGTTTCAAGACAGTAGTCCCATCTTTCTCAACCTTGGTTGGATGTTTCCATCCTTTATCGGCTCTCTCAAGCCTTGATATCCACGATCTTAGGAAGGCAACCATACGAGGCTTCCTACTCATAATTAGACCCATCCGATGGGTGGTCTACCTCCAAATCCTTCTTTATCCATTATGCCGAAACTATTATCCTAGATCTCACCGAAATAACAAGCGGTGCCCGCTCGATGCCAATTGAAATTCCTAGCAGCGATACTTAATGTCACAGAATGTTATGACACAAGATCGACCTTTTGACAATTCACACGTAAATATATAAATAAATAACACAATAAGTTGTTCACCCATTCGGTTCTAACAAACCTACGTGCGAGGCTACCAAGCCGGGATAAAGTTCACTATTAGTAGTATCAATTCAAAGACCTACAGCCAACTCACAGTTGACACCTTCTCACTTAATCACTACCCAATGACACTTTTACCTAAGTCCTACTTAGATATGAGTTCCTACACTCCCCTCAATCACCGCAGTGATATCAACCTATTGTTTAATTGAATTGTGAAGACACACTTCAATACACTATCTTGATCTCGCTTCAAAGCTTACAATCAAGAGACAAACACTCGTGCTTCAAAGCTTTGAGTGATAAACTACCCTTACAGCAAATCCTAGTCCAATGCACTTTAACAATTTAAAGTTGCTTGGCTCACAAGAGAAACTAGAATTACAAAAACCAACTGTTAAAACCTTTAACAGTACACAAAAGCAACTGTTACTAACCTAACAGTACACAAATAAAAGCCTTCAATGTCTTCAATTAAATCTGGAGGCGTTGCTGTATTGTAAGGGTTGAATTCTTTATATAGAAGCAGTCCTGAATCTTCAGTTTTGGGCTTCCATAAAGATAGCTAGGGTTCACTTAATTTTCTCCTAAAAATATGGTCTTTTCAACAACCAATTTAGATTTAATTAAGTTTAACCTAGCAGCCACGTGAGCATGCTTTCTAATAACAGAAAAGCATAAATAAAATGCTCAACAAACTTCCTGAAAAATCTCAGGAAAAGCGATTACGAGCGAATGTCTGCGAATGTCATAACATCATTATGACATCGATTTCTGAAATTTCCAGCGACTTTAGCTTCCCGTTCGATACTTTTACCATCCTTGTCCAGTAGGATTTATCTTCAATCTCTGAATGTCAATGACATCTATCATGACATTTCTAAGGCCTAGTTTTACCAAAATTGATGCCAACTTAAAACACTAACACTAGTTATTGTGGGGGGTCATCATGTGCATGATCATAACTATGAACACGATGAGGATGGTTTTTCTGTGCGTTATGAGCCAGATTTCCCTATTGAAGACAGGAGGTACGATCAGTTGGAAGAATGTTTGAAGGCTGTTGAAGGAGAAGGAATCTTTGGCATGGATGCCAATGATCTTGGGCCAATATCAGGGGTGAGGGTTCCCCTAAAGTTCAATCCCCCGATATTTAATAAGTACAATGGTTCGTCTTGTTTGGTGACTCATACCACTGCCTACTTTAGAAAAATGTCATTTCATACTCACGATCAGAGGTTGTTGATTCACTATTTCCAGGATAGCTTGACTGGTGCGTCCTTGGAATGGTATATGAAGCTAGAGAGAACCCACATCCGGTACTGGAATGATATGGTCCGTGATTTCGTCAAATACTATCATTACAATAAGGAGTTAGTGCCTAATCATACCCAGCTATAGAGTTTATCACAAGGCCCGAATAAATCTTTCAAGGAATATGCGTAGAAATGGCGCGAGTTGGCTGCAAGAGTTCAACCTCCCCTGTTGGAGAGAGAAATGATTGATATGTTTATTAATACTCTTAAAGGTCCCTTCTATGACTGTATGATTGGCGCTACATCAGTAGGGTTTACTGAGCTAGTGATGGCTGGAGAAAGGATAGAAGTTGGTATAAAGACGGGGAGAATTCAAGCTAGTGGTTCTCGAGGATCTTCGAGTGGACGTAAGAGGCTATTTAATGCTTATCCTAAAAGGAAGAAAGGAGAGGCTAGTGTTGTTCATACTCATAGAGGAGGAAATAGAAGTCAGCATCCTCAACAAATCAATGTTGTATCTATTCTAGTGAATGATCCTCAACAGCAATGCCCACAACAACCAAGGCAACATAATGCGCCAAGGCAGAACAACAACTATCAACAAAGGCAGCCGAGAAGATTTGAACCGCTACCTATGAGTTATGATCAATCCCTTCAACATTTTCTTGAGATGAAAATGGTCCATATGAGACAAATGCATGCCCATACTGATCGCCTTCCAGCCAATTATGATCCCAATGCAAGGCGTGAATTTCATTCTGGCGGCGTGGGGCATTCAGTTGAAAACTGTTACGCTTTGAAGTGTAAAATTCAGGACTTACTTGGCTTTAAGGCTATCCAATTTGATGTTGTGGTTGGACCCAATGTTATTCAGCATCTTATGCCAACACATGATGACACGACAATTAATGCTATCTTTGAAGATGGAGAACGATTGAATTTAATCATGGATGTGGATCAGGTGACAACTGTTCTGCCTTATGTCAAGAGATACTTGAGTGACAATGGTATTTTCCCAGAATGTGATCCGAAATGCTGTAAGTGTGTGGAGCAGCCAAAGGGTTGCGATTATCTGAAATCACATATTTAGGAATTAATTGATGATGGTTCCCTTTAGTTTGACAGAGCTAGGAAGTACAGAATGGTCACTCAAGCAGATGTTTCAGTGATTTCTATCTAGTTCACTCTAAGGCGTATTCATGTTTTTTCTAAACCAGTACGTTTGATGATTACTCTGCCTGGTCCTATGTCGTACACTAGTGAGAAAGTTGTTATGTAGCACTATGGTGCTGATGTGTATTATCATGGAGTGAAACAAGATACTGGTCCTTATGAAAATATGTCTGTTGAAGATAATGATATTGATGTTAAAAATTTTTCTGGTGAAGGTCGTGTAACAAGGAGTGGTAGGGTGTTCTGCCCTCCAAATGTTCAAGATGCTGTAGATACTTTAGCTAAAGCAAAAGGTAAACAATAGATGGTTGATAGTCCAAGATCTGAGAAAATTAATGTGCTTAGGCCTCTTGTTGTGCCTGGTGTGTCTTCAACTCACGACACTGAGGTTGAAGAGTTGATGAGGCTAATAAGAAAAAATGACTATAATATCATTGAGCAGTTGCACCATAGGAATGTTCTGAGGCTCATAGGAATGTTTTGATGAAGATGTTGAAGAATGATTTTGTTCCTCAAGAAATTATAGTGGGACAGTTTGAAACAGAATGTGCCACTATATCATCCGAAAATGGTTTAGGCTTCACTAATTTTGATCTCCCACCTGAGGGTCGTAACCATAACAAAGCCTTGCACATCTCCATGGAGTGTAAGGGTACAACCTTGTCAAGAGTTTTGGTGGATAGTGGATCATCATCGAACGTGTTGCCCAAGAAAGGACTGATGAAGATTGATTATTCCGGTATGGAATTGCGTCCTAGTGACCTTGTTGTGAAAGCGTTTGATGGTTCAAGGAGGACTGTGTTTGGAGAGATTGATTTACCTATCAAGGTTGGCCCGAAAATATTTACTTCCACTTTCTATGTGATGGATATTAATCTTTCTTATTGTTGTCTCTTAGGACGCCCATGGATTCATTGGGTTGGCGCAGTTACTCCCACTTTTCACCAAAAACTCAAATATCCTCTTGATGGAAAAACTATCATTGTCTACGGTGAAGAAAAGTATATTGTAAGTCATTTAGCTTCATTCCGCTACGTGGATGTTGAGGGTGAAATTCCCAAGACTCCATTTCAAGCGTTCGAGACTGTTCATATGATCAAGACTCCCCATCCTGAGGAGAGGAAGAAACCTGAGACATCATTGGCTTTATTGAGACACGCTAAGGTGTTGGTTGAGGCTGGTCGCCCTAAAGGTTGGGGCAGTGTCGTGGAGGTTACTCCGAAGGTTAACAAGTTTGGTTTGGGATTTGATCCCATTTTGCAAAGACAAATTCTTAAGGCTCCTGATTTCACCACTTCTGTCAAGTTTTCAAGAGCTGGCGTTAGAAAGAAAGATCAGATTAGTGCAATTGATGATGAAGATGATGATTTCAACATAGAAGATTGGATTCTCCCATGCATCCCTGGTCGAGAATTGAACAATTGGACGTATTTGGACACCATTCAAGTCACAACTGCTGAGGAATACATGTTCACACCAGATGTCGATGATCATAATTATGCTATTTCTTATCATGATTTCGATAATCTGATCTACCAAGCTGAAGAGGAAGGTGAAGAAGATTATGAACTCCCTACAAAATTAGACAAATTGTTAGAAATGGAAGGAAAGGTTATTCAGCCGCATGAGCAGCCTCTAGAATTGATTAATTTGGGTAAAGCAAGAATAGTTTGGAAGGCGATAAGATAAACATGCTTCGTGAGTATGTTGATGTGTTCTCTTGGTCTTATGAAGATATGCCAGGTTTGGATACATATATTGTGGTACATAAGTTGCCTCTTCGAGAAGATTGTCCACCGGTCAAGCAAAAACTTCGGAGAACTCACCCAGAGATGTTCAAGAAGATCAAAGAGGAAGTTCATAAGCATTTGGATGCCGGTTTTTTGAAGGTTGTTTCTTATCCTCCATGGATTGCCAACATCGTGCCAGTGCTGAAGAAAGATGGTAAAGTCAGAATGTTTGTCGACTATAGGGATCTGAATAGAGCAAGCCCCAAGGATGATTTTCCGCTTCCCCACATTGATATTCTGGTTGGTAATACTGCTCAAGCTAAGGTGTTCTCTTTCATGGATGGATTTTTTGGCTACAATCAAATCAAGATGGCGCCATATGATATGGAAAAGACAACTTTCATTACACCTTGGGGAACCTTTTGTTACAAAGTCATTCCTTTTGGTTTGAAGAATGCAGGGGCAACGTATCAGTGTGCGATGGTCACTCTCTTTCATGACATAATGCATAGAGAGGTTGAAGTTTATGTTGATGATATGATTTCCAAATCTCAGACAGAGGAGAAGCATCTAGTTGATTTGCAGGAATTGTTTGAAAGACTAAGGAAATTCAGATTGAGATTGAATCCTAACAAGTGCACCTTTGGGGTGAGATCTGAAAAGTTGTTAGGTTTTATTGTGAGTGATAAGGGCATTGAAGTTGATCTTGGGAAGGTGAAAGCAATTTAAGAGATGCCTTAACCAAAAATAGAGAAAGAAGTTTGTGGTTTCTTGGGGAGATTGAATTACATCTCTAGGTTCATATCTCATCTTACAGCCACATGTGAACCTTTGTTCAAGTTGCTAAAGAAAGATCAAGCGGTTGTTTGGAATGATAATTGTCATAGGGCATTTGATAGAATCAAAGAATACTTGGAAGAGCCTTCGGTCCTTATACCGCTAGTTGAGGGAAAGCCGTTGATTATGTACCTAACAGTTCTAGAGAATTCCATGGGTTGTGTGCTTGGTCAACATGATGAGACTAGAAAGAAAGAACAAGCCATCTATTATCTGAGCAAGAAGTTCACATAATGCGAGTCGAGGAACTCTTTGCTTGAGAAGACGTGTTGTTCACTTGCATGGGCTGCTAAATGTCCGAGGCAGTACATGCTGACGCATACCACCTACTTGATTTCCAAGATGGATCCTATCAAGTTCATATTTGAGAAACCAGCTCTCACCGTCCGAGTTGCCCGTTGGTAAATGATTTTGACAGAATATGATATTCAGTATACTACTCAGAAAGCCATCAAAGGTAGTGTTCTGGAAGATTATCTAGCTCACCAACCTGTGGACGACTATCAACCGATGAAGTTCAAATTGCAAGACGAATACATCATGTACATTAGAGATTGCAACATTCTTGGTCCAGAGGAAGGGCCCGTGCCAGGATCACGGTGGACGATGGTGTTCAATGGTGCCTTGAATGAAATGGGTAATGGTGTTGGAGCTGTTATCACTTCTCTAGATGGTTTCCATATTTCTTTTACATCCCAAATTTGTTTTGACTGCACCAACAACATGGCAGAATATGAAGCATGTATTTATGGAATTGAAGCTGCAATTGACTTGTGTATCAAGTTCTTGACAGTTTTTGGGGATTCTAATCTCGTTATCAGTCAAATTAACGGTGCTTGGGAAACTCGTCCTCATAATTTGATTCCTTATCGCGAGCACGTGATAAAGTTAATTCCTTATTTTGAAGAGATTACATTCGAGCATATCTCAAGAGAAGAGAACCATCTTGCAGATGCATTGTCCACTTTGTCATCTAATTTCAAGGTGAAGTGGGCTAATGAGGCACCTTCAATCACCATCAGGAGATTGGATGATCCAGCTTTCTGTTTTGAAGCTGAAGTGGAGTTGGACGGTAATCCTTGGTTCTATGATGTAAAAAGGTATTTAGAAACTCAAGAATATCCATAAAAAGCGTCTGTCATAGATAAGAAGTTTTTAAGGAGGTTCGATGCAAAGTTCTTCCTCAGCAATGGTACTCTATACAAGAGGAATCACGATGGTATGTTGCTTAGATGTGGGGACTAGAATGAAGCAATGAAGATCATTGAAGAAATGCATGAAGGTACTTTTGGGACCCATTCTAGTGGTCACCCCATGGCAAAGAAGATCCTAAGGGCGGGCTACTATTGGTCCACTATGGAAATAGGCTATTATAGTCATGCCAGGGTTTGTTATAAGTGTCAAGTGTATGCTGATAGAGTTCATATTCCTCCTGTTCCTTTGAATGTCTTGGCATCTCCGTGGCCCTTTGCGTTGTGGGGCATTGATATGATTAGGAAGATTGAGCCTACCGCTTCCAATGGCCATCGTTTCATCTTGGTTGCTATAGACTACTTCACCAAATGGGTCGAAGTTGCCTCTTATGCAAATGTTACCAAGCAGGTCGTCGCTCGTTTTATCAAGCATAATATCATTTGTCACTACAGGGTCCCCAAAAGATCATCACTAATAATGGGTCTAACCTTAACAACAAGATGATGAAGGAGCTTTGTGAAACCTTCAAAATCCAACATCATAACTCCTCCACATATCTCCTGGAAATGAATGGTGTTGTCGAGGCTGCAAATAAGAACATTAAGAAAATTGTGCAGAAGGTGGTGGTAACCTACACGGATTGGCATGAGATGTTACCTTTATCTTTGCATGGCTATCATACCTCAGTGCACACATCGACAAGGGCAACCCCGTTCTCTCTTGTGTATAGGATGGAAGAAGTTTCACCTGTAGAGGTTGAGATCCCTTCTTTGAGAATTATGAAAGATGTTGAGCTCGATGAAGTAGAATGGGTGCAGAATCGACTAGATCAGTTGAATTTCATCGATGAAAAGTGGTTGGCAGCTGTTTGTCATGGCCAAGTATATTAGAAAAGGATGAGAAAAGCGTATGATAAGAGAGTGCGTCCCCAATATTATCAGGCCAGTGATCTTGTTCTTAAAAGGATAATCCTTACTCAAGGTGATCCTAGGGGCAAGTGGACTCCGACTTTTGAATGACCTTTTATGGTCAAGAAGGTTTTCTCTGGTGGGGCAACGATGCTTACAACTATGGACGGTGAAGACTTCCCACTTCTGGTGAATGCTGATGTTGTGAAAACGTTATTCACATGACTAGACTTGGGTGTGGACTGGTCAAAGTTTTGAAGGGAATAATTGCGTCTATTGCATTTGGGTGCATTAAAGGATGAGGGTGATCCAATCATCTTTTTCAAATTGCAAAAATGATGAGATATTCGAGGATACATGAGTAACGGCAGAATTGAAGATTTTTGGTTATCTGTTTTCACATTGCCATTCTTGTAACACTTTTATGTTTATTTTTGGGAAAAATACCTCACTTTAGTAGTTTCATCTTGATGTAAATGCCTATTTACAGGCCAATTTCCAATTAATGAAAAGAACAACTTCTTTTGTCCAAAAGTCTATTTTTATCTTTGCTTTTCTTTATCTTTACTGTTTAGTTTGTAAAAACGTCCAATATTTTTATGATAATAATTTGCATTTGGATAACTTTGGTGGTTTTGCACAATAATGATAATTGTAAAAAGGAATATTACTTCCTGGATTAATGGTGACCCATTTGTTGGAATGTTGTCCTATTTGTTTATTCGAGACGTTCATAATCCATTTGGATTTTCAAGGGCCAATTCCGTTGGCAAGCTATTTCAGAAGCTTCATCAATAGAAGTGGCTTTTAATTGCAAGTTTTAATTATATCTCCCGTGAAATAGAAAACCTTTGGGGATACGGTTGGTGCAATTTCACTTTGCACACTTTTCATCCTTTCTTTTTGAAGAAAATCTCCTGTGAATATCACTCTGGGGTAGAAGTTCGTTTGATTGAAGAAGTCTTTTTGTCTAGAGATGAGGTTCGAGTTTGGATCAATTTGAAGACTAGCGTGTCAACGATAGATCATAAGGGAAATCTTTCATCCAAAAAGGTGTCAAGACTGCAGAAGATCGTCAGAATCAAGAAGTCCATACGGAGTCAAGTCTCCTCAACGATGGCAATTTTGAGTTTCTTTACTGCATTTTCATTTGCACTTTCATTTGTTTTCTTAAACATTGCTAGCATGTAGAAACTTGATTATCTTTGAATAAATTTTAAATGCACTAAGTATGTTTTTTCTTGAAGAAATCCATTTGTTTACATTCGATCCATGCATTATCACTCGTAAAATGACTTGCTTGCATGTGGATGCCAACTTCACCAAGTCTTTTGCCTAGGCAAATATTGGGAGGAGGATGATGATACTGAAATGCCAATCTTTAGTTTGTATGCTTTCGAGTAGAACCCTGTTGATGATGCACAGGCCTTGTTTCAAATCCCCAAACACCTGAGGTATAAGGGAGGTAGACCCTCGTCAACCCCTTTGAGCCTTGAAGTAGGAGTTTCTTTTCTATTTAGAAAAACCCTCATTTTTCTTAACCTGGGGCAGGGTAGGTTTCATTCAGTTTGATCGAGCAGTCAAAAATGCGCAATCAGAGGATAGAACAATGGTTATTCCCCAAAAGAGCTGAGGAAAATCCAATTTGCAACGGTCAACTTTCGTCTGTCAACATGGAATTCTTCTATCAAAGACTCAGACAGTCACAATCACTTACAAAAAATTGAAGATGGTGTAAGGATCACACGTTTTATTCTTAAAAAAAGAAAGAAAAAAGAAGGAAAAAGAAATGAATGGAAAAAAAGAAAGCAGAAAACCCGCTAAGTCGAACTGGGTAATAAGTCGCTTAGGCAAAAAAGGAAAGGGCAAATTTTTTTTAGAAAACTAGAAAGGTTCTTAGTAAAATAACAAAGTCATGTGATCAGACACAAAAATCTAAAGTGAAGGGTTGTCGTGTCCATAAAGCTTGCGGGTTCCTTGCGCATGTCCAAGAAATCCCCAGCAGAAGTCAGCCATACCAAACTCTTTTGAGATTTGAATGCTCGTATCAAGTTGATTGAATTTAGGATTAGAGAACATCGCAAAGAGAGTGGGCACCAAATATTTTGAGCTTTACAACTTTTTTCTGAAAACCGTGAACCAGGCCACGTTATAACCCCTTAAAAGTCCTAACTGAAGCATGGGTTAATTCGAAAGCATACTACAATGAGATAACGTTTTCCCGACTCCTAAGTGTGTGTTAATTTTCTGTGTTGGCATCATATGTTTGTTTTGTCATTTTGAAAAAAAGAGAAAGGTTTTCTTTAAAAAAATACGTTTTAAAAGTGTTTTCTTCACAAGAAGCCGCAATATCGCTTTCATAAGAAACTTCAAGACTTACATAAGTTTTTGCATTAGAATTTTCATTCTCATAATTAGTGTTCCTCTACATGCAAAAAAAGTGTTTGGCGTCAGGGGAGTTATGCACAATGAACGTCAGTGAGGAATTTAATCCTGTCAAAGAAGAGGATCTTGTCTCTCTTGGATTGAAAATCAATCTTTACAAGGAATTGGTGATGTCTAGTTGTGCCTTATCATGGATCAATTCAATTTAGGTTTCTAACAAAGATTATCCTCGGTGAGTTACGCTCATGTTTGACTTGGGGAAGATTCGATTTGATTTGATGGACAGGATTGATTGTATGAAGTATCTCTGGCTTGGACCATACCCCACAACGTCGAAGTTTCTACTTCTCCCTAGTAAGTCTCCTGAAATGATGGATTATGGCCAGAGGATTCCCCAATTTTACCTGAAAGTTGTCTTTTCCTCGATATCGTCAGTTCCCTAGTCAAGTTGTTTCATTTGGAAGTTCTCATTCAATAATTCTCCATTTTCCCTAGTGTATCGACTATTCATCTGGGATTTCTTATTCAAGGTTTCTCCTCTCCCCGACGAAGAAGTTTTATTTCAAGATTGTCGCCCATTGCTTCTCATTTCCCCAGTGGAGTTATCTTATTTGAGATATCATATTCTTCATACCCAGATGAACTGTTTGACTTGGATCTCGCATCCCATGGCTCTCCTATCTCCCCAGTGAGTTCGATCTTGTTGATTGGTGATAAGCATTGTATCACCTGAGGCGTATGCTATTGTGGTACTCTATTCCACATCCCTTTTATCCCCAAGTGACGACTTTTCTTATCATAAATCATCTGTTAATTTCTAGTTAAGCTGCTTAAATTCCCAGTTATCTACTCTCTGCAAGAGTTGTGTGCAGAATTTCTCCTATTGTTTAGCAGAGGTTGGTTGCACTCTGTGAGGTTTGAGGATTCTGTATCCTTGTCAGATTCAACGATTGTTTGATATCTTCTTCAGTATCGCCCAATCTTCACTTGGCATTCTTGAATCCCCAATGTTGCCCTGATTTCCCCCAGTGAATTTTGCAATTTATTTTTGCAAAATTTATCAAGTCCTAGCTTGGCGCTTGATCGGCTACTCGATTGGATATTTCCCTGTGGAAAATTTAAGAATGCATCATTACATTGCATCCTCAAAGTGTAATTTTACGTTATCATTTGGAACTTTATTCCATGAAATAACAATTCAATCATGCATTAAAACATATCCCTTTATCGCTTCTATATTCCCCAACGAATTTGCTAATTTCGGATCATATCCTCAGTAGGGTCTCTATCCTCAGTGTCGCGGTTGTTATCCGCACAAATATTTTGATTAATCATTTTGGTTTGATTGACTGTATACTCATTGTTTTGGTCATAGCTCAGTTCCTCTCTGGTGCCACTTCATGAATGTAGTCTATACTATCCTTGTTGGTTCATTTTCAATGTCTATCAATATATCTTTTGAACTCCAGTTTTATCCTAATGATCGTTTCAGCAAGTGCTTTAGAAGTACGCTCTAATCACTCTGCTCTGGGTCGAGTTTCGATCTTGTCGCCTGTGGATGAAATCCAGTTTGTTTTGTCCTGGTACTCATCTAGTTTTTGTTCTAACTAGGTTCCATGAGTCGAGTTTTACCTCATTTTGTTTCTTATTCCAGAGACTCTTTCAGTTCCATCATGCTTCCTATCTCCGATTGAAACCTTTCCCCTTTATTCCTAGGACTCGTTCAGCTTTGTTTACTGTCTATCCTTGGTTGGGATGTCTCTTTTACAACTATCGGGTTCATTCAGTTTCGTCCACTGTCTACCCTTCAGTTTGAGATCAACAAGTGCACTGAGAAACATGCACTCTCACCACTTTGCTATGGGTCGAGTCCTGTCTCGTTTCCCATGCGTGAAATCCAGTTTTTGTCGTGGTACTTATTTCTAGAGTGTTTTGATCTTCTAATATTATCAAGTCGAGTTTTATCTTGTTCGGTGTCAACCCATGGATTCGTTCAGCTTCATCTACTATCTATCCCTTGTTGACCTGTCTCATTCATACCTTCGGTTTGCCATAGTTTCCATTGTTTACCCTTGGTTAAGACCAGCAGGTGCCCCTAGAATCACGCACTCTAGTCACCTTGCTTATATGACCCAGTTCATAACTGTCACGACATCTTGAGTCTGTCAACACCAGAATTTCAATTGGTATCAGAGCAGGCATCTTGTCTATTTCTGGATGAGATCCATAGGGGATACTGTTGCACCCCAAAGTTTAGCCTCTTTATTTAGGCTTATGTTTCATCATAAACATCATGTTGCATTGCATTCATACATTGTGATAGGATCAAAGTCCTTTGGTTCTCAAGTCCTCTACAAGCTATGGAGGTTGATTGTGTGAATATTTTGTTCTAAGGGAGTCTCAAGTTCTCATGTCTTTGGATTTCTCAAGTCACAATGGTGTATTATATCTCAAGGCATCTGATTTGTCTCGTTAATTTCCCAAGAGTTGAATTTTTGCAAAGAATTGAAGACGAATTAATTTGTGTCATCCATCTGATGAAATTAGGGTTTTGGCTCATTATAAAGTTTGAAGCTGGGATAGGTCAATTATTTGAAGAATCATATTCCTATTATAATTTATTTTATCATGATTCTAAGAATTTCTCATTGCATTCAGAGGATTTGAGGTTTTGAAGCTTGATCGGTCATCTCCTAACACAAGGTGCAAAATTAGCGTTATGGATATAATCAAGTTTTCTTCAGATTTTTCACTCAAACTTGATTTCATGTGTTTCTATATGTTGTTTAGCATCCATGGTTAAAATATTTAGGTTCACTTTTGATTGGAAGCAAGTCAATTGATCACAAGGGGCCAAATGGTCATTTTGTTCAAAATCAATCAAAGTTAGGAATTGACCAAGTGGACTTTTGGTCAACCATCAATTCAAATATCCTATTTTCATATTTCATGACCAAATTGATCATTGAATCAATAAAATTGAAGAAATTCGAGTTAACTTGTTCTTGAAGTTATTTGAAGTTGGGAAAATTTTGTAAGTCCCCACCCTATAGAACTTTGACATGTCATAACTTTCTCAATTTTTATTCAATGGTTGCGTACCATACATTTTTGGAAACCTTGAGAAAAATTATACAAGTTTGTAAATGTGTAAAATTTCTCAAAAATGCACCATTTGGAAGATAATTGGCTTGGAAGTTTTGTGCACAACACATGTAAGATGCCCAGCAAGCTTGCCTTTTTCTTGCCTTTCGCGCGCATAATTTTTTCAAACACGTGGTGTGCAAGAAGTGAGATCTTATTTCTTTCAATTCAAAAGGAATTTAAAAAATGTGCTTCGTGCATTTTGAAGTTGATATGGAGAACTTTTGAACAAGCTTTCAATCACCTCAAATGGCCTATTATCAAGCAAGTTATGATCATTACAAGTTCATGTCAAAACTGGACTCCATGCATGCTCATGCGCGCGCAGACCTTGCCTTGCCATGGCTTGTTTTCTTAAACTTTGGAAGATGATATCTCACTAAATACCTCATCATTTTGCATGATTCAAAGCTCAGTTTTGAGATCATTGAGAGTTCTATCCATGGCCTAAGGTGCAAGGAAAACGCACGAGTCAATTTTGTTTGGCCCAAGCTCAAAGTTGGCTGACCAATTAAGTTTCTTGCCAAGACTAACTTTGCAAATTCAGCATGTTTTTGTATTTGTTTGATTTTAGGTCACTTTGGCATGTGGTATCACGAATTCCATTTATTCTTATTTTACCAAATAAGGCAAAACCACTCATCCACAGAGTATGGCTCACATTCTCTCATGTTTGGCCATTTTTGGCAACTTTTACAATTTTGAAAATTCACACAAATGGTACTACCAAGCCAGCTCATGATTTTGTTTCATTCCCACTTAATTCCGTTCTTTCTTAGCTAAATAAAACACAAAACAATACATCTCCAAGGGAAGCAAAACGCACAACATAACAAACACCTCACATTTTCTAATTTTTTGTAAATTATCTTCTAATTAATTTCTGAAGCCAGATACCATCATACCCTCACTCTATGATCTCTATATAAGCACACAAACTCCTTCACTCTTGCCCTAGACGCCTCCTTTCACCAAAATTCAAATATGAAATTCTCTTTGTTTTTCTTCGAAGCTTCATTTTCTCTTATTCCAAGGCTCATTTCTCTACTTATTCATCTTCTTTGAAGCTCAGGGGATCAAGAGAAGAGGATTTTTTAATGTTCATAGGCACCAGTTGAGTTTGTTTCTCAACTCAAGAGGTAAGTGTTCAAACTTGAATCGTCATTTTTAGTTGATTTTAGTTGAAATAAAGCACATATGCGTGGGTATAGCTGGCCAAACATTAGGTTTGATTTATATCTTTGATTGTTTGTGAAGTATTTTGAATAATATGAAGTTATGAAAATTCGTGTTTGGATGATTTTCATGATTTTTGTGGCTTGATTTCTTGATGTGTGGTTGATCTTTGTGAAATCTATGAGTTGCTTGTTGTTCCTTACCATGTGATCTTCATTTTGAAAATTATAAGTTTTGAAAATTATTTGATTGGTGAAAAAAATCAGAGTTTAATTAATTGATTTTTGTGTAATATTTTCATTAATTTTGGTTAAAATTATTTTCACGGTACAAAAATTATTCTAGACTATTTTATTGGTCTATTTTTGATTTTTGATTTTGATTTTACATTTTTCTAATGTTTGATTCATTTTAGAAAATATGTGAATAATAACTTATTTTTGCAATTTAATTGATTTTAAAATACTTTTTTCATATATAAAAACTCACCAATTTTATTTTTATCATTTCCCATGATATATAAATGGTTTCTGACCTTGGATTAATGTTTCTAGCATTTTTGCTTTTGTGAATATTTTTCCTAGTTTATTTGATATATTAATCATTCTAGATTTAATATTTAATTTTTTTATTAATAAAAAAAATGCAAAAATTGACTTTTTTGACCTTTTTAGGTTCAAGTCTTGATGTTTGAATTGTGACTTGAATTTTTCTTGTTTGGATTAAATTTGTTTGAAATGTTTGATTTAATTGACCGAATATGTGGTTTTTTTATTGTTTATGCCTCAAGTAAGGGTTGTATGCTAGCTTACCTTGACTTTCAAGTTATCTTTTGATTAGATTAGGGTTGTATGCTCCCTTGGGACCTAGAACTATTTTTTTTAGATTTTAGGACTAGATTTGATATTTTTCTCAATATTACTAAATTAGGGTTTCTAGTTTAATCATCTTATGAACATTGCTTGCTTGTGCATTTTCACTCTCTATTTGAATTTTGCCAATTTTGATATGTGTTTCTTGTTTCTGACTTCTAATTGTCTTAAGAATGTTTTGATATTTTTATGTTGATTTTATAAGTATTGTTTTTTGAGCCAAGCATCTTTTCCATAGGTGCATTGGTGTTTCTTTTGACTTAGAGGTATATTAGAATGCATTTGTGCAACATAATCAATTTCTCTTTTCTTTTCATCCTCATTTATGATTTAGGGATTTGAGTTCATCAATGAACAATTCACATCCCATAAACATACTTTCTTCTTCAATTTTGTTTGATGATTGTTCATGATCAAGGTTTAGGAGGTAGCTCTTGGGCACCACCTTGAAAACCTCATGTGAAGCTCTTTCAAATATGAACCATCTTGGTTTTGATCTTTCATTATTAGCTTGCTATTATACAATTCTCCTATGATACTTGATGGACATTCCATTATCCATTTATCATGGTGACAAGTTAGGAGCCACATCTTTTAGCTTTGACCTAATTGTATGTGTGTGATTACTTGAGAACTCTCATGTCCACTCATTTTATGTATTTGACTCTTTGTTTTCATAACCTATTCTTCATCTTATTCCTTATGCTTCTTTGAACCATAGATAGGCATTTCATTGTCATCTATTTTTGGTCATGTGAGAAGCTAAATTGGTCCCTTTGTTGTTGTTTTTTTAGTTTAATTCTTTAATGCTTGCTTATGATTTGTTGTGCTTTGTCTCATTATGGTTACTCAATGTTTACTTAGTGTTGTCCATAGTAAATAAAATTTGGGAACCCTAATTTTGATCTTTTGTGATCACCTTCATTTTTATGCATTGGAGACTATACACCTATATGATGTCATGACACTTTAACTTGTTAATTTGATAACATTGTTTAAAATTCCTTTCAAGTTCATGATAGATACTTATAATAGGGAGATGCCACTGTTCGCGGTAAAAAGCGACGAACGAGGGAATCGAATCAGAATTTGAATCTCCGGCTCAAAACGATTTACTCTTTTGATTTTTTTGTTTAAAAGATACCGCAAGCACCAAGCTTTATTGTTTCTAAACAAGAAAGAAAATGGATAAGGGGAAAACTAAAATACGCTTAATAAGATATGCAATGCGACTAGTGTGAACTAGACGCAACGCATTAGGGAGAGATCAGGGTAAGAGGGCTGGTTATATAAAAGAAGGTATTAGCACCCTATATATCTATAGTTTTCTATAGGAACTTTTTTATGCATTTTTGTGTGTGTTATTTGCTATGCTATTTCGGGAAAGTTTCTCCTTTGGGATTTAAGAAGGGTAGGTTAGGCAGGAACCTAAGTTTTTTTATTATTATTATGCTCACAAAGGTTATTGGGATCCTCTGCATAGATATCCCCTTGAGGGAATCAGAGCATCTGTTGCTCGGATCTAAGGGAACTAAGGTTTGTTTGGTTTGAGGGAGAAAGAAGTATGCTCGCCAAGGGTGAGACCTTGTGCCTACGTATTCTCAAAAGGAGGTTGAGAAAGTCAGAGCAATAGTAGTTCCCACTTATGTGCTAGTGGAAGCAAACATTTTAAGAGACAACGACAAGTTTCATCTTAATAAAAAATGTATCTAATCTATTTCATCACATACATTTTTGAAAATTTGAGTGTTTAAATCTTTCATTGTAAGCATTGGGTGTTTTGCTTGAGTGCACAAGCGTTACGACTTACAAGTTAAGAAAGATGTTTGAAAAATGTTGAATCTTTCATTGTAAGAATTGGGTGTTTTGCTTGAGTGTACAAGTGTTACCACTTACAAGTTAAGAAAGATGTTTTGTTTGAAAAAGTGTTTGTTTTGAAAAATGTTGATTTGTATGTCATGCTATAGATGAGATACTTCTTCCATAGAGATGATTCATGTCTTATCTCTTAGGAGAAATGTTTTGTTATTGATTAGGGGAGTGCTTTTAAGAAGCCTACGGGTCCTTGTATTGTAAGCCCAATAGGAGGCTATCCGAGGGGCATCGAGGGTCCTTGTATTGTGAGCCTAAGAGGAGGCTATTCGAGGGACATTGAGGGTCCTTGTATGAAGCCCAAGAGAAGGCTATAGGGTATGGTTGGCTTGGCTTTAAGAGTGATTTCACTGAGAAACCATACTCTTAGGGTTCTATCCTAGCGAAGGTGATTCTTTATATTGGAAGCCCAATAGGAAGCTGCTAGAGATTTCCGGGTCTCTTTCTTGTATGAGGCCCAAGAGAAGGCTAAACTCAACAAGGGAGTTCTTTTGTACGAAGCCCAAGAGGAGGCTAACTCAATGGGGGAGTTATTTTGTACGAAGCCCAAGGGGAGGCTAACTCAACAAGTGAGTTCTTTTGTACGGAGCCCAAGTGGAGGCTATGGGCAACCTAGTTGTTATACTAGTTGTAATGACATAAATAAACATGAACAAGTATATGAACAAGTATATATATGACAAAGTGTGTGTGTGCATTCATAAGAGTTTATGAAGGAAATAAAATAAGTGTTTAAAACAAGCAAATAAAAGCTAGTGTACTTGGATATATACAAAGGAGTGTGAAAGCAATATATAAATAAGTGTTTAAAACAAGAGGATAACTAGTATACTTGGATATATATACAAGGGAGTGGAACTTACACCTTAAGGGAGGCCCACTGGAATAATAGCAATTTCACCGAGAATAATGCTCCTCTTAATACCAGTGGAAATGGGGTATAAACAAGTAGATAAAAACAAACAGACGAAGTTTGTTATACTTGAACATGTAAAAAAAGTTGGATATGTACAATGAATTGAATATCTACACAAAAGGGTGGATATGTACAAGGAAACTAAATATGTACATAGGAAGGTTGGGACTTACACCGTAAGGGAGGCCCATGATCAATTTGATTTTTGAATTCGAAAGATTTTTGAGGAAATACCTAGTTCGATTTGTATTTTCGAAGATTTAATCGAATCGATCATGGAAAAGAGGTCTGTAAGTTAATTAAAATTTTTTGAAAGTTTTGAAAAGGTTTGAAAAGTGAGAAGTATTCACAAGATTGTTTTGAAAAAGATTAGGTTTGAAAATCAAGAAGAAAACATTTTCGAAAGTATTTAAAACACTTAAAAATTTCTATTTTTAAACCTAATAAAAATATATCAAAAGAAAATATTTTTTGACATAATCATAAATTAGGTATATAAAATGACAAGTGTGCAAATAATCATCTCAAAATGAGAAATTTTGATTGTTTTTTTGAAAATGTTGAATTTTGATAGAAAAATGAAGAAAACAAGTGATAAAAATTTGATTTTGGTCCTAAGGAGGTTTGAACTCAAGACCTTGCACTCAAAGGTGAAAAGATTAACCACTGGGCCACATGTGTGGTTTGTTATTAACACGCCTCCATTTGATTTTATTTGAAAACAAGTTTGGAAAATGGTTTGAAAAAGTGTTGAAAAGTGAAAAGTTTGAAAATATTGAAAAATAAAAAGGTCTGGGTGGGGTTCGAACCCCAGACCTATGGCAAGGAAAAGGACTAAGAGCGTGTCGGTTGCCACTGGGGTGGCTGTTTCATCCGATAATTACTCCACTTCCATTAAATATAAAACAAACTGAAAATTTGAATTTTTGAAAATAAGAATAAACGCGCGTATGATCTTCATCTTCAACCTTAAGATTGGATTCCTAACTCCTTCGTTTCTTGATGAAATTGGATGGTATAAAAATTAAACTTGCTCGTTTTTAAACAAGGGACATGATGGTGATCTTTAATTTCATTTATCTTAAGCCTATGATAAGTGAATTCGAAGAAATCAAATGAACCTTAATTATGAAAATTGACCATGAAATCATGTAGGTGCAGCAAATTAAGCAATTGATTGAGTGTTTATGATCCTCATAGGTGCAGAAACATGATAGTATGGCAAGTTTAAAACTGGAATGCAAAAAATGAGGAATTCGAAGTTGAGAAACTTACCTCTTCAAGTGGAAATCAAATTCTTCGAAGGAGGTGTTCCAGAAGTTGATAGATGATTTGTACAACTTCAATGAACCTCAAGGATTATGTAGAAATACTCAGCTTGCCAAAAGAGTAAATCATTTCGAGCCAAAGATTCGAATTTCGATTCGATTCCCTCGTTCGTCACTTTTTAACGCGAGCAGGTAGCTTGAGGTTGCATTTGGTGATTTTCCGAGTTTGGTTGTTTCAAGTCGCGGATATATGGTAATGATAGTTTTCAAAGTTGGTACACGCCAGGTACTCGTTTATCGCTTTCTATAGCATAACATGTTTAGAAAACTTTTCATTTGTACATTTACCATGTCATTCATTATTTTTGCATTACTTGCTCATGAATTGAATCATTTTAGTTCCCTTTTTACCCATAAATGTGAGGAAGCTTACCATTGTTTACATATGCTGGATGCCACATTCTTGTTTTAACTAGATTTTATTATGCTTAATCTTTTGTTTTGTGTTGATTGTATGAATGCATGAAAATGATCAAGGCATTTTTGTTTGATTTTTAGCACAACTACCTTGGCCAAATATTCAATTCACCCTGTGAGTGTGTGATCATTTGTTAACCCCTTTGAGATTTTATCAATATTCATGTTTATTTGAACTTTATGCTTGTCTATGAGTGTTGAATTCACCTTTTTTATGGATGTTGATTTCTTTGTTTCTTGAACCCTCAACTATATGTTGTTGTATGAATTTTTACCTTGCCTTAGAAAGTAGGGAGTATTCACATAATTATGTTGGTTGAATTCAAGTTGGGGAGAGAAATGTTTATGTACTTATATTGTGGTTGGTATGAGGTTAAGAGAAAAGAAAAAGAAAGGGAAAAAAAAGGGGGAAAAATTTTGAAAAAAAAAATAAAAGAAAAAAAGAGTATGAATAATGTTGTATTAATAAGTGAGGTGTTTTAATTTTACAATTTGTGATGAAGAATAGTTTTGATTGAGATTTTATGCATGAGTCTTTTCGAGTTGATCACTCCCTTAGGTTTCGGAAAGTTTTTGTCTCGATTAGCTTTAGCACTTATCACTTTTTTGTTAAGTAAGCCACATTACAACCTTGAAAAGCCCTTGTGATTCTTGCATTTTTATTTTCAATAAGTTTTTGGATGAATGCATAATTTAGTGTTTTGTTTGCAAGATTGTGGATGAGTGTTTTTTGTCTCTCACCTTTGTGTGTTCTTCATCTACCGATGAATTTTTGCTAGGTGTGATTCATCATTGAGTTTGTTTTGTTTTAGAATGTTTTGTATGATTTGTGTACTTAGGATTTGTTTCGTTTATATGTTATTGTTGTAGTATTGTTGTAAGTATGTCCTTTGCTTGTGTACATTTTTGTTTGAACCATACATTTGTTTTCCATTTTAAAACTTGCTGAGTCGTGATTCTTTGATTGTCATTCTTTGTTTCTTTGAGTTATGTGACTTTGTTTCAGGACAAACAATGTGTCAAGTTGGGGAGAGTTGATAAGTGTCAAAATGTAGTTATTTTGTACATATGTTTTGTGGCACTTATCTATTCTTTTGTTTTGAATATCGTTGAATAACCCCGCTTTTTGTTGTAAATACGTTTTGTTGCGTTGTGTATATATTGTACCGATTGATTAGTTATATGTATATTTTGTAGGTATTTGTTGCATTATTGGAGCAATAGGAATAAAAGCTCCAAGATGCATTGTTGATCAATAATGGAATAAGGCAAAAAGAGAAGCAATTCCAAGTTGTGCAGAGAAAGTAACAAAAGTTACTTTTCTGGTGTCCACCGTTGGGCGATGAGGTGGCGATGACATGACGCTCTCAGTGCTGGAAGCTTGGAGGGAGGTGAAGGTAGTGGTGCAACATTGAGAAAATCCAGTAGCTCCTCAATTTGGCTCGCCAGCAGCTCGCTGGGCGAGGAAGAGAAGCAGCGTCGGGCGGTGATTTTGGTCGTCGGGCGGTGTTGAGATATTATGCCCAGATGCTTACGTGGAACATCGTGGGCCAAGTAATAAAGATGCAACACCGAGCGATATGTTTTGGGCGGCGGGCGGTGGCTGCGGGACATATTTTGTATATAGTTTCATTTTATTTTTGTGTTTTATGGTTTTTGGGTTGGATTTTTGCTCCCAAATTCCATCACCTTTATAGTTTTTGATATATTAGCTTAGAAAACAACAATAGTACTTTGCTTACAGATGATTGGAGGAAGATTGCTCTTCGATAGGCATTGACAAGCCGGTGTAAATGAGTGGTTTATCTCTTCTCTTCTTTATGTATTTCTCTATTTATTAGGTTGTATGTATATTTACTCTGAACACATGTATATTTGTTTCCCTTGTCGTTGTATAAAGTTTGCTTTATGAATCTGTGTTGGTAATTGTCTTAGGTTTTTACTCAATGTTAGGGATTTGAGCTTTGCTAGACATAGATTGCTTAGATTCTTACCTAGGATGATTATCTATTAGTTTCTGAATGCTAGAAATGGGTTTAGATCTGACATTCACTTAGAGTATCTGATCTTAATGTCTATTTGTTGGTTGTTTCGAGCTAGAGATAGTCGTTACGAGTGGCACGGTTGACTTCTGTGTTGTTAAGGTATGCCAGACATGGATGCCGAGGTGATGCGGTAGAATTCTCAATTTGGGTAAGAAATATTTTAGGTTGTGAGAGGTATGTGATGACACAGAGGAGTATCGTAGGCTGAGTATGACATGGACGGCATATTTAAGTCTGTGACGGGTAGTGTGCATTCGTTCCGGACAAGCTGTTTATCCTTTATACTTTTTGTTCATTTACTTTTTGTCTTTTATTTATAACCATTTAATCCCAAACTCATTAACGATAGAATTGTTGAACGACGAATCAATAACCAATATTTGTGGACACGATACGATATAACCTAACCGATATATATCACCCGGTAAAAATAAATACCAAACTCTTTGCTTACCTGCTATACTGCATCGCAACACATAGCCCGATGTTATGCCGTAACTAGGCTATATGTCAAGGGTTCTAACTTCCATGCAGTCCCAATTTGGCTCAACGCCTTAATTCGAATAAATACCTTGGTTCGACGAACTTACTTAGGTAATTTCACTCGCACACCTAAAAGCAATGCTTCAAGGTGTAAAGCATTCCCTTCCCAGTCGGCCTTATAGTCGTTTTTAAAGACTCGGGGGCTCAGTTGCAAGCCTATTAAATAAATTCTGCTAATGCATTTCGCATACAAAGGGCTAATATCTCTCATGAAGAGTCTTCATGGTCTTAAATGATCCACTTGACTGGGGGGCTATTATACAACACATTGACTGGGGGGCTATTATACAACACAAACCCTTCTGTACATACAAAATGCAAAATAAACATGCAAAAAAGTACGATATTAAAAGGGCCCGTAGGGTGATTGTTAGCAAGTTATATAAAAAAACACCCTCCAAAAAGGGTGACTAACAAAGCAAAATATCCAAAACAAATCATTTGATTATCCCAGACAATGCTCAGTTCACCAATGCGTGGTTTGAATTCCATAAAGCCTACACGGCTATTTAAAACTTAAAAACCTCCTCGGTTCAAAATTTCCAAGCGAAGAACCATAATCGAATTCCTCCAGAACCTATCTAAGGATATCCTCGAAGGCTTTGCCCTTTGGTTCATATTTCAAAAGCTGCTCAAAGGAATCTATATACAAACCAAAGTTAACACCCCCGAGTGTGCAATAATATGCCTGGAAACTAAAAATTCTTGAAATATATTCTTATATCTCACAGCAAATTACTGAAAGCGTTCTCAGTATATCCATGCTTGGGAGCTATGAAAATTTTAAATTGATTAAAACCTCAGAGTTTTTCTCACAAAACTCGCAGAAAGGCATATTTATGCATTAGCTAAACACTCCCTTCACAAGGGTCGCTTAAATACGAGCACCCCTTAGAAATATGGTGGGTCTTAAAAAACTCCGAGAAATTATGATAAAAAATAAAACACCAGGGGGGCTTTTTATAACGTCCAACATTGCACGATCCGTGGCGTACAACCCGTGTAAACAAATACTCTTCATCAATAAAAGGTTGAGTAATTGACTAGAGTGGAATCAAAGCCTAAACTGGTCAACTACCACTCTCAAATAAACTAAACCATCAAAATGGTCGAGTACCCCAAAATCCTCGGCTATGATTTACATATTTTGAGCCCACCCAAGTTAATGAAACTTGCTATCATTTGAAAAACTCCAAATGAGTTAATGCCTTCCCTAAAAATAGAAAAGGGTAGCCACCGTACTCAAGCAAAATTTGTGCCAAGTTGTAACTCGGTATTGGAGTCTGGCCCAGGGCGAAGATTCATGATTTTATTAATCAACCATAAGGCTTCAGGTCTAGAAGCCATATGCTCGGAGGCTTATGTTTGTGCATAAAATCTACCTTTAAGGCTAAGAGAGATAAAAGAGATACGACCCGCTTGACCAGTAAAGCAAGGGTGTCCCCGCAGGGCATATAATCCGAATCACCAAGCCTAGTTGTGCTTGGCCGAGTTGTGTAGGTCGGGTGGTATCCAGGCCTAGTTGTGCCTGGCCGAGCTGTATAGGTTGGATTATATCCAGGCCTAGCTGTGCCTGACCAATCTGTATAAGAAGGGTTGTATCCAACCTATTTATGCCTGGTCGAGCTGTATTGATCGGGCTGTGTCTGCCGAGTTATGCTTGGCCGAGTTGTATTAGTCGGGTTGTGTCTGCCGAGCTATGCCTTGCCTATATAAGGAGTCCTTGGGGAATGTATTATGGGGTTCACTCAAGTTTTAGCCCCCAAGTTCATCATACCATACTTTTATTTAAGGGCTCCCGACTGAGGGATAAGCTAGACCTATAGGTTGGAGGGAAAGTCACCTTACTTGAGCCTCTGAATCCCTTAAGATCATATATATAGTTTTTTAGCAAGAACAAAAACCTTCATCTGCTTGCACCAATTCTCATAGTTATCTACTTTCAGAATTGGAAGACTTGCTGGATAATTTGCATTCCCATAACTTACTTTCATCATGAATTCTTCTTCTACGATCGTTCTTGATCGTTCTTGATCTTCCCTTGAATCAATCAACCAGAGCTTTTGATACCAGATGTTGGAAATCCACCAAAAACTATGACGAATTTCTATCAATCTTGATGAATAAGATTGTTATCACCACACCATGACAATGAACAATTAAAGAAAAGAAGAAGACATAATTATTTTCTGCAGAGTAACTATCTGCCCACAGACTGTGGAAAACTTCTTATTCACTTTGCAACTGCAAAATTCTGTGAATACAACTTGATTACTAAAAACATAGGGGTTACTCCCTCTATTTATATATTTAGTTAGGCTTTATCCCTAAGCTAAATCAAATATATTATATCTTAGATTTAAATCAAATCTATCAAAATCTAAAATCAAATTTGTGTGTAACAAACTGTTTCCACACTCCTAAATCAAATCAAATATTTTCTAACACAAAGAATTACTTTCAACATTTCTTTCATTGTTTCTTTGTCTTGGCATCTAGTATATCATATATCTCTTCTGCTGAATTCCAAGAAGACCATCAAAGAAGCAAAAGTATATTCCAAGTGTTCATCAATGTCGATGAATACTTTAAAAAGAATAAGCAACAATTTTGACAAACAAACTTTTTTAACCTCTAAGTTTGTACATTTTAACTAGCATATCTTTCGTGATTCGATATGGATGTTGTATGGAGTAAACTAAAAAAATTAAGTTCATTCTTGTGTAGTTTTCTAATGTCGAGCTTTTATTTATTGATAATGGAAATTGATTGACACTAGCTCCTGAATCAATTAGAGTCTTTTTAAAATTTATGTCTTATATAATGTATAGTGCATGGAATTGTGAAATATCCATGATCTATTTGTTTGAAGGGAATTTTCATACTTAGGGATATTGCAGGTATATAGGGTCGACCCTGAGACAGGATAAACAGACTTATAATCCAATACCTCAAAATAATTGGACCTTAATTTGTGGTGATGGGTTTTATAAATAAATGTTAATATATATATATATATATATATATATATATATATTTTAAATTCAAATGAGCAATTGGCATAACGGTCTGCATGTGAGTCTTGGCCTCAGAATGAGGTTGTTCCATTTTATGGGTTTCAACACCAAAAACACAAATTGAAAAATAACAGAAAAAATAAAGAACACAAGATTTTATCCTGGTTCACTGCTAATTAGGCTACCTCCAATTTGTCCAATTCATGTGATTTTGTCTTATCAACAAGGACTTAATCCACTAAACAAATTTCTGTTAATTACAACTACAAAGAAAATGTGTCTTAGTCTTCTCAAGGATTATAACTAAATCTTTAGTCCCCAAAGAATCTTAACTAACCTGGTTAATTTTACAAAGTGTTTGTGTTTACAAAGTGTTTCTTAAAAACCTGATACACACAGTTACAATACAATGATATATACAAAAAAATGAAAGTTATGAAGTTTTTAATAAAATAATAACTTTCTTCTGTGTTGAAGTTCAAATCGTTGTGTTTCTCTCTTTCTAAATAGATTTAACATTGTTTGTTATTGATAATTCCCTTTTTTTATG
Source organism: Vicia sativa (assembly GCA_021764765.1). Taxonomy (NCBI): domain Eukaryota; kingdom Viridiplantae; phylum Streptophyta; class Magnoliopsida; order Fabales; family Fabaceae; genus Vicia; species Vicia sativa. The sequence goes on from CM038792.1 coordinate 271,228,589, forward strand.
GCTTAAAACACTCCTTTAAATAGATAAAAATATACACGTTGGAGAGTGAAGTTGGAATTTCACACACCACAACTTGTATGGAGACGTTGAATAGTGTTGTAGTAGAATGGCGGTAGCAGCATCATGGAAGATGAGGATGAGACGTTGAATAGTGTTGTAGTAGAATGGCGGTAGCAGCATCATGGAAGGTGAGGATGAGACGTTTTACAAATTTGATACTGACAACAATCATTTTATCCTCTTTAAAAAGGTAGTGGAAATGATGATGATTTGTATTATTTTAATATTTTCCCATTATCTTCCTTCGTTATAATCTCTTTCTGATATAGGCTTTTGATAAAATTTTGGCGAAGCTTGTTCAGAGACCAGAGTTACTAACTTTCATCACTTCAAATCACTTGAGTCAACGACTTCTGATAGATTGAGGTGAAGCTTGACCAGAGAAAGTCTTATGTGCTTTGAAAAATGTTGAGTCTTCATATCCTTGAGATATCATAGTTAATCTGGATAAACTTTGTCCAGTAGATAACTCGATATTTTGTGGAAGCATATTTGTCATTGTAAACACTTCTTTCTTCAACTGATCGTTTTTCTATGTCATATAAGTTTTTTTAAAATTAACAGTCTGATTTGGCTGAATTCATGGTCATGATTGGTTGACAGTATAAAACCTTTTTACACTGTAAGTGCATCACTCATTTTCTCTAAGTAATATAAGAAGTTCCAGTTAAATATACAATACTCTTGTAATGTAGGCGAAATTCACTTTACTCCATTGTAAAAAAAATGGATCACCCCTTTAAAATGTTAAAAAATTATATTTTTTGCTCCCTAAGTGCACAAATTATCCCAAATAATTTTTTTTATTTACTCCTTCCAAATTCAATGTTTAATTTATACGCAAAGCATATTAAAACGGAATAAAAATATTACAAGGGTAAAACAAAAATCACTTACATTACATGAGGGTAAGATAATGTAACCCAAAAATAAAATATATGATCTAAATTGTAAAATAGTACCCTTTTCTATTAATATTTCCTAATAAAACTTATGATATAATACCAAAAAATGTGTGCCACAAAAAACAAACGAACAATTTTTATTTTGAGCTAACAAAAGAACAACTTGACATAAGAGTCACAGTTGCAAAATGTTAGATTTATGACTAGTTTGTATTCTCAATGGAAAAAATGATAACAAGATTTCCAGAAGTTCTGGAAGGGATGATAACAAGGTTCCAAAAGTTCTGGAAGGACTGATTCAGAAGTTCTATTAGAATAATTCAGAAGTTCTGTTACAAAGAGGAGTTTTACATCATGCAATTACACTCTCTCATAGCCACCTATATATATAGCCATAACTCTATGGATAAGATGACTTACTAAGAATGATAAGAGATTGTAGCCCAATGACTCACAAGCCTATTATACAATAAACCACTAAGCCCAAATACACTAATACTCCCCCTTAAAATCAGTGTGGAGACATGGATTCTGCAGTGACCTTGCAAGCTGGAACAGCAATAACTTTGAGTTTGCTCTTGAGATCTTTGAACGCAGAGCTGGAGAGAGGCTTATTGAGAATGTCAACCAGTTGTGCAGAAGCTGGTACATGTTGGATTCGAAGTTTATTTGCCACAACTCTCTCACGAACAAAATGTATATCCAACTCAATGTGTTTAGTGCGAGCGTGCAACACAGGATTATGACTCAGTAAGACAGCACTAAGGTTGTCACAAAGCAGAGTTGGAGGGAAGCATTTCACTTGTAACTCAGTGAGTAGTGATTGTATCCAGAGTAACTCTGTTGTAGTATGCGCCAATGCCCTGTACTCTACTTCAGCACTCGAGCGAGCTACAAGAGTTTGTTTCTTGGAGCTCCACGAGATCAAGTCTGGTCCAACAAATATGCACGTTCCAGATGTTGACCTTCTATCGTCCGGATCGTTCGCCCAATCTGAATCATTATAGGCTCTTACTGACAGCGCTTGAGTAGCAATAGCAGGTGACAGAAGCAAACCATGTGTAGCAGATCCACTGAGATATTTGAGTATGCGTTTAACCATGCTCCAATGGTTGTTTAAGGGGTTAGCCATGAATTGACAAGCTTTGTTCACACAGTAAGCAATATTTGGTGGTGTCAAAGTGATATATTGTAGGGCTCCAACAATTGATCTGTAAATTAAAGGATCTTGCATTTTATCCATGCCAAACCTGCTAGGTTTACAACTGTTGAGCATAGGAACAGCTACACCATTTGCTTCTTCCATGTTTACTCTACTAAGAAGATCCCTTATATATTTAGTTTGAGTAAGAACCAGCGTGCCATTGTGCTGATATTTTACTTCAAGGTCAAGAAAGTATTCTGGCCTGCCAAGTTTCTTCAGAGAAAATTCACTGGGAAGCTTGGATATAACTTTGTGAATTAATGGAGTAGAAGAACTTGTGATAAGTATATCATCCACATATACCAGGACATACAGAGTGACTCCTTGATGATTGTACACAAACAAGGAATGATCAAATTTACTTACCACAAACCTAAACTGAAAGAGTGTCTTGTGCAGTTTCTCATACCAGGACCTGGGAGCCTGTTTAAGCCCATACAAAGCTCTATTTAATTTGCAGACAAGAGATTTGTTGGTAGATTCAAAACCTAGTGGTTGACTCATGTAGACTTCTTCTTCAAGAGATCCATTCAGGAAAGCATTGTTAACATCAATTTGTTGAACATTCCATTGATATGTGAGAGCCAGAGTAAGTAGAACTTTGATAGTATCAGGTTTGGTGACAGGAGAAAATGTTTCATGATAATCAAAATCGTATTGCTGATTGAACCCTTTAGTAACCAGCCTAGCTTTGTATTTGTTGAGAGAGCCATCAAAATTTTCTTTCACCTTAAACACCCAATTGCATCCTATTGCCTTTCTGTGAGAAGGAAGAGTGGTGAGAGTCCAAGTACATTTTGCCATTAGAGCATTGTACTTTTGCTGCATAGCTTCAAACTAGTGAGGTTGAGAAAGAGCCTGTTTAACTGTGACAGGTTCAGTATGTGCTAGAAAGACTCTGGGTTTTAAACTACCAGTTTTGCCTCTGGTTACCATGGGATGATTATTGGTTGAAAAACCAGATTTTGGCACTGTGTCATGAATGGATGGAGATAGTTCAGACTGAGTGGACACCAGAGAAGTTTCTAATGGCCTGTGTGGGCACATATACATGAGCAGACTCACTTTGGTCCAAGGAAGTTGCAGATTCAACAGGCACAGAAGTATTGTTTTGACCATTGGAGATGTCTATCAAATATTGAGGAGAATTATCAGGTGAGGGCTGCGCTGTAGAGTTATCAGTGTTGTTTTAAATGACATCATATCTATTATATCTAGAGACTGAGCAGGGCTAGATTGACAAGACTGACTAACTGCCATATTTTCAAAAGTATTTCTGTACAACATCAATCTAGACATGGAAAGATCATAATCAGAACATGAAGTGCTTGACTGACTCGTGCCACCAGAGGGAAACAAGGAAGTAAAATGGTATTTTGCTTCATCAAAGACAACCTCCTTTGGGATATAAATCTTGCCTTCTTTACTAAGAAACTTGTGACCTTTATGCTGAGGCGATACACCTAAATAAACACACTCAGAGCTTCTGAGCTGGAGTTTGTGCTTATTGAAAGGTCTAAGATGAGGAAAACAAAGACATCCAAAAACTCTTATGCCTTGATAATTAGGAATGGTGTTAAACAGAGCATGAAATGGAGATGTGAATGCTGGAAAATTAGATGTGAGAAGTTTATTTAAAAGATACACTGCCTAAGTAAAGCTGTGATCCCAAAATTCAATAGGAATATTAGCATGAGCCAAAATTGTTAATCCCATTTGTACTATGCTTCTATGTTTTCTTTCCACAGTGCCATTTTGTCAGAGGTCGAAATTCTCCCCCAAAATCAATCTGAACAGCTTTTACTGGTACTTGAAACTGAGCTTGAACATAGGCAAGAAACTAGTTGAAGCAACTTAAAGCTTCAGATTTTTGTTTTAGAAAATACATCCAAGTGTACTTGATGTAAGTGTCAAAAAAAACCATATAGTACAAATAGCCTTGACTAGAAGGATTGGGAGATGGTCCCCATAAATCAACATGTAAAAGATCAAAGGATTTGGAATAACAGTTGTGGATAAAGGTGCATACAATATGTGAGATTTTCCAACATTACAAGAACTACAACAATCAATATTATCTTTATTGGATGAGGCAATATGACAGAGTTTCAGTATAGACTTGAGATTTACAGAATTTGTATGTCCTAACCTATTATGCCAAACAGGAAATTTATTACAGGCAGAATTTGAAAGAACTTGACAATGATCTTTGGTGGACAAGCTAACAAAATTTGCAGCTGGAGATTCCACTGACTGGGAGGAGAAGCTATAGAGACCACTAGTATCCAGGAATCCTTCTAAAAGAACCTCCTTAGATACCTGAGATTTGATGAAACAGGTGTTAGCATGGAATTCAAAAAACACATTATTATCTTGAGCAAACTTTGACACAGACAAGAGATTTCTAGTGATTTTGGGTACACGAATTAAATGCTTCAAGACTAAGTTGGTGTGAGATATTGAAGAAGTCTTGATGTTGGCTAAGCCAACAAACTCAATGTTTAATCTTTGGCCATTACCTACAAGAACTTTATTGACACCGGTATAACTTTGTTTATGTTGCAGTAAAGATCTATTATGAGTAAGATGATGAGTGGCACCTAAGTCTGCAAACTATGCTTGAGACTCTAAATCTGCTGGGACCTGTAGGACATCTTGATGAGTAAGATATGTTGATGCTTGAACTGTGTTGGCCTGAGGATCTTTCTTCTTATCCTTCACCTGTTCAGTGGACTCAGATGCTTGATTCTTTGATTATGCTGGCTCAAAGTTTTCATCATATTTATCTCAGCAGTCCATAGCAGCATGGCCATATTTCCCACAAAGCTGACAAGTTGGTCTATTGCCAGTAGATGCAGAAGATCTGACTTTGCCACGACCTCGGTTTCTAGAGTTACTTCTTCCTCGCTGGTACTGAGAACCACCTCTGGTGGTCTTGGAGCTGAAATTGACTTCAGATTGGGCAACATTTGCTGTGGCATTAGCAAGAGAAAGCTCTTGACGATATTTGTTAAGTTGAGCTTCTTGTACATACAGCAGTGCCTCAATTTCATAGAGCGTAGGAGGTTCCATCTTGCCGTATACCATTATGATAAATGGATTCTATTCCTCTGGTAATCCCTGCAAGATAGAGTCAATTTGATCGCGCTCAAAGATTGGTTCACCAACTTCCAGAAGCGCATCTGAAATTACATGAATGCGAAGCACAAACTCAAAGATCGAACGATTTGCTTTCTTGGTGACTTTCAGCTCAGCACGAAGTTGATGTACCCTGGCTTTCATGACTGCTGTGAAATACTGGTGTATCTGCTCCCAGATTTGATATGAATTCTTGCAAGAAAGCACACGAGGAAGCACAAAATCAGAAGTTGTGGACAGAAGCCACGTGAACAAGGCTTGACTTGAGCAATCCAAGCCTCATATTCATCAGAGTGAACATTGGCGCGACGATCTTCGTCGTTCTTGAACATTGGAGGAATCTGAGGATTAAATACAAATCGATGTAGTTTGTGAGCAAGAATGACACCTTCAACCTGTTGATTCCAGAGAAGATAGTTCTTCTCTTGCAGCTTGATGGAGAGTTTGGGCCCAAACACTGTGTGATGGGACGCATTGCTGAATGGCGACGACTGTGTTGTCATGTAGGGATGAAACTCCGAGTTTTCTGGTGATGCAGTCATTGGTGGAGCTTCTCTGAAGAAATGGAGCATGAACGTGTAACAGAACTAGTTTTTTGAATCACAAAGAAACATGTTGCAGCTTCTCAGCAAGCGCATGAGAATGATGAAATGAACAACGGAAGGTAGTTTGGATCAGCAGCGATTGATACCATGTTAGATTTATGACTAGTTTGCATTCTCAATGGAAAGAATGATAACAAGATTTCCAGAAGTTCTAGAAGAAATGATAACAAGGTTTCCAGAAGTTTTAAAAGGAATGATTTAGAAGTTCTGTTAGAATGATTCAGAAGTTATGTTACAAAGAAGAATTTTACATCATGCAATTATACTCTCTCATACAAAATAAGAATATCATAATCTTCTATTTAAAGCCAATAATAATTCAATCAAATGGTTTTTGAATATAACTAACCATGTATGATTGACCTAATACCAAATATTCAATGGTTGAAAATATTCAATGGTTGAAAAAACAAGGTCAACAAAATGGTCCAATTTGGTCACCTTCAAACTGATCCCGAAAGAATAGAGATTTCCACCAAACTTCTCCAATTCTTATCTCTTACGTTTAATAAGTGTATTCTCTGTGTATCATATATAAACACACATAGGTTATATCTCTATGTATGTTTTATATAAAAAGATTAATTAGCTAGGAAACTTTGTGTGAAGAAAAAGATTGAGATTTTTTCTTAGTAAGAATATGAAGAGCATGAAGATCAACAACAAACATGAAAGCTTTGGACAAAAGGATATTCTAATTCACAACCAAGTTATGAAGATCAAGCAAGAATCAGAGAAGATCTATGAATGGTCATTTGGTCAACTTGAAGTAAGGCCTGTTCTAAGGGTGGTTTCCCGGTCACCGTTGGGATTTTCCGGCCAACCCATTTCAGATGGTGATTCATAGAGTCGTAGAAAAATCATATAAAGGTTTTTGATTAGGCTAATGATGATGTATAGAAATTGATGAGGGAGGATTTTTATGCTTCCCCTGTTTCTTTTCTTTGTTTTCCCTCTTCCTTTTAATCAGAGATATTTAGTTATCATCTATGGATTTATTCATAATTAAGTACTTCTCTCGTTCCTTAACTAGAGATATATTCACATGGTTTACCACTTTTCCACCAAACTTAATTTTAAATTATGGACTTTTAGAAACCTTATTTCACAAAAACCTTATTTCACAAAAACAATCTGTAAATGAGAAAGTAAGGTTAATGTCATAGACCTGATTAAGATTCAAAGAAAATATAATGATTAATTCATGATTATATTAATACTTAATAGGTTTAGCAAAATGAAGACTTATATGTAGTGAACATGATTCCATAATATGAGTTAGTAGAAATGATCGTAGCAAGTCTAAACTCATATTCTAAATGAAATGGATAACCATCTATTAAAAATTCTATAAAATCAAATGGATTCAAAACTATCGTAATTGAGTAATTTTTCTTAAAAGTATTTCAAACACTCTCTTAATTATCTTAGAGTTAGAATTTTGTAACTCTTGATGAAAGTGTTGTGTATTTTGAATTTGAAATTCAAACAGTGAGCAAAGACAAAATTCTAGAGCAATAGTGCCTGCTACAAGCCATCACTACTGCATCTACGCCCATGTGCTCGAACCCGGAGTCGGAGTCGGTGTCGTCGGTGGTGACACCGGCGAGAGGTTGTTTGGATGTGACAAATGACATAATGCTTGGGGTTAATGTTCTATTAACGTAAGATTGGGTTGTCGTCGTTATCAGAACTCTTACTCAGGGAGTTTTAACCCCATTACTCTCAAGGTTGTTTTTAATAAGTCTCTGTCCAGTGGCTTAGTAAATGGATCAGCCATATTATAGCATGTTCGTATATAGGTGAGTGAAATAATTCCATCCTTAATCAATTTTCTAACAAACGAATGTCTAAGCCTTATATGCCTAGATTCTCCATTATACACTTCGTTGAATGCTCTTGCTAACGTGTCTCGACTATTATAGTGTATCATTACCTTTGATACATTGTCTTTTTCCAATGGTACTTTCAATAGAAGACCCCTCAACTACTCTGCTTCTTGACTAGCAGAAGCGAGAGCCACGAACTCAGATTCCATGGTCAAAAGAGTAATGCATGTTTGTTTCTTGCTCTTCAATAAATTTCTCCTCCAGGTAGTGTAAATATCCACATAGATATAGATTTATGATCTCCAATACTAGATATCCAACTCGCATCGGTATAACCTTCTAGTATGGTAAAGAACCTACCATAATGAAGGCCAAGATCTTTTGTTTTCAGTAGATAATTGTTTCTTGCAAAATAACTTGTAGCCTCTTATTAAAGGTTACTTGCAGGATCAGCTACAATAATCCTATACTTAGTGTTTTGAGTGTTTTTGGATTGAAATATGTTGATATAGGATTCATAGGCAAAAGTAAAGGACAATTACAAAGTAGAAAAAGATAAATAATAAGACTTGTAATTTGAAATGAAAACTGAAAAATTGCTTGAAATTTAAATGTGGAAGTATTCATACATTGTTACGCCTGAACTTGTTTATCTCTTAGATGCGGGTACTTTGAGTGAAATGCTCTAAATATGAAGAAATGCGATTACTAATACGAATACAAACATTTGCTTAAATAAAAATCCTAAGTGTGTAACCATCGACAGTTACTAGTCCCACTGTAACGCCCCAAATTTAATTAATTAGTTAATTAAATTAATTAAGGATTTAATTATTGGAATTGTCGAAGTTAGGATTTATCAGTATTATTCTGAAGGCGTAACTGGATTAATATGTTGATTTAAGATGTTAGGTGGATAGTCGGATTATTTAGTCGGTTTAATCGAAGAAATAATATTAGAAATAATATTATTATATTGGACTATTTATTTACTTAAATTGGATTTAGTTGGTGTATGATAAATAGCAATTTGGAGGTTTGATTAGTTGGCCCAATAAGACAATATGGAGAAATATATTATTTTATTAGGTTTAAAAATAAGAGATATAAAAGGAGAAGTATAAGGGCTAGTCAAAAAAATTGTTGGTGGTTGTACGTGAGAATTGGAAGAGGAGGAAAAGCAAGCTTTTGGAGATTTAGTCGTCAGGAGAGGAATTGTAGACCAGAAAGCCAAATCAGAATTCGACCGGAAAATTATAGAGAGACCATCAATCCAAGTTAAGGGTGGGGTTTAATCTCTATAATCGAGTATATGATAAACCGTATGTGGGGTTAGCGTGTATAAATTTTGCCATGAAAATTGATTGTTGTTTCTCTATGTTGTGTCGATTGATAAAAATAATTGTTGTCGTGTTAATTGTTATTACTGTATTGGTCGTGGAATTGAATACTGAGTGAAGGGATTGAATACTAGTGTTGTTGTAGATCAAGAAAATTTATTATGGTATATAAAGTTTTGGATAGAAGGTGATAATCCAGGCACTGGAACAATAAATTTTGTTGTAGGGAAAAATAGTGACGACCGCCACGGGTAGCCCTACCGAACGGTAGGGAGTAGGTGAGAGGCATGTGTCGATCGACAAATGATGATAATGGTGATGGTGGAAAAAAGCAAGCCTTCCGAACGGCAGGGTGTGGATGTTGGGAGTGTCGTTCGAGACCCCTTTAGTGCATGCACGGTTTTGTTTTACTTTATGGCCTTTTTGTCTGTTTCTATGTCACTGTGTTCTGCTGGTGGTTGTTTTAGGAAATTTACAAATACCGTGCACTTCAGTTAATCAAATGCATGAGGTATAATAGGTGAATGAAAAATTAATATGTGATCAGAGGAGTTTGTAACAACAATATATAATACATATTAGTATTAGTAGCACCATGTTTAATGGAAAAATATAGCAGTTTGGTATTTTAGAAGAGGATATTATGTTAAGTAGTAGTAAGAATAATGGTGCAGTGTGTATAATAACAGGAACATATTTAGTAGCATTTGGGATTTAATGAATGTGAGTTGAATAGAACAGAGACAGTGGATTTAATAGAACTATAAGTCGGTGAAATTAACACCGAATAGTGATATTAGTAGTTTTAACCGATGTGTCTGTTTAGCCAAAATTAGTTGCAACTTCGTAGGAATAATTCGTTGATGGTGGTAGTTATTGTTGGTTGGATGATGAATTAGAGATGTGTCGAGCATGTTGAATATAGCAGGTATCTTAGTAATGGAAAATTAAGTAGTTGATTGAATTAAATGATTTAATAGGTAAAGCTTGGTAATTAAATAGCATTAGCGGTAAATAAATTGTTTTAGGCGTAGAGTCATAACCGTTAATTGTGTGGTAATTATTGTTGTTGTTTGCTTGTGATGTTGTTGTGGATAATTTGTGAAGTTGCAGGTCGTGATGAAATTCGTAGTTGTTTGCTTGAATTATCGTTGTTAATAAATTGTTGTTGATACGTTGATGAAGTTGTAGGCCTATGTCCAAGGTTGAATTGCGTTGAATTATTCCAATTTATGGAAATATTGAGTTGTAGGTCTTATGACCGACGTTGATAAGTTGTTTTGCAGTTGATGAAGTATTATGTTGTAGGCCTATGGCCAATTTTGAATTGCAGTTGACTTGTTGTTATGTAGCTGTTGTTGTTGTTGCATTGTTGTGTGTTGTTGTTGTGTTGTTGTGAATTTGTTGTTGAAGTTGATGTCGTATGGCATACATTGTATTATTAAGTTGGCCTGGATTGACACAATGTTGAAATTTGAAGGTTTATGCCTTGATAAACTGACAGATTTTAAATTGGGAGTTTTGCTCCAAATGGTACCACATGCATATGCATTATGTTGAGTCGCATTCGATGTTGTATCAATTAAGTTGTTGTTGTCTTATTGTGTTTTATTAATTAAGTTGTTGTTGTGTTGTTGAATTGTGATGAATTGTGTTGTTTGAAGTGGTGATTTTGTATGCCTTAATTCTAATATATCGTTTATCATACACTTGTTTATATTGGTTGATATCTCACCATTCTGTTGTGATGTTGCCTCTATGTGGGTAACGTGCAGGTAATGAAGGGTGAAGGTTTAGTTGCTGTTAGTTCGAGTCGGATTGTCGCTTTGATACGTAGCACTCGGGGGATGTTTATGTTGTTATTCCAATGTTGTTATTACTTGAATTGTTAGCGATTAAGTTGCTAATGTGGGATACATGTTGTTTTAGAAATGTTTTAGTTGAATAAAGTTGTTAAATGATTTTAAGTTGAAAGTTGTGATTCCGTTGCGTAATAGCTAAAAAGGTTGTTTTGTTTTATGCGAATAAAGTATGTTGTTAATTGTTCATCCGAATGCCATGTATTTATGTCAAATGTAATAAAGGTTGATTGTTCTATGTTGAAATATAATATCTCGAATATGTTGAAGGTTTTTAAATACTCTGATTTTTGTTATAATTTCCGGGTAGATTTGGGGTGTTGCACCCATATTGGGCTTCATAGAGAACTTCCCTAAACTTCTTTGAACATTCTCGCGTTCTTACTGGCTTACGCGTTGATAACTACTCCCGCCACCATCTATCATTGCTCATCGACATTCATCTCTATCGATGATTGTCTCATAAACTGATGTCTTCGTCGACCAGTCTTCCTGGTCGACACCTTTTTTAAATTGATCGACGTATCTAGTTGTTTTCTACAAACTTATGCCTTTTTAGCCAAAGATATCTTACAACTTAAAGGCTTATTTCTCTAGTTGAAAATTTCTTGTCAACAAATTTTCCCCCAAAATGCCATGTTCGACGGAGCCTTGTCGACGAAAGAAATTTGGCATTTTCTCTTCCATGTTTTCGACCACATGTCTCTTTAGGACGACGTCATGCGAAATCATGACTACTTTATGCGCAACAGTTTCCTATATTAATCAATCACTCTTCATGATTACTCTTAGGTTTTAGGGTGTGGGTTTCCATCATGTCATATCATATCATCACAATACATCAAGATCACACATGTGGGTTGATTCTCTCTTGTACTCTCTCCTATCTTTGGGTCTGCCTTGAGGGATCACCAATATTGTACTTGTGTTATACCTTTTTTATATTTCACTAGAATCTAATCAAATACCAAAAATATATGCTTTGTTCTTCTTGTATATTTGTGTTTTGTATGTACCGAGCCAAAGCATCCAAACAATAAAACTTTCTGCCACGTTTTCCCTACAGAAATCGATTTTCCATATACAGGGAATCGATTTTCCTCACTGATTTTGCGCTAGAATTTCAAGTTTTTTGCAGTGGAAATCGATTTTCCCTATAGTAGAAATCGATTTCCTGGCGCGAAGTTGGCAAAAAAGGGAAAATTTTCAAGTTTGTTACATGGGGCTCTATTTTCATTTTATTGAGAATATTCTTCATCACCCAAAAAATAATTTCTTTACCTCATCATAATTAAATTCAATCATGCACCCTTATTTGATTACATATGCACCATTTGATCTTAATTTTGGTTCTACAATCAATTACCATGCCAAATTTTGGCTCCAAACCACCACTAATCTCAAACCTACACTCTAAATAGAGTCCTCATTTCATTCGTTCAACAAGCCTTTGATAGTCAAATTTACTTTGCTAAAACTTTTCGCAACTCTCTTCATCTATCAAAACTCACTCAAATCTCATTTTCCATTAAAGTTAGCAAACTTTTCATTAAAACTTATTAATCTTTGAGTTAAACCTCCATCTAAATACTTTTTCATTAATTCTCAAGATAAAATCTAATAAAAATATTTTGCCAACCTTTTTTATTATCCTAATAAAACTTGAGATATAGACCGTAAAATATGTGCCACAAAAAACACAATTTTTGTTATGAGCTAACAAAAGAACAACTTGACATGAGTCACGGTTTCAAAATAAGAATATCAGCATGTTCTATTTAAAGCAAATAATAATTCAATCAAATGGTTTTTGAATATAACTAACCATATGAAGATCGACCTATACCAAATTCCAATGGTTGAAAAAACATGGTCAACAAAATGGTCCAATTTGGTCACCTTCAAACTGATCCCAAAAGAATAGAGATTTCCACCAAACTTCTCCAATTCTTATCTCTTACATTTCATAATTGTATATTCTCTATGTGTCATAAATACACATATATCTCTATGTATGTTCTATATAAAAGGTTAATTAGCTAGGAAACTTTGTGTGAAGAAAAACATTGAGATTTGTTCTTTGAATAAGAGTATGAAGAGCATGAAAATTAACAACAAAGATGAAAGCTTTGGACTAAAGGGTATCCTAATTCACGGCCAAGTTATGAAGATCAAGCAAGAATCAGAGAAAGTATATGATTGGTCATTTGGTCAATTTGAAGTAAGGCCTGTTCTAAGGGAGATTTCCCGGTTGCCGTTGGGAATTTCCGGCCAACCCATTTCAGTTGGTGATTCATAGAGTCAGAATATGATGCTTAGGCTTTTGGTTAGTCTTATTATGATGATGGATAGAGATTGTGGAGGGAGGATTTGTATGCTTCCCCTGTTTCTTTTCTATGTTTTCCCTCTGAGTTAGTACAACTGGTCGTAGCAAGTCTAAACTCTCCTATTCTAAAGGAAATGGTTAACCATCAACATAGAGACTTATCACAATTGAAAGATGGTGCTAGAGATCTCAAGAAGTTGAACCTTGAAATATAAAAAAATTGAATGCTGCTAGAGATCTCAAGAAGTTGAACCTTGAAATATAAAAAAATTGAAGAAAAAAGAGAAGTTTCCTTAAAAAGTCAAAGGTCTTTATGTGGTAACCAGTACAAAAAGACAATATAATTTTAAAATTTACACTCGATGTTTAAAAATTGGGTGTAAATAAAACAATACGGTGGTAATTTTGTAAATAAATCGTTATTTAAACATTATTATTTGACAATATCCCTCTATTTTCTAAAACTGAGTTTAAATTAAAAATATTATATAATCAAATCTCAATTACTCCCTTTAAACTAAAAAATGGATGTAAATAAAAAATATGGTGAAAATTTAGTAAATAAAATACAATTTTAAATATTATCATGTGACATTATACTCCCTATTTTCAAAAAAATGGGTTTAAATTAAAAATATATTATAATCAAATCTCAATTACTCCTTTTAAAATATATAAATGGGTATAAATTTTTTAGTTAATTTTATAACTTTAAATATGTAATTAATGTGACATATTAATGGGTGAATATTAATAAACTAATGTAACAATTTCGGTGATTTTTATTGACCTAATTATATAAAAAAAAATTAACGAAATACTTCAATTTTTCTATAATAAATTATTACTTTTATTAGTGTTTATTTATGATTTAAAAAAAGTTGTTATTGAATTAGATGAATAAAAATGAACAATTTGTAAAAATAATGTAAATTAGATTAGATTTCAATATTTTATTTTTCATTTTCCAAACTTTTCATTTTAATTTTCATTTTCACCCATTTTCAAATTCTTCACTCTTCATTGAAACCTTGCTATTCGTTTTCATCTTCCAAACTCATTTTCATCTCTCGATGAAACCCATTTTCATTTTCATCTTCACGCTTCACTAAAACTCAATGAATCTCATGCATGAACTCTTATTTTCACCATTTTCACCGAAACTCTTTGCTGAAAATCACGAGACTCTTCGCTGAAACCCTTCACTCATTTCACCATCGTTGAAACCCATTTCAAGTTCTACATCGGCAAAATCATCAACAACGATATCTTCTTTTATCTCTTTTTATCATTATAGAATTTTCTTTAACATTATGGCGCCACTTGTTTCGCCTTTTACAAAGTTCAATTATCATAATCGCGTTCGCCGGAGAAAAAACCGATTATAAAACGCACAGTGAACCAACTTAACGATGAGAAAATAGGAATCGAACAAAAAAAGGGTAAAAAAGAATCGTTGCGGAGTAAAGAAGTTCATCTTGTTTCCGATCTCACCATTGTTCTTCCTAATTTCTCATCAACCAAATAAATTATCTAGCTTCATTTCATTTCCATTTGGATGATTTTGCGACGCCTCCACCACCCATGGAAGCCACCGACAACTCATCAGAATCCACCGTTACAAATGTATAAAAAAATGTCATATAATCATTCAATTAACTGGTTTAATAATAAAAGAGTGTAACGTAGAACTTATTTACACCCGATGTTTACTAATAAAAGGGTGTAACATAGAACGTATTTACACCCATTTTTTAAACAGGTGTAAATGCGTCAGACATTTCCTACACAATGAATATACATCCAATTTTTATTAAATTTAGTGGTGTAAATTTAATAAAAAAACGGATGTAAATTTTTATTAACCTTTTTGTACCAGTGGGCCTTGGTGAAAATGAAGAAGTTGTAGATACCTATTATAATGAATCAAATTATTAAAGTCTTAAATTCGCCGAGTTGAAACCAGGGACACTCTATAAGTGTCAAAATTTTAATCTACATACATTTGAATACTAAATCAAAATTTAATCAACAAAAGTATTCCTTTAATATTAGTAAGAGTGATGAAATATTTGATATTTTGTTGAAAGGTCAACAAATATTATTTAGTGAAGGCCATAAATTCCTCATTCTTAACGAATAAGAGTTATAAAGTACTTTAAAATACATAACACTTTTAGTTATCACATTAATTTGTGCATACATTTCGGGGATACGATCCAAAAATGAAATAAATAATTAATATTATTTTATCCTCTATCATATAGATGATTTGACTTACGGTTTATCTTCTTGTAAAAAGTTGTAATTTTAACCATGCAACGTGAGAAAAATATTTTTAGATCTTTAAGTGTAATGATACATTCTAAGTGCTTATGTGTCCTGTTTAATGGTGATTTTATTTTATTTTTCAATATTTTTAAATTTCACCTATGTCAACTTATGTCATGTCACAATTTACTCAATATTCATTTTTTGGGAATTAAAATAAATTGAATTGGAATTCCATGGGTTTTTTTCCTCCTCATCCTTCACATTTTAGCCTAATAGAGAATGTTTGAGAAACTCCATTGAAGACTAAGTTTGTGAAGGAGAAGAACAACATGGGTTTTGAAAAGTCCACTGAAGTTTGATTTAGTAAAGGAACTCTGCAAAAGATAATGACTTTCTAAAATAGAGTACGAGTATTTTCATTGTTATTGTCCATCAAGAGGGAGTTTGTTAGAGATAAGACAATGTTTAATAAGGATGGTATTCAAACAAGTGTATATGTTCAAGATAGAGAAAAACTTGGCATCTCTAACGTGTTGAAAATGGTTATTGACTGGGGTTATGAAAGAAATTCGTTTAAGGTTTAAAGCACACTTGATGAAATATATGATTATTGTTTTGAAGTTAAAAAGGATGATTATGGTATAGATGTTGCAACTTATGTTGTTGGTAACAATATTGAAGAGCATTTATATGTCGAGAACAATGTAAAGGACATCAAAGTCAAAGTTATTGAGCCTTAATACATTGAATTGACCGTAAGGACTCATTCAAGTGATGGAGAAAGTGATGTTGATGCGATAATGGTTAGGTTTGTCGATATAGAGGATGAGATAATGTTTGTAATTGATGATGTTTTTGAAGTAATTGAAGTTGATAAGCGCAAGCCGATTAGAAATAAAATTGAAGTCAATTGGAAGTTATATAGGTTTAAGACTTGTGCCTTTAAGTCACCCAAGAAGAAATTGACTCCAAAGAAAAAGATTCATGTCGTTGCACCTACAAAGATAGACAAAAAGCTAATACAAGGGATTCTCAAAGAATGGATAAGGAAAAAGACCAATATGTGAGTTATGAATTGGGAAGCTCATACCCAGATGCATCTGAAGATGAAAAATTGCTAGAGTATATAAAGTTTATGAAGGAGCAGTTAGGTAGGGATTGCGAGTTTAAGTTGGGTATGAAGTTTAGTTCCTGAGATGATTTCAAGGATGTTATGATTGAGTGGTTCGTTTTGAATGGAATGGAAATTACATTTGTTAATAATGAAAATAACATAGTTTGAAATTCTAACACTTTTGAGACAAATGTCAAGACTGATGCCCCAACACCAAACACAATATCAAGATAGATGTTAAGATGTTTATTCCTGATACAGTAATTTCCAGAAGATGAATTATGCAACTAAATAAATTCCTGAAGATAAAATAACAAAGTTAATTGTTAACACAATCTGGTGCAATATCGCCTACTCTAGGCGCTTCCAAGCCAGGAAGGAAATCCACTATGATAGTATTAGTTCAAATCTAAACAACCCTAGTTTACAAACTATCACCTAATATCTACCTTGTGAAACTTCTATCTAGACACCTTCTAGATATGAGATTCCCCCTTACTTTCCACAATTACTTCAGTGATAAAACTAGTCACAAACCAGTGACAAGAACCAAAAACTAAAAGATTACACTTCCGGTAAACAATACTTAGTTTTGCTTAAAATATTTTAACTAAGAACAATAACTTGACACATAATCAACTATTTTCTAAAAAGCTTATGAGTGGTTGACAATGAACAATTCAAACAAAGTCCAATTCTAATATCAAAGTGACAATAGAATGACTCACAATAAACACAGCCCAACTCTACTATAGAGTGAATCACAAATAAAAAAGAACATACTAAACCCTAAAATTATTTTTTCAATACATGGCTTAGTTGTCAAATTAGGTTTACAAACGTCCTTTAAATATCTTAATGATATGCATGGGCTTGGGCTCTTCCTTTAAATAAAACACATATCTAAAATAGCAGCTGCAAATATTCTGCAAAATCATCTCCACAAAAATAGGAATAAATCTTCAAAGTTTCCTATAAATTCTCCAATATCCTTTATATGAAAACAAATCAAATATGTAATGTTCCTAAAATCTCCTTGCTTAGCTGCGACCATATGAGAATTAAAATCATCCAGAATCTCATATTTTAAAATAAAATCTTCAAGGGTATTTGTCAAGAAAATAACAGTAGCACATATTGTATTGTTGGCCAAGATATCAAGACAAATGGCTCAACATCAGTCTGAGATACATGATAGCAGTACCTATCATGACAATGGGTCAAGATGTGAAGACATCTTGCTCAACATTTTCTGATATTCATGACAGCAACACCTATCATAACAGTTGGTCAAGATGTCATGACATCTTTCTCAACATCAACTATGAAACATGTTTAATAAAATTTATGCCAATCATAAAATCATGGATCTAACAATCTCTCATTTTGGAAAATTTTGGCTAAAACAACCTTAGCACAATCAAACTGGAGAGAGGAATAAAACCACATTTATAAAACAAAAGTTACATGCAAACATGTAAACTTTGAACAAAATTGCAGTTACCGAGAGAATCAGTCTCACAAACAACTCTTCTTTAAAAGTCCATAAGACATATATCAGATGTCATGATATATGGTTTGACATCACATCAACATAACCCAAAACAAATCCAACATAGCACAAAGCTCAACAAATTTAGACAATTCAATTATTCCCCATGTCACACATAATCAATACTCTCCCTCAAGGGAAAATGCAAATCACCCGAAAATCGAAATTAACAAATATGAAATATCCAAGTTCACATATCAAAGGCACATGAAATAGAAGATAAAAATAATTATCCTGACATTGGGATTCTATATAAAACACATCAAGCAAGATGTTAGAACATCTGGTAAGATATTATGCACATATACCACCATCAACAGTAGCAGCACAAACAAGTATGACAGACAATCATTCTCCCCCTAGATAGTTGAATATAACAAGCAACTACAATAGACTACTCTTGCCTTGGCAGTAGTACAATCCTATCACAATGTTAGTCAATATGTCAAAACATCTAACATGATATCAGGACAAACAAAACACTAACACTTTACTCCCTTTTTTAAGCCAAAAATTGACAAAAATAGAGTAAATATAAAAATAAATTGGAAGCACATATATTGCAAACAAGCAATAAACAATGACGGGAACACAAAATTTGATGGAAACAAACATTCATTGGTGGAAACATAAAAACTAGATGGAAACAAACATCTTGTATTATCTTCAGGTGGTCTTTCACTTTTTACCCCTGTTAAAAATCTTCTTGCACTCCTTACTTTTGTCACATACTTTAAGAGTGTTGACCTAGAATTCCTCTACCATCCCCCAAGAACTTGTATTCTTCAAACCAATTTCCTTTGTTTACAAGGACATTTTGTTCCACCTTTTTGCAAGTCCATCACTAACAATTTTCTTAGGAATATCATGCACCACAAAATAGAGAAAAATAGAGTATATGTTTCCTTCCTCCACACCTATAATTGCTTTAACTTCTCAAAAGTGCATATTCCCAACTCACTCCTCAATTACTCAAATTAATTTGCATCTAAAGCCTTAGTAATGGATAAAGAATCACATTTTACCCTCTTGTTCAACCCATAGATGATATTATTCCCCAGGAACATCCTCTAAAAGCACTTTTTATCATCCTTTTTTATATCATTCAATTCTTGAATGGTAAAGTCATCAACCACAACATTTAGAGATTCCATTATGGCTATGGTTCTGGAGTTAAAAAGTCTAAAACCTCTATCCATAAATATCTCATAAGTTCTCCTAGAATCCATCTTCCTTTTTTGTTCTCTCTGAATGCATTTATAAAGATCGTTTGATTTTTCTTTGATAAATTTCATCCAAGCACATTTTGAAAAATCATCAACAACCACAAAGACATATCTCTTTCTTCCAAAACTTTCAACCTGCGTAGGTTCCATTAAATCCATATGAAGAAATTCTAACCCCTTGTAAGTAATTTGATGTTTCAACATTGGATATGACATCTTAATTTGCTTCCTAATTTGACATTCCCCTCAGACTCTTCCTTCCTCAATTTTGAGCTTAGGAATGCATCTAATAGCTTCTTTAAACACAATCTTCTTCATACCTTACATATGCAAATGACCATGTTTTTATGCCACATTTTGACTTCATCTTCCTTGGACAACATACATGTGGAGGAATTATAAGTTTATTGTGGTATCCACAAATAACAATTACCTTTAATCTTAAATCCCCTCATAAGCATATTAATAACACGAAAATGTACTGCATATTTAGCTTGATTGTAACATAAATCATTTTGTTATTTTATGCTAATTATGTTTTATTTCGATATTATGCGAGTATTTTGTAATGTTTTCAGGTATTCAAATAAATACAAGGCTTACATGGTGCAAGGAGTAAAAAGGGGTGAAAATGAAGTAAAAGCTATAAATTATAAAGAGAAATGAAAAGCCCAATGCATGAAGCCCAAAGCCACGGAGCCCACAATGGAGTGTGACGAACGTCAC
The DNA here is from genome assembly GCA_021764765.1 of Vicia sativa. Classification (NCBI taxonomy): domain Eukaryota; kingdom Viridiplantae; phylum Streptophyta; class Magnoliopsida; order Fabales; family Fabaceae; genus Vicia; species Vicia sativa. Next base: position 271,248,747 of record CM038792.1, read on the forward strand.
ACCCCCTCTCACTAAGTATGTCGATCGGCACAGACATAATGGGACCACTTGGTAGCTTGTGACGAACGTCACATTTGAAAAGGAGATTTCTTCTCTTTGTGGAGAGCGACACGGGAGAAGTTTGTTACACTCCTAATTTTCTCAGTCACGAAACACACTCAAGGCACGTTGAAAAGCAGTTTCGCTCCCAATATTTTTACAAGCCATTTGAAAATGCAGAGGATTATAAATAGTAACCATGATACCACGTACAAGGCTCCAGATTTTTGCCATACTGTTCCAGATTTAACCGAGCCAGTATTTTCATTCAGGGCTTTCATTGTTTAGTTTTTTGGCAGTTTAATTCTCAATCCTTAATAGCAATAGTTTTCTACACTGGAAAACTATTGCACTTGTTAGATTTTTTCAATACTTCAAAACTTGCTTAGGATTTGTTTTCTTTAATTGTTTTCAATTCCAGTTTCAAGTAGTAGCTGATCCTACCAACCTGTGGAGGAGAGCTATTGTACTAGAAGAATTGCAGTGTTTCCTTTTTTTGTCTCTATTTATAAATTTTAGGTTTTTATATTTATGTTATTTATTTATTTATTTATTTTGTTAAGCATGTTTAGAATTATATTCTGCCAATGTTTTTGTGTGGTTAAATTGAATAGTATGTCTGGCTAAACCGTTTAGATATCGGTATGTAAATTAATCAAACTAAAGGGATCCGAAATAAATTGGCCAAATTATATTTTATTAAAAATTACTTTTCTGGTTTTAGTATCTAGTTTTATTTTAAAAGAGTTTGTTACGAGAGTAAAAACGGACAAAGGTTAAGAATCAATAGAACGGGAGTTTGAGGTTTTTTCCAGATAGTAGATACTATGCATCATTTTTAAATATAGCAGGAACACTTTAAAACTGACTAGATTCTATTTATTTTCAAAAAGTGTTTTTAAATTCGGCGGGACAGCAGAAGCGTACGTTAAGGTTTAATAGCATAATCTAAATCAATAAAACAGGAGTTTGAGATAATGGCTTTTAAATGAATATTGTCTACTGAAAAAGAAATTTACATTATTTCGAAATTGGCCAATGAACCTTCTGATCACCTAGGGTAGATGAATTACATACCGATACCCGCCTTATTAATATTTCAATTAGATTTAAGTTTTTATTCCCTTAACTTCCCTCTAAATCAATTAATCATTAGCGTTAGCTTTACACTGTAGGAATGGAAAACGATAGATCGATTTATAGTCCTTGTGGGTTCGATATCTTTTAAAACTACGTGATACGAATGTGTACTTGCAGTCAGTATAATCCATAGACTCTTAAAGTCGCGATCACATATCATTCTTCTCATTTATAATCAAACATTCAGACTTGGTGAAATTCACATTTAGACCTTGATTACATAACTGACTAATACGAATCAGATTGACATTCAGTTCTTTTACAAGAAGCACATTATCTAGACTCTAGACTAGGAATTCGAGTAAAATTTAACCGAATTCGAGTACAATTTAACCTTCATTAAAAAATTAAAAGTTTGTTTAAAATGCTGAGTCCACCAAATGTCAAAACTCTTTGTAGGGTACAATTAAATTTGTAAAGGGTAGATCAAAATTTGAATTTCATCTTTTTTAAAAGGATAGATTGATGAGGGTCTGATTTTGATCTAATGGTTCCAAATAATATATATTTAATATTTACTTTATAATAAAATAAAAATACTGATATTAAATCTAGATTGTTAGATTCGAATCAAACACCTAAAAGTCGATAACTATGTGACTGCAACGTTTTGCTGAGTGCAGTAAATCATGATCCCTTGATAATAGGTTCTTCGAATTCGGTTTTAATATTTGAAACTTCCTTGCATGAATCTAAAAACATTGGTAGATATCTCGAGAAATAAACAAAAGAATAACAATTTGTATAGCTATTCCTTTTTAATACGCCTTTCTTCAAATTATAAGTCTTGGATGCAAAAGCCCCAAAAATGAAAGATTGTTTTTTTGAAAGTGAAAAGAGTAAGTGCTTTTACTCCATGAGAGGTCGGTGCTTTCACAAGAAGAAATTCCTTCAAGGTTAGCGTACAAGTTTTGATAATAGCAAAATCAAAATGTGTTCATATTCAAAAGTGTGGGACACAAAGCTTTAACTTGAAACAACATCTATATAATTATTCATTGTCAATGATAAAAGAAAATATAAATATAAACTTTTATTATTTCATAATGTTTGAAATATTTTTGTTTTTAGTTTTTAAAAATTGAAAAGTAAAAATTAAAACGCAATTTAGCTATTTCAGAATTTTTATTTTTAAAAACTAAGAAATAATAAAAAGTTTTTAAAAATACATTTATAAAATATTATATTCAAATAAATTTTAATTTTAAAATTTTTAAAATTAAAATAAATTTTTTAAAAATCTTTCAAAAAGACTCTAAATATACATGAATCACTTACATCGGACATTCATACTCATCATTTAGAGTGTTCACTGGTGCTCAGTCAATGCTAACTACAACGTTCACACTTGAACATTAAATTATAATGTACCGAATAAATATTAATATATCTACACTATAAATATGGTTGGAAATTTTTATATTGTCATCAAAGCATTTAATTAAGAACCAAGTGTATAGTCTCAAGTGATAAACGAGTTACTGCTAAAGAACAAATGTTCATGTTCATTTCTTGTCAGTGTCATCATCTAATAAAATAATTGTTAAAAGATAAAAATTTATTAAATATTTTATCTAAGTTAAATTTAATAATTTTTAAATAATATTCAAATATATAAAATTTTAAATGTTTTCTCATATTTCATATAATGTGAATGTCAAATTGGACGTTATTATTATTTTAAAATTTTCAAGTTGGTGCACATGTTTTTCAAATTACAAATTGACCCTTAGTTTTTTTAAATTTGCGAATTGTCTTTAGTAATTTTTAAATTTTAAAAATTGATCATTTAAATTTTTTTAAAGGTTACAAGTTAGTCTCTATTTTCCAAATTTTAAATTTGCTCCAAAAATTTAAAATTTATATAAATTATCTCAATAATTAATAAAGAATAATTTTAATATTCCATCCAAATAAAAAAAATTAAAATGGATAGATTTTAATAGAATGATTTGAGTTGTTTAAAGGTTTAAATTAAAAATATAATCAATTACACTCTAAAAGCTTGGGTTAGAATTTTAATATTGTCATCAAAGAAATTAATTAAGTGTTTATCTAATGTGATAGAAAGATATATTTTAATCTAGATGAGTGTTTGGATGGGATGTTTTACTAAGAGAATTTAAAATAATTTATACAAAATTCATCATTTAAATATATATATTTAAATATGAAGAATTGTTAAAATAATAAAATTTTATACAATATTTCCTCCAAATTATATTTAATAATTTTGAAATAACGAATCAAAGAGTTTAAAATTTCTTTTATATTCTATAGAATATGTTTTTTTTTTTTAAACAGCAATTCATTAAGAAGAAGGAATACTAGGGGTATTCAATCCCTTAAAAAAAGAGAAATTCCCAACTAATTTAATCACCTAAAACGGTTACATACAAAAAAAGAGTTAGAATAAGAAATCTCTCTCATATATCTCCATTTTCAAGCTACAGTATTTGCATTCCAACATATGTCATTAATAATAATTTTGCCTTCTCTAAAAACTAGATTGTTTCGATCTACCCATATCGTCCATAACATTGCAAGTCAAATTGTTCCCTTCTTGAAATTGTCTTGAGAGAATATTCCTCCTCCACTCCATGTTAGCCAGAAATTTAAAACACCCCCTCGAAAACATCTTCTATACCCGTCCAAATGCTCATATGCTTCCAAACCTCTTTTGAAACCAAGCAATCAAAGATAAGATGCTCCAAATTCTCCTCTTCCAAGTCACAGTAGCTACACAAAGAATTAAGAGATACTCCCCTTTGTTTTAGAAGAACTTTAGTAGGCAGTCGATTTCACAGAATTCTCCAAACAAAGATCAAAATTTTTACTGGCACCTTTTGCTTCCATAACCACGCAAAACCTTTTTTTCCTCTTCAGGTATAACTAACCTGTTCTTAGAGTTAAAGAAATTTTAATAAACCTCTGAAACTGAGAAAAACCAGAAAATACCTCCTACCCACTTAATAACATCATTTGCTTCACTTTCTTATGTAAATGTCAAATTAAATATTATTATTTCAAAATTTATAAGTTATTCTCATATTTTAAAATTTTATACTGCCGTTCAATAAAAAATCATCAATTTATTAAATCATTTAATTTTTTTTAAATTGTCATGATAACATGGTAAAATATGCATTGTTTATTAAATTACGATATAAAATTACTTTATACAATCGGTATATATACTTTTTTCTCATAAAAAAAATATTAATATGTTTTTTAATATTATGTCTTTTTAAATTTAATATATTATATAGGGATAGATATAAAAACTTAACCTCTAAACTAAAAGAAGTTTTAATTGATAGGGCACCAGAACTTTTAGCACGGATAACAAACGAGTCATACGAATAATATAGAACCATGTTCCAATTTAGTCACTTTCAAAAAAACAGATCCCCCAAAAATAGAGATTTCCTACCAAATTTCTTCAATTCGTATCTCTTACGTTTCATAATTGTGTTCCCTAAGTGTCATATATAAAAACACATAGCTTATATCTCTTATGTATGTTTTATTTGAAAGGCTAATTAGCTAGGAAACTTTGTGTGAAGAAAAACATTGAGATTTTTTCTTTGAGTAAGAACATGAAGAGCATGCAAATCAACAATAAAGATGAAAGCTTTGGACAAAAGGGTAACCTAATTCATAGCCAAGTTATGAAGATCAAGCAAGAATCTGAGAAAATCTATGATTGGTCATTTGTTCAACCTGAAATAAGACCTGTTCTAAGAGAGATTTCCAGGCAGATTTCCCGGTCACCGTTAGGAATTTCCGGCCAAGCCATTTCAGTTGGCGATTCATAGAGTCAAATATGATGTTTAGGCTTTTGATTAGTGTTATTATGATGATGGGTAGAGATTGTTGAGGGAGGATTTGTATGCTTCCCCTGTTTCTTCCTCTGTTTTTTAATCAGACGTGTGAACATATTTAGTTATATTCTGTTCTTTTTGTATAAATAGTAAGAATGTTAAATACATTGTTGTTTATTTCTGGTTCTTCAAATGTAATGGAAAGTAAATTTAAGAATTTGGTTATCGGTTTTAATTTTTTGAAACTATAAAACTAATAAATCTATTCGATAAATATAATTATCCTCTTAATATTTTATTTGGTTTATTATTAAACTTAAACTTTGTACCGACGAATCTTTTTTATTTTTGTTTATGTTTTTTAATTTCAAATAAAATAAGTCGCCAAATAACTAAAATTCAAATATGAAAAGTAGATATTTTAAGTCACAAAAACTTATTTTTACTGACTGTTGTCACATGGTCACCACTATTTAAGTAATCTTCTTCGTGTGTTTCAAATTTTTGTGATTAATTTTCTTCTCTTTTATTTTACCTTTTATGTTTTTTCTCATTCTTTAATGAATTTTTTTTATTTTGTTATAAAATAGTTTTGATTCAACATCACTCAACTTTTTGAAATTATCTATACTAACACATTGATAAATTATAAAAACAGTATTATAATTCTTCTTCTTCAATTCTTTGTGTTTATACTTCTTTTCATCCGTCGTGTCTTTTGCAAGCGATTCTTTTCCTTCTTTCACAAGATTCCAAAGATTTTGAAAACAGAAAACAATATTCATCTACTTGCATCAATTCTCATAACTATCAACTTTCAGAATCGAAAGAATTGTTGGAAAATGTCTATTCGGATGATTCATTGCCATCGTAATTTTTTACCCACGAATCGCTTAGCAAGTGCTCTAGATATCAGATGTTGGAAATCCACCTAAATCTATGGAGAATTTCTATCAATCTTGATGATCAAGATTATTATCGATTCACAATAACAATGAAAAGAAAGAAGATTGAGTAAGAAAGAAAATTAGAGTTGGATAAAATATGAGAGAAGATGGTGATTTCTGTAGAGTTCCTTTCAACCCATAAACTGTAGAAAAATCTTATTCACTTTACAACTTGAAAATTACGTGAATACAACTTATGGACGATTATAAAAATATGAGTTACTCCATCTATTTATAATTGAGTTAGTTTGCTACCTAAATTAAAATCCAAAATATCTTATTTTGCTAACACTACAAAATTAACTCTAAATCGAAATACATGTCGAAGTTACTCCTTCGACATTCCAACACACACTAAATTAGACAATTTCGACACAACTTCCTTCTATCAAAGAATCTACTTCGACACAAAATATTACAATCTCAACGTGACCAACATAAAAAAAATTTCTACCTTCATAAGATACATAAATGGTTTCATAACTAATTAAATATCTTAACACATATGGTTCTTCATATAAACCAACATATACTTTTCCCACTTTCATAAATAACGGTCATATATTGAGAACGACTAAACACATTTTTTCAAATCTCATAAATAAACATATAAACGTTTTGTAATATAATTTTCTTAAAAGATTAATAAAATATATTTTGCAAAAGTAAACTCGATATGGAAATTAGAGTTTCTTTTTTTGCATTTCGTTATGTTGTTGTGGGTTTAACGGATTATGAAAACAACGTGCTATGAAGGTTAAGCAATACCGGTAAAGTTCGGTTAGGTATTGAAGTCAAATCACTCCACAAAGATTCTTTGTTTCTCACTCAATCTAAGTACATAAAGGATCTTCTCTCAAGAGCCAAGATGGATAATGCTAATGGATTACCAACACCTATGTTGAATACTTGTAAACTTAGCAAGCACGACAATAATATTTTCTCTGATCCTCAACTATACAGGTCCATAATAGGTGTGTTGTTGTATGTTATACTGACAAGACCATATATTGCCTTCACTGTGAGCAAAGTTTTCCAATTCATGGCTTGTCCCTTTGACACTCATTAGTCAGCAGTTCGAAAGTTACTAAGATATTTGAGTGCTACGTACAGTGAATTATGGTTTGATATTGTCTCCTTCGGTTTCAGTTTCCAAATTTTCAATTGGAGCCTATAGTGACTCCGACTGGACAAGTGACCCTGATGACAGAAGATCGACGTCTAGCTTGTGTATATTTTTTTGGTCCAAATTTAGTTTTTTGGAGTTCTAAAAAGCAATCTCTAGTGGCACGCTCCAACACCAAAGCCGAATATCAAGCCTTAGCTCACTCAACTTCAGAATTACTCTAGTTAGTCTTTACTTGATGAACTCAACATTCCCTTTCACACACCAAGTCTTGTTTGTGATAATTTCATTTTCGAGTTGCAGTCACATAATCTGGTATTATATGCTCGCACCAAACATATTGAATTAGACTTCCACTTTGTTAGAGAAAGAGTTGTTGCTCAATGAATAATGATTAAACGTGTTCCTGTTGCAGGTCATATTGCTGACACATTGACTAAATCACTTGGCAAACAGTTTTTCAGGATTTGAGAGGCAAACTTAAGGTTGTTTGTGAAGATCACTGTGTTAGTAACTGTATGGTTAGTGTAGTTAATTGAACTGTCAGGTGTTAAATATAACAGTTTCTGTTTAGTCCATTAGGTACAAGTGTGAATGCTATATATATATATATATATATATATATATATATATATATATATATATATATAGCCTCTAGGTTGTATCGAAAAGGTAATGTGAATATTATCCACAAGACTTTTCTTCTATTTTACTTGGTCTTTTTTATCTCTTCCATTGCATAGAAAGATGAACACAATGATTCATCTTCAACATCCACTATGAATAAGTTGTTAAAAAAGTGGTTATTGCTAAAAACAAAAAAGTGGTGGTTATTGATTTGCACAAGTCAATATAAATATTAATATTTTCAAGTTGGGGGAGGTTATGAAGTTCGTTGAACCTACAACTGACTGGTTGCAAAATGAACAAAATAGAGGTTAGGTGTATTTGATAAATCTTTGACCATACGATACCATATATGTATATATCCCATTATTAGAATTCCATATTCACACTCAAAGTTTTAATCATCTTTGTATATGTCCAATATCGATTAAAATAATTAAAATAAAAGCTCCATGTTGATTTTTACCAAAATAAAAATTCCAAGTTGTTCATAAAAAAATATCCAACTTGTATAAAAAAAAACTACTATTTTTCTATTATTTCTCTATAAAACTAGTGATATGTTACCCAAGATTTTAAAAACCGGCTACAATTGCGTTAAAATTTTTGCGATTTCGATTAATATAGGTGTCGCGACACTGAAGACGGTCGTCCTATTTTGAAGCTTTTATAATTTAATCTTTAATATAAGAAACAATAATAACAGTATAAATATTGATATTTGTCAAAAATATTTTGTCACAGTTATTTTTGCAACCGCAGATTATTTTTTAATACCCTGATAGCACCCAAAAAATGTAACTAACCAAATAACAGAATGTTCTATTTAATGCAAATACTAATTCAATCAAATGGTTCTTGAATTTAACTAACCATATGATGTTTGACCGAACACCAAAATCCAACGGTTAGAAAATCATAGTCAACAATACTATTCTTAAAAACAACATAGAACCTTCTTTTTATGTCAACTTCATGGTCCAATTTAGTCATCTTCAAACTGATCCTAAAAATTAGATATTTCCCACCAAACTTCTCCAAACTCTTATCTCTTACGTTTCATAATTGTATTCCTTTGTGTCATATATAAACACACATAGGTTATATCTCTTTGTGTGTTTTTTATATATCAAAGGTTAATTAGCTAGGAGACTTGTGTGAAGAAAAAAATTGAGATTTTTCTTTGAGTAAGAACATGAAGAGCATGAAGATTAACAACAAAGATGAAAGCTTTGCACAAAAGGGTAACCTAATTCATAGTCAAGTTATGAAGATCAAGCAAGAATCAGAGAAAATCTATGATTGGTCTTTTGGTCAAGTTGAAGTAAGACCTGGTTTAAGGGAGATTTCACGGCGGATATCGCGGTCACCGTTGGGATTTTCCGGCCAAACAATTTCTGTTGGGGATTCATAGAGCCATAGAATCATGTTAAGGTTTTTGGTTAGGGTTATGATGATGTATGGAGATTGCTGAGGGAGGATTTGTATGCTTCCCCCGTTCTTTCTCTCTGTTTTCCTCTGTTTTTTAGTTAGATATTTAGATATTTTGTATATTTCTATTTTTTTCCCACTTTTTTGTAAATATTAATAATAGATTTGTTGAATATATGTTTTTATTTTATTTTATTTTATTTTATTTTATCTTATTTTATTTTATTTTATTTGTGTGTTGATACGTTTCATCAAGTTGATTGATGGAGCTTGGGAATTGGTCTTATAAGGTTTCTTATATTTGAATGGTTTAGTGGAAAAATACAAAGGAAAGACTTGTTCAATTAATTGAATGGACCTTGTTAGAACCTAGAATATTGGTTTACTATTTATGTTTATGGGATTCTTTATGCAAAATTTATATTTGAAAATGTTTTTACAAATGCAATTCACTTTTCCTCCGTAACGATTTATAAATAAAAAATCAAACTTTTTTTAATTATAAATTTATAAGAAAAAACATCAATTTAATATAAAATGTATTTTTTTTAATGTAAAATCAAATGTAAATTATTTTTTCTCTCATCTTTTTTATAAATAACAATCAATTAAAATTATTTTTACACATTCTTATAAAACAAATTTTAAAAAATACACACATTTAAATTTTTATAATAAATGTGAAAATTTGACTTTTGCTTATAAATCGTTATAGAGGGAATATGTTATATAATTTTAAGTATTTTTTTTAGATCTAATGAACAAAATTTAATTTTTAAGAACGAAATATTCCTCGTAAACTAGAAATGTTAAATTGGAAGGATCCAAAACCCTACAATTTCATCATTCATGTTAATTTGAATTTAAATCAAAGATATGTTTGGATGTCAAGAATGAATATTGAATAATGGTTTTGCAATAACCAATCAACACTTGAAACGTGGGCAATTTTAATAGCGAATATCTAAGATGATTTGTTTATTATATTCATGTCACGCCAACCATGATTAGTTGATTAGAATTTTGGACTTTGGAGAGAGTGGTGGGTGAGTGTCTGGTTGAGAAGTGCAACAACGGAAAACAAGGCATAGGAGGCTATGTCTATTGGTCCAAGCATTCATGGCTTCTTGTGTTATACTCCTACTCCATTATAAAAAAAAAAAGTTTAAAACACTTCAATCAAGTACTTGATTGAGAAGGCGCAAATTCGATTTGCAACGTCTTATTAATTTTACAAATAAATTGAACTATTAAAATGTTTAAAAGAAAGAGAAAGAAGAGAGAGAAAAAAAAAAAAGAGGAGATTGACATTTGCATTAAAATGACAAAAGTCTACATAACAACAATTACAAGAAAGTATAAATATTAGATATTAAAAAAAGACCAAATTATACTATAAAAAAAACCAAAATATCATTACTAAAACATAATAAATATATAATAATATGATAATAATTTTAGCTAACATCTCTTCTCAAACTCATAATGTATTAACAAGAAATATCAAGAGTTTGTAAATTAAGAAATGAAAAATGTTAATGGAATACATCTTTGTAAATAAACCATCAATATGCAAGAAGGACGAGACAAACAATAGAGTAATTGTTCTATATTAAAGATGATGATGAGTGAAATGACAATCATCTCAATGTACTTGCTATGTTTATGAAATACTAAGTTGTGAGCAATTTAAAAGACACTATTGTTATCACAATACATGAGAGTTAGTTTAGAAAGAGGGACACTCATATCTAAAAGTAACCAACACAACCAAACTATTTAAGTAGTGGTGGATGTTATATAACAATACCCATCTCCTATAGAATAGTTGAGTACAATATCTTATTTTTTTTACTTTTGCAAGAAATAAGAGAGTCTCCGAGAGAGATAAAAAACATGTGGTAGACTTATGATCCATAGATACAGAAGCCTAATCACCACGAGAATAAACCCTTAACTCCAATGGAAGATAAGGAAAATGAAAGGCTCTAAAACTTGGTTTTCCGAAGATCGAAGAATGTGAATAACAACTTCCTCTAAAACTGGTAGAGGCAACAAACTAACTAGCAACGTCAACATCTAAAGCAATATTAGGTTTGGTAACATTAATGTACACTAGACTTCCAACTAAAGTATGATATAATGTGGGATGTAGTAGAGTAACACCATGAGAGGGAGCATATTTCATATTCAATTCAAGAGGACAATTTGTTTCTCTAAAATCAAATAGACGAGCTTGTTTAAGTATGTTGGTGATGTACTTATATTGAGAAAGATGGTAGCCTTTAGGAGAATAGGAAATTTTAATCTCCAAGAAGTAGTGAATAATGCCTAAATCCTGTATCTTAAACTATTTGGCTAATTGTAATTTCATATCATCAATCCCATTAACATCATCACCTATAATTATCATATCATCATGATATAATGAAATTAAAATAAGACCATGAGAGTGTTGGCTAGGAATTTTTGACTATTTTAGGAATAAATGGAACTTCGATGCAAGGAAAGATTATTGCAAAGGGAGAAGTTGTCAATAGGAATGTGAGTCAGCTTTGCTGTCAAAATTTTGGGAGGCAAAATGTTAGTCATGCTGTTGAAGTCTTCCATAGATGATTATTTGAGGACTTAGCAAAAATCCAAGTCTATTTATGACCATCTTAACAGGTTTAGACTTCTTAAAGCATGATGCTTTACACAAGTCCCTGAACATGAACTAGTTAAAATGACTGTAGGTGGCTTAGATTATTCTATTAGGAAAAAATTAAAACCCAATATCTTAGAGATACAAAACAACTAGCAGATAGAGTTCACCAAATTGAGCGCTTGAAGGCCGAAAAGGTTAGAACTAGTAAATATCAATAACAAAAAAAATTCTTATGTGAAAGTTGACGAATATTCATACCGACTATGAGGATATGGTCGAAAAAAGTGAGGTTAACGTTGTTGAACTCAAGCCAGGACTTCATATGCATACAAATTACTCAGACCGTTGAGTGGGAAAAATCTTGCCGAATCTGGGAAAAATGACAAGCTCGCCACAAAACTTATACTTTTGATATAATTGAATGAGATGAAATATTTTATTTACTAGTAACTGACAATAAAATTATTGTGCCTCCGGGCCTTAAGAATCCCCAATTAAAACAAAAGAAGAGTTTGCAAAAGGATTTGAAGGAAAACAAACTTCAATTTGGCGAGAAGCCAAAAATGCAAGTTGATACTGACCCACTGCAAGTGGAAGAGGCAATTTATGGTGAGCCTTTTGATGTAATGATGGTTGAGCCTACTAAAGGTCTTGAGACATGATAACACGAAAAGTCATCGCATATTCGGCTCAATTAGCATAAATGTTACTATTTTATGTTGATTATGTTGGTATTTTAAGTTTGTTTCAGGTACAAGGTCTGCATTACGGAAGAGGAAGAAATGGAAAGGAAAAAGAGATGAAAAATCATAGAATAGCAGAAAAGTGCAGAAATTACATGACAGAAGACTATCACGGTCGTCACAGCCTCCATGTCGGTCTCCACACATGAATCAGGCATGCCCATCAGTAAGCATATTGTTACGGTCTGCACAAGTAAAAGTTTGTGTGCCCCACGACACACAATGCATGCCCCTTGCCACAGCTGTCCAAGTAGCTTAATTACGTAGTTTACTCTACGTCTCCAACGAAGCTCCTACATTTTCTCAACGACTGAGTCTTCCCCATGATCACCTCGTCCTATATTTTTGGAAGAGTCCAGTCTCAACAGTCGGGTCTTCCGGATGCCACTATTCCTAAATCTTCTCCAACGGGAGTTATTAGACAGGCTATATAAGAGAAGAAGTTGTGCAGTGAAAGAGGTTGGAGAATTTTACCAATTTCACTCTTTTGTTCAGAGCTTTATTTTCGTAGCACTTAGGTGTTAAACCATACCTTTCAAAGTGATAGCCATCCACATCGGAGGACTATCACAACAATATTTTTAGGATAATTTGAGCTTTCAGTACTTTATTTTTTCTTTAGTCAAGCGAATCATGCCGACGTTTGTGGAGGATCGTGAAGATAGTTGCAGTCCAGTTTTATTTTGTACTCAAGAATTATTTTCAGGTTTTAATTCAAGTATTTATTGTTTCCATATTATTATAATCATGTTCTGTTTTATTGTTAAGAACTGTTATATTATATTTTTATTTAAAGCCATGTCTGGCTAAACCCGCAGATACAAGCGTGTAGAGTAGTCGAACCGAAAGGATTCAGAGATCTATTAGCATAAATATTTTACAAAATAACTTTTATGGTTTTGGTTTCTAATTAAAATAATGAAACAATTTTGTTACGAGAGTAAAAGACGACCAAAGGTTAAAATCAACAAAGAGAGAGTTTGAGATTTTTAACCGGATAGTAGTAACTAGACATTAATCCTGAATACCGCGAGAGCGCTTTAGGATTAATTAGATTCTATTGGTTTTCAAAAAGTAATTTTAAATTCAAATGAGACAGCGAGAGCAAGCAATTCGGTTTAAGAGTATAGTCTGAGTCAATAAACACGAGAATGTGAGATAAAGACTTTCAAACTAATATTTTCTACTGAGAAGTATTTTAACATTTAAAACTATACCGATATTATTTCGAATCCCAGAAGTTAGACGAATTACATACTGATGTCCCGTTATAATATTTCAATTAAATCTAAGTTGATTTCTCATTTTACCCAAAACCCAAGATTAATCAATAGCCTTAGCTTTATATAGTGACTTTAAATAGATGTAGTTTGATTATTTGTCCTTGTGGGTTCGATATCTTTTAAAACTACGTGATTAGACTATGCACTTGTAGTCAGGACTCCATAGACATACTAACAAGCGATTAAGTTTTTGGCGCCGTTGTCGGAGACTAATTTAGTCAATATTGTGACTCTACTGTTACGCAATATAGACTAAGGAACAAATTTTATTTTCTTTTTATTGATTGTATGCCAAATACTCGGTCAAAAGGCAAAGAATTAGAGCTACGAATCAACAAGATCGAGTGTTTTGTTAATGTAAGACACTGAATCCTAGACTACCAAAGTAGTTATTGTAACACCCTAATATTTCCCAAGGTTTTAAATGCAAGAATCAGAGTAATTTAAAATTTCATAAATTCAATACTGAGGCGTCACACCTTCAAAAACAACTCACTTTGAACAGTTTGTTTTAAAGTATAAATCTCGGATACATAGCATCGTCGAAAATCATAAATTGATTCATAAAAATCAAAACATCTCCTTAATTAAACTTCTTTAACAATTCATGTTTTCATAAAGTATGATTCTTATTTACAAAAGGAAAAACAACAAAGAACAACAACAATGACAACAAAAATATTCCCCCCGAGTGCTACGTATCGAGGCGACTCGACTAATAGACTATAATCTCCGTCTTCATAACCTGCACGTTACCAATATAAAGGTAACGGCGAAACAAGTAAAGGGTGAGATAATCCAAAACTTATAATTAAAGGCATGCTAATATATATATATATATATATATATATATATATATATATATATATAGTTTCGGAATTATAAAGGGTATAGATTAATAAGTGCAATTCCAGCATATATCCAAAACTCACTCACTCTAATCGTCATTCTAATGTGTATAATCTACACTTTATCTCCATAACCTCATTGACATAAATCGTCACAACAACACATAAACGTTCCTCACTACGAAATCATCACAAGTTAATACGTCACTAATCAACACGGCAATCATAAACAACAACATCAAACAACAACATCAAACAACAACATCAAACAATGCTAATAACATAAGCAACGTAAATAAAATCATCACAAATTGGCTAAAGTCCATCGTCGCTTTTTGGCATAAATGCCCATCGTCGCAAACATCATCACATCATATTTGCATTAAGCATTTCATCAAAATTACATCATCACAAAACTCATCATTTATATTCATCGCCTAGTTATCATGAAACTATCAAGTTATATTCATTTCATGTTCATCATAAAGATCATCACCAAACAAAGCATCATATATCATCGCAATTCAACATCATCCATCAATTAAAACCCAACGCCAAACAACTCAAACATAAACATAACCGACTCCATGAGACGCGACTATGTTATGCATGTGGTACCCGTCGCTTTGTCCATTATTACAAACACTTGGCATAAAGCCCATCGTCGCTTGGCATAAAAGCCTCGTCGCTTGGCATAAAAGCCCTCGTCGCCAATGCAATGTATGTGACTCGATAATAAAACAACACAACACAAAAACATCATCATCGCTCATCAAAATTGGCATAAAGCCCACATTGCCATAATTTATCCAAATCAAGATAAATATATCATCGCATCATATTTGCATTATGCAAAACGTCACATATAATTCATCATCGTCAAAAGTCATGCATTCACAAATCGGAAGCATTTATTAACAACATCAATAAAATCATCACATCTTCATGTACAAAGACATATATCATCGCATCGCATATCATCAAGTATTCATTAATAAATACATCGTCGCAAACATTATGTTTAATCGCACCACATCATTATCAATTCATTCACTAAATTCCAAATACGGAAAATAGTCAAACACCTATAATCGTTGCGAAAGTCATTCCTAATAACCGGCATTAATCATAATCATCAACATCGCAATCGGGTTGTCCATACGTGTCTTAAATCTACTAAAACGCAATCCGATTCAATTTAACCGTAATTTGGCCTATTTCGGGTCGTCTCGTAAAAACTCGTAATTTCGAAAAACTAACCTCACCACTACGTTCTACACGTCAAACTTAGCTAGTACGTCAATTTTCGTTGAATTCGGAGCAACTTGCTCCGTCGCCGAAATTACCGAAATCGGAAAATCGGAACATAATCGGGTTCCAAATTTAATCGGCTAACTTATGTCCTAGTTATATTTTATTAATACTAACTAGTAGTATGTTGAATTAGGAAATTAAACAGAAACAGAAACTAGCAGGGAAGAATTATGCAGAACATAATTCTGCAGAAACCAGAAAAACATGAATTACAGAAAACAGAAAACGTAACATTTTTCTCTCCTCCCCTTGCCTTTAAGGGACGCATGTCCCAGCCCCCAAAAACAAAAGGAGACGGACGCCTGGGACTGGGGGACGGCCGCCCCTTATGCTGAGGTGGGCGCCTCCCCCTTGGTTTACTCCACCCATTTTCTTTCTTCTTCCCCTGCATTTTTTTTCTAAAATACAGACAGTCTTCTTTCTGGGTTTTTCACAGTTAGCATTTCCATGGTTATATTTTTAGTTTCTACAAGCTAGCACCTAAAACACCCACAATCCATACTCCTAACTCAAATTTTCTAAGTCATTTCAACAATCACACATACAACTCATAAACCACAACATCAATTTCTATCCCAAATTCACAATATACCTATCAAACCCTAATTATAGGAAGTGGAAAATCAAACCCCTTACCTCTAACTTGGTTGATTGCAAGATGCTCCAACAAAATCCCCACCTCATGCTTGTTCTTGCTCTTCTTCTTCTTCTTCTTCTTCTTCCCAAAACCCTCATTTTCTCTCTAAGTTTCTAAGTTGGTTTTGTGAAAAATAGAAGAAAAATGAGGAAATGTGTTTATATGCATTCTTACTAGCAACAAGGGTGTATACCCAATCTCTTCAATTGCTCCCCACACCCCTAACTTATTTTTATTAATTAATACCTTAATATTATTTACTCAATTTATTAAAACAATTTCGGGGAATTAAATATCGGTCCGAATAATATTTTACCGAACCGAACGGAATAAAAACCGGACCGAACGAAACATCGCCAAATATATTAATAGATATAACGATTAATATACATATTCTCGTCGCCAAAACAATCGTCAAACGGTAACTCAAAAAATATTAATATAATATGATATTAAATAAAACGGGCGTTACAACTCTCCCCCACTTATAAACTTTTGTCCTCGAAATTTCGACCAAAACGAACAAATCGGGACATGTCTACGCATTCGTCCACTCAATCCTCGCGTCAATTAAACAACATACAACAGACACCAAAAACAAGGGTATCTCCCTAACCACAACGTCCAGTCAAGAGCAACCATGCCGAGATGAAAAGCCCATACAATGCACTCGACAACCAACTAACAAGATCGATACCATCCTAACGCCTCAACCATAGAATTAGTCACATACTCGAACCGACACCTCGGAAACGAGTCACCAAAGATAGGAACATAAAGTCCTACGACACAACATCGACACCATCGCTAAAACGAAAACAACAAAATGGTTATACAAACCAAAACTGAAACAATCAGAATAGGATAGTACCACGCGTGCTACGCAAACACGAAAAAGATGCCTTCATTCACGCATAAGTACGAACTCAAGAATTACACTTGCAGTTATCGCTTTCATTCTAGAAAATCACAAGGTCACATCGTCCTTGTAGATTACCAACGTACAACCCTTGAACAATAACAAGTTACTCAAACATAACTAAACTACAATACACCACTCATTCTAGGGCTTACACTGACGACTTGCGACTATAACTCACCATTCCAAATCCAACAATCTCGCATACTTGCTAAAAATTCATTGCTCGATATCAAAACGATGCTGCGTCACTTTTATGCATATGATGCTAACTGTAAAACAACTTGGTTAATCCTCAACTTCACAATTACTCAGAATGAATACGTTCGAAGCGTACATCTATCAGGATACCTCGTAACATCAGTCTCATCAACTCGTAAATAACTATTTCATTCTTGATTGATTAATGTCCATTGATCCTCTAAAATACACGACATAGTTTGACCTTTTCAAATATTGTCCAAATATTCACTAGTGAAACTTCGACGTATACACTTGACTTCAACGAAGTCTTCCCTTATGAAAATTCAATTCTCAAAATTTGTATTAAGTAATCATCATCCTCGCATCGTCGCAACGATCAATACACAGGTTTCTTATTCGAAAAACCTTCCATAACTTTCAATCTTCCAAAGTGGTAATTCAAACCAAAACACTCTCTCAAGAACTCCACCCATCAACGTTGTCTCATACAACCAAAATTACAAAACAGGTTGGACTTAGAACCATAACATCAATTTTATGGACTCCAACATGAACACCGTCGCGACCGACTTCAGTTACAAATAGAACACTTTCCTTTATAAAACATCAATCATCTTAAGGTACCTGTGGCTACCAAACCGTCACAAAATTCTTTACCATCAAGACTTATCTTAGTCGTAATCTAATAATCCACCGCGACCATTAGTATCCGACGAAATCCATATGTTAGTAGTGAACAAATCCCTAATAACCTTCTGAGCTTAATCTCAAAAAGTTTCCCAAAACAAACATGCAACATTCTTCGAAATAATAAATCCCAAATCAGATATTCTTGGGTTATCTGCGATATCAACATACTAAACCCAACAACAGACGAAGTCTCTTTATAGATCACACTCAAACTTGAATTGTCTTCAACAATTCCAATCTCCTCGTCGTTAACATTTGCACCTTTAAGATTTCAAATGAGCACAACCGCATCAAACTCTAACTCACGCGTCCGACAATTTTTCCTTATGAAAATCAAATCGTTCCAAGGTAGCAATACACTTTTTTCCAACTCTATGTCGAAATACATCTTAAGTCCAAAATGAAATATCCCAATACACCGCTGTCATACCCCAAAATTTGCCCTCATGTTTCTAAAGACATTCCACACATCCATGCTCAAGGATTCCTCAAGAGTTGATCAGATGGACACTCTCCTATACAATCAACCCAAACTAGGGTTTGGCATTCCTCAGATCCAGATGGATTTCTAACACCTCCAATGGTTTCCATGCTTCCTCATATGCTTCAAAGATTCTCCATATCAAGTTTCAAGCTTCACGAGTCAAGTTTCCTCAGACAATTGCTCAGATGGTTGAAAATCAGTTGTATTGGTCAAAAAGTCAACTGTGGTCAACATACAGTCAAAACTTCTGATTTTTGGTCAACATCCTCATTTTGAAGTTACATTCATCATTTGATCAAGGGTTGATCATGATTCATCAAGAAAACTCAAGATTTGCTCAAAAGTCAAACTTTCTAAATTAGGGTTTCTAGGTGAAAAGTCAATGAACTTTGATGATCATAACTTTCTCATACTTTCTCGAAATTTTCCACCACCTCTTGTTTTGAAGGAAATTCCATTCTCTACAACTTCATGTATCACAAGAATGTCCAAAAAATGCTTCATTTGAGAGGTATAGCTCAAAACATTACAGGTCCTTTTCAAAGTCAACAAAAAGTCAACTTTTTGTTTTGAACATATATTGAGAATGGTAACTCCAATTGAAGTGAAACCAAAGACATTGTTTAGAGGACTCTTAGAGCTTTCCAAAAAGTCCAAGAACTCTCAAAAATGTGGAAAATTGAGCAAGATACACTATTCAGAAGTTGGGGAATTTTGGACAATTGCACAAAAGGACATTTTGGTCAAAATACAAAATTTTCCAAATGGGCCTATAATCTTTTGATCCAAACTTGTTCATGGTGTTATTCTTGACCCATAAAAGCTTGGCATTGGCTATTTTCTATTTTTATGATTTATATTTGAATTTTATAACATTTAATTCAAAAATAAATTATATAAAATATGAAAATTAATTATTTTTTCTAAAAGGAATGATTTTATATCTTCCTAAATGTCCAAGAAAGCCCAAGATTCATTCCAAATTCGTGCTAGCCTCCTACATGGGAAGAAAATCAATATTTTTCAAATATTTGATTTGTTTTTATGGGAAAATATTTGCACATTCAATATGTGATCTTTTTTGCTTGCTTTTGCCTTCCAAAAACTCTCTATAAATATCAAGCATTGTACACAAGCCAAAAGACGAAACCCTAGCTCCTTACACAACCCTTATTATAGCAAAATTTTTCAAGAAACTTGAGAAAATCGTGTTTCAAGATCCAGCCATCTCCAGCCTTCAAACATCATTCCATCGTGTTCAGTAGGTAATTTGGAGTAAGAATACACTCTTGCCATGGTTTAAAACAAGCTGAATCGCACCATATATATGCATACATATTCAAATATTTCTTGAAATCGTATTTTTATTACCAGCATGTTTTGATCGATTCTAACGTTTGCTATGTGTTCATGAGGATCCACTGGACTAACCTGGGTCATCGTTTTAATGCTTGCACGTTAGAAACATGATTTGCCATTTTTAGGGTTTTCTAAACTGGAAGCTTCGAACCGGCTTATCCAGGAAGATTTAGGGCAAGAGAACTATGCCATTGAACTCGCAGCCATCCAATTAGGGGGGTAGGGTATCTTTTTTCTATTTATTTGCATGATTTTGCGGATCCCGAATCGAGACTCTGGGAAGGCAGGAGCCCTAGCTCCGGCGTCGTTGACTCTCTCTGACCGGCGAGGAGGCTGCGTGGCATAATGATGTGTTCTGATTCGCTCATTCAAAATAACTGGGGCCCGCGGCTGACTGTGTTTTGATTTTCAAAATACTCCTGACGCGTCATCACTCTTATGCCATTATTTCCAACTTTCCAAACACCAAGTACATGTTGTCCCAGTGGTCAAGGCGTTGGGATTGGAAGTTTCAACTTCAGGTCTCCAGTTCGAACCTCACAGGGACCTGGTTTTGCTTTTCTTTTCAAAACTTGCATTATTTTCTTATTTTTTCTATTTTTATTATATTTAATATTTGCATATTATTTTAATTGTTTTCCATATTTTTATTCTGCATTTAAAAAAATACCAAAAATATTTTTTCTTTTTACATTATTTTCACAAAAATGTTTACTTAATTTAATAAATTAAAAAATATAATTTTTGCATGCATATTTATTTTATTTTTATTTTTGCATTTAAATCATTATAAATTGCATTTTAATTATTAAATCTTTTCCAAAAATTCCAGAAAAATTATTTTAGCATATTAATGTTATTTCCAGCATGAAATATTTTTCTCATTAAGAAATTATTATTTTTACTAACATTTTTCTCTTATTCGATTTTCTCCTATTTCCCGATTTCTCATCTTTTCACAGGTTATCCCGTTTCGGACGATTTCTTTTTATCGTTTTCTTTTTCCAATTATGTAACTGTTTATGGGATGTAATAGTTTAATTAGGCTTTTATTTTCCGCATTTTCTAATTATGTATCTACCCCAAAGCCATGTAATAGCGTAGGATTTATCTTTCCGCACTTTACATTCCCGCATTTTAATTTCTGCACCCTATAAATTGCTAGTAATTAGGCGTGTATGGCAAGATAATAATCAACATAGCCCACTAATTTCCAAGATAACATATATCTGAAATCAACACACTCTTTCACACATGCACCCCTTAGGGTAATTCTCTCTCGTTGCCTTTCGAATTCAAATGGTCATGTCCCTCGAACGTAGAGGTATCCTAGCACCGTTGCCTTCAAACAAATCATCATAGTCCCTTCGATACAAAGATCATAAGACCCACGATGTCGCCTCCGAATACATGATCTTGACCCTCGATTGTCTCCTATGAAAAATGATGATAGTCCCTTCGAATGTGCTAGGATATTTCCTACAAGTTGCCTTCTATGACCATCGATGTCCCGAATGTCCGCTTACATCCAACGAATGGAGCTACCTACTAACTAATGGTATGGCTAGCGCTATTCTAAAGGAATGTAGAAATACG
The DNA here is from genome assembly GCA_021764765.1 of Vicia sativa. Lineage (NCBI taxonomy): Eukaryota > Viridiplantae > Streptophyta > Magnoliopsida > Fabales > Fabaceae > Vicia > Vicia sativa. The sequence continues at coordinate 271,270,605 of CM038792.1, forward strand.
ACAACGACCAATTCTGAGTAGGTGATAAGACTTTTAGTTGCTTGCTCAAATCAAATACTTTTCACACCTCACACTTTTTCCAAAGTTCAAAAACTCTTTCAAAACGAAACATTTCCGAACACTTTGTATACATTCCTACATGAATCATTACAAAGTCAAAGCGAAATGCCTTTCAAAACATCTTTTCAAACACACAGAAAGCACAAGTTTTTCAAAAGTGATCTATAAAGCAACTAAGAGCCCGTAGATAACTACGGATGGAAAGGGGTGCTAATACCTTCCCTTTTCACCATTCTCGAGAATCTAACGAAGGTCTTTTTCTGTACTTTTACCTTCCCTTAATTGGATAAAAATAAAAGTCGGTGGCGACTCTTGCTATCCGCACATTTGGATACAAAAAATCCTAAAAAAGTCAGTTCACCGTATTACAACCGCACAAGGTTCTTCAGTACTAAACAAAACCAAAATCAAAGCATTCACTAAACTTTTCACCGGTTCAAACAAATTCGCTTCCCATTGCAAAGTCCAAATAGCGACTCAACCATCTCAAGTCAAAGCACCCACGATCAATACTAACTTATAAAAAGATCTTCCATCAAACTCACAAAGCTAACCATCCAAAACAAAAGAACTTCTAAGCTTTGAAATAACCCCTTAAATTCTTCTACAAGATACAGAATAAATCTTCGCGGAACTGTCCAAAATATCACCGTCTAAGTCGCTTACTTAAGGCACTCTCGTCCAACAGTTCAAAATTCTATCTTTAGAATACTCGACATGCACTGGTCTAACTTCACTACTGATAGCACAAGCTCGGATGCTTGCTACAACTTCCTTAACTTGATGTGAACCAAAAAAAATCCATGAACACAAAATAACTCTTACAGCTACTCATGAGAGTACTGTCTGAACATTCCAAAATCATACCTGACGCATTAGTCACACTAATGACATCAACAAATACGCGCTAGGACCATACACTATCTTGAAAAGCATCGTCTAAACATCTTTCGCTCTAACATTAACCCGTAGACAGCCAGACTTCACATCGATCTCACTAAACACAAAAGCTCCAAATGACTGATTTATCCAACATTAGTCCTTGGGAGTAGACATTTGTCCTTAATATCCACTTTGTTCCTTGCCTGCAAACGGCACACCAACTCGGGCAACCTTTGCTCTTCTCAAATAACACAACTGGCGCACTCCACGGCGATCCACTCAAACAAACAAATAAACTCTACTAAAACCAATCCTCAAGTTGCCTCTTCAACTCTAATGCAGACACAAACATCCCTTAAGGATACTTCGAATCATAACTAGTTCCAAAAACTAAATCCATCAAAACTTCACTTCGCACTACGGCGGTAATTCACTCACATCTTCACAATATGCTTCAGAAGAATTACAACAAGAAGTTCGCTTGCCAAAATCTTGTTTCTCACAAAAACCCAAATTTGCCCAAAACTCAAGTAACCATGCACCTCCTTGTGCTAACTCATCTGCTTCATACACTATCAATCTGGCAAGACAAGTCTATCCCAACCAACACAAATCCCGACTACTATCAACAAGATATTAAGGGTGATCAGTTCCTCAATTTGTCAATAGGCAGTCGACAATCATGATGGTGACATAAACCACCTTTTACAAACCACAACAGTGTCTTCAAACTTACACTTCAAGTTACCAAAGCGTAACACTGCTTGAGGCTCCATCTCTAAGCCACAAGCTCCACCAAGAAGTAAAACTTCTCCCCCACTTATTTCAAACTCATCTCTGCAGACAAATAAATAGAAACAAGCAAGTACCGTGTTTTATACGTAATAGGGTTAAACACATTAATAACCTGGCCGACAGACCGACTTGCTCTGATACCACTAATGTAACACCCCAATATTTCCCAAGGTTTTAAATGCAAGAATCAGAGTAATTTGAAATTTCATAAATTCAATACTGAGGCGGCACAACTTCAAAACAACTCACTTTGAACAGTTTGTTTTAAAGTATAAATCTCGGATACATAGCATCGTTGGAAATCATAAATTGATTCATAAAAATCAAAACATCTCCTTAATTAAACTTCTTTAACAATTCATGTTTTCATAAAGTATGATTCTTATTTACAAAAGGAAAAACAACAAAGAACAACAACAATGACAACATAAATATTCCCCCCGAGTGCTACGTGTCGGGCGACACCGACTCGACTAATAGCGACTATAATCTCCGTCTTCATAACACCGTTACCAATATAAAGGTAGCGAAACAAGTAAAGGGTGAGATAATCCAAAACATATAATTAAAGGCATGATAAAATATATATATATATATATATATATATATATATATATATATATAGTTTCGGAATTATAAAGGGTATAGATTAATAAGTGCAATTCCAACATATATCCAAAACTCACTCACTCTAATCGTCATTCTAATGTGTATAATCTACACTTTATCTCCATAACCTCATTGACATAAATCGTCACAACAACACATAAACGTTCCTTACTACGAAATCATCACAATTTAATATGTCACTAATCAACACGACAATCATAAACAACAACATCAAACAACAACATCAAACAATGCTAATAACATAAGCAACATAAATAAAATCATCACAAATTGGATAAAGCCCATCGTCGCTTTTTGGCATAAAAGCCCATCGTCGCAAACATCATTACATCATATTTGCATTAAGCATTTCATCAAAATTACATCATCACAAAACTCATCATTTATATTCATCGCCTAGTTATCATGAAACTATCAAGTTATATTCATTTCATGTTCATCATAAAGATCATCACCAAACAAAGCATCATATATCATCACAATTCAACATCATCCATCAATTAAAACCCAATGCCAAACAACTCAAACATAAACATAACCGACTCCATGAGACACGACTATGTTATGCATGTGGTACCCGTCGCTTTGTCCATTATTAGGAACACTTGGCATAAAGCCCATCGTCGCTTGGCATAAAAGCCTCGTCGCTTTGCATAAAAGCCCTCGTCGCCAATGCAATGTATGTGACTCGATAATAAAACAACACAACACAAAAACATCATCATCGCTCATCAAAATTGGCATAAAGCCCACATCGCCATAATTTATCCAAATCAAGATAAATATATCATCGCATCATATTTGCATTATGCAAAACGTCACATATAATTCATCATCGTCAAAAGTCATGCATTCACAAATCGGAAGCATTTATTAACAACATCAATAAAATCATCACATCATCATGTACAAAGACATATATCATCGCATCGCATATCATCAAGTATTCATTAATAAATACATCGTCGCAAACATTATGTTTAATCGCACCACATCATTATCAATTCATTCACTAAATTCCAAATACGGAAAAATAGTCAAACACCTATAATCGTCGCGAAAGCCATTCCTAATAACCGGCATTAATCATAATCGTCAACATCGCAATCGGGTTGTCCATACGTGTCTTAAATCTACTAAAACGCAATCCGATTCAATTTAACCGTAATTTGGCCTATTTCGGGTCGTCTCGTAAAAATTCGTAATTTCAAAAAACTAACCTCACCACTACGTTCTACACGTCAAACTTAGCTAGTACGTCAATTTTCGTTGAATTCGGAGCAACTTGCTCCGTCGCCGAAATTACCGAAATCGGAAAATCGGAACATAATTGGGTTCCAAATTTAATCGGCTAACTTATGTCCTAGTTATATTTTATTAATACTAACTAGTAGTATGTTGAATTAGGAAATTAAACAGAAACAGAAACTAGCAGGGAAGAATTATGCAGAACATAATTCTGCAGAAACCAGAAAAACATGAATTACAAAAAACAGAAAACGTAGCATTTTTCTCTCCTCCCCTTGCCTTTAAGGGACGCACGTCCCAGCCCCCTAAAATAAAAGGAGACGGACGCCTGGGACTGGGGGACGGCCGCCCCTCATGCTTAGGTGGGCGCCTCCCCCTTGGTTTACTCCACCCATTTTCTTTCTTCTTCCCCTGCATTTTTTTTCTAAAATACAGACAGTCTTCTTTCTGGGTTTTTCACAGTTAGCATTTCCATGGTTATATTTCTAGTTTCTACAAGTTAGAACCTAAAACACCCACAATCCATACTCCTAACTCAAATTATCTAAGTCATTTCAACAATCACACATAAAACTCATAAACCACAACATCAATTTCTATCCCAAATTCACAATATACATATCAAACCCTAATTATAGGAAGTGAAAAATCAAACCCCTTACCTCTAGCTTGGTTGATTGCAAGATGCTCCAACAAAATCCCCACCTCATGCTTGTTCTTGCTCTTCTTCTTCTTCTTCCCAAAATCCTCCTTTTCTCTCTAAGTTTCTAAGTTAGTTTTGTGAAAAATAGAAGAAAAATGAGGAAATGTGTTTATATGCATTCTTACTAGCAACAAGGGTGTATACCCAATCTCTTCAATTGCTCCCCACACCCCTAACTTATTTTTATTAATTAATACCTTAATAATATCTAATAATATTATTTACTCAATTAATTAAAACAATTCCGGGGAATTAAGTATCGGTCCGAATAATATTTTACCGAACCGAACGGAATAAAAACCGGACCGAAGGAAACATCGCCAAATATATTAATAGATATAACGATTAATATAAATATTCTCGTCGCCAAAACAATCGTCAAACGGTAACTCAAAAAATATTAGTATAATATAATATTAAATAAAACGGGCGTTACAGTTATATTCCTCCAGAATCCTCTATCTCTACTACTACTCCAGTTCCTGAACCTGAACCAAAAATGGCCGAAGGACCACAAAATCGTCCTCTTAGGGACTACATTGTTCAGTCTCAAGTAGTACCTCACAATAGAATTGCTGCTCCCGCGATAAACCAAAACGATTTCGAGTTGAAACCTTCGCTGCTTCAGCCTGTTCAACAAAACCAGTTTTCAGGAAGCCCTACGGACGACCCGAACTTACATTTATCGGTGTTTGAGTAGTATGAAGACACAGTAAAAGCGAATGGTGTTAATACCGAGGCGATACAATATCTCCTTTTCCTTTTCTCTTTAAGATGCATATCTAGAGTATGGCTCCAGTCCTTGCCTTCCAACTCTATCACAACATGGGATGAGTTGAAGAAAGTCCTTTTGGCAAGATATTTCCCACCTATCAAGACAGCTATCCTAAGAGCCAACATCAATGGTTTTAAACAGAAGGAAAAAGAATATCTTTTTGAAGCGTGGGAAAGATACAAAGACATGCTGAGACTCTGTCCACATCACGATTTGGAAGAATGGCTGATTATTCATACCTTTTACAACGGTCTCTTGTACAACACAAGATTGATAATAGATGCTGCTGTTGGCGTCACACTGATGGATAAATCATATGAAGATGCCTATCAGCTTACCGAAAACATGGCTCAAACCATTACCAATGGTGAAGCGATATGACCATTATAGAGAAACCTCAAACGGAAGGCAAGATTTACGAAGTTAGTAGCTTGAACCAAGTTAACGCCAAGGTAGAAGATTTTACCTAAAAGATAGAGAACTTAACCACAACTCCCGCAGCCACCCTGGCTACATTAGCTCCAACTTTCGATTTATGTGGATTTCATGCACATGTTGCTCCGGAATGTCCGCTCTTGATAGGAGTACTAGTGATCAAGTTAACTACGCCCAAGGTACTTCTTATAGCAATACCTATAACCCTGGGTGGAAAAATCATCCAAACGTTTCGTACAAAACCAACAATGCATTATATGCACCCGGACAAGCTCCTATTACACTGCCAGGATACCAGAAAAGACCTCCAAATGCTCCAAACATCCCTAGGAAATCCAACCTTGAAATCATGATAGAAAGTTTCATAGCCACCCAAGATCAAACGAACAAGGATTTTCTTAATCAAAACATACACACTAGTGAGCAACTGAAACAACTATCTAACAAAGTTAATGATCTGGCCACTCCTAACAAAATGTTGGAAACACAAATTTCTCAAGTGGCTCAACAGCAGGCATCTACTGCTTCCCCAACTGGAGCATTTCCTATACAACCTCAACGTAATCCAAAAGGACATGCCAATGCTATAATACTTTGAAGTGGAATAGAGCTAGATGGACCTACCGATCCGAGAACCTGCAATCCAGCCATGCATCAGAATGCTTGTAAAGAGACTGAAAAGAAAGATAGACCAGAGGTGAAAGAGAACCAAGATAACGGTGAAGTGGCTGTAGAAAAAGAAGAACCATATCTGCCTCCTCAACCTTACAAACCACCTATTCCATATCCTTATAGGCTTGCTAAATCGAAAAGTGTAGGGCAATTAAAGAAATTTGTCGAACTTCTGAAACAGTTAAATATCACAATACTATTCATAAAAGCAATCACACAAATGTCTTCCTATGCTAAGTTCCTTAAAGAAATCTTGTATAACAAGAAAAAGCTAGAGGGTAACGAAACTGTTATGCTTACTGCAAAATGTAGCACCATAATTCAGAATGACATGCCACCTAAGCTGAAAGACCCTGGTAGTTTTTCCATTCCTTCTGTAATCAGAAATTTTGTCATAGACAAGGCTCTGTGCGACCTAGGAGCCAATATTATCCTAATGCCCTTATCAATTTGTAAAAGGCTCAACATGGGAGAATTACGACCAACAAGAATGTCAGTGCAACTAGATGACCGCTCAGTAAAATTTCCTCTAGGTATGCTAGAAAATGTTCCAATCATATAAGACAATTTTATATCCCTACCGGTTTCATAATCATGGATATTACAGAAGATTACAACATCCCCATTATATTAGGTAGAAATTTCCTAGCTACCGCATGAGCCATTATAGACGTGAAAAGGGAAAAGTAACTTTCGAGGTTGGCGAAGAAAAGGTCGAATTTATTCTGTCACAATTCTTCAAGACGCCAGCTATAGAAGATTCATGCTACTTCCTAGATGTCATTGGAGAATGCGTTAAAGAATTGGAGAAGAAACAAACAACATACTTCGAATTATTGAAAATCCCAATACCTCCTATTTTCGAAGATGATAATTGGCAAGACGAATATCACGATGATAATTTAAGAGAATGTCTATCCCTAACTCCTGATCCTATGCCTTTCCCAAAGAAACCTACTATAGAACTTAAAACTCTACCCAAAAATCTAAGGTATCATTTCCTAGACACCGAGCTTGAACGAACAGTTATAGTCAACGTAGATTTAGGACAAATAGAAACTGATTATTACATATCCTAAGAAAATACCCAACTGCTTTAGGCTATAATATCTCAGACCTGAAAGGAATAAGTCCTTCTATTTGCATGCATCACATTATGCTTGAGGAGGATAGTAAGACTTCCAAAGAACATCAAAGGAGGATAAATCCTATTCTAAGTGATGTCGTCAAAAAGGAGGTACAAAAGTTGTTAGAAGTAGGAATTATATACTTGATATCCGATAGTAAATGGGTTAGCCCAATGCATGTCGTGCCCAGGGAGGTGTTACAGTTATCCATAGTGCAAAGGGAGAATCCGTTACTCAATGCACTCAAAGAGGATCAAGAATGTGCATCGACTAAAGAAAATTAAACAAAGACACTCGTAAGGATCATTTCCCTTTACCTTTTATCGATCAAATGCTTGAGCGTCTGGCTAAACATTCTCATTTCTGCTATCTAGATGGTTATTCAGGATTCTTCCAAATCCCTATACATCCTGATGACCAAGAGAAAACAATTTTCACATGCCCTTATGGTACATTCGCCTACAGGAGAATGCCTTTCGGACTATGTAATGCTCCCGAAACTTTTCAAAGATGCATGATGCCAATATTCACCAATTTTCTAGACGGAATAATGGAAGTCTTCATGGATGATTTTTCTGTCTGTGGGAAAAGCTTTGAAGAATGCTTATCGTACCTAGAAATGGTACTCAAAAGATGCGTTAACATCAATCTAGTGTTAAATTGGGAAAAATACCATTTCATGGTCCGACAAGGAATTGTACTCAGACACATAGTGTCACACAAAGGAATTGAAGTTGATAAAGCAAAGATAGAAGTTATAGAAAATCTTCAACCTCCCAAAATAGTTAGAGAAATTAGAAGATTTCTAGGACATACCGGTTTCAACCGACGTTTCATTAAAGAGTTCTCAAAAATTACCAAGCCGCTGACTGAACTATTAATGAAAGATGATGAATTCATCTTTGATGATAAATGCTTGAAATCATTTGAAACACTTAAACAAGCTACAATATCAGCACCGATTATGCAACCTCCGAATTGGAATGAGCCATTTGAGATCATGTGCGACGCTAGCGATTATGCCGTAGGTGCAGTCTTAGGACAAAGAAAGGACAAAAAGATTCATGCAATCTATTAAGCAAGTAGAACCTTAGATCCTGCGCAGTTGAACTACGCTACCTCAAAAAGAACTCTTAGCCGTTGTGTTCACTTTAGATAAATTTTGTTCTTACCTAGTAGGAGCAAAAATTGTTATCTATACCGATCATGCGCAATTAGATACCTATTGAATAAAAAGTAAGCTAAACCAAAACTCTTAAGATGGATCCTACTCCTACAAGAATTTGAGTTAGAAATAAAAGATAAGAAAGGTACTGAAAACATAGTTGTTGACCACTTATCGAGGATGGAAGGGATTGAGCCCGAGCGAGTTCTTGTCAATGATGATTTCCCTTATGATCGACTAATAGCCCAGATGGAACACAATGCGGTGGAATACTCCTTAACTGATAATGATGCAGAAACAAATGAAGTTGTGGATGCAATTTATACTAAATCCACGCTCGTATGGTATGCTGATTTGGTCAACTATCTAGCAGCCGAAGTACTTCCACCAGATTTAACTTACCAACAAAAGAAGAAATTTTTCCATGACCTTAAACAATATTATTGGGATGAGTCTCTTCTTTTTAAAGAGACGCCGATGGCATTTTCTATCGATATGTCCCCGAGGATGAAGTAGACAACATAATCTCTCATTGTCATTCTGCTTCTTATGAAGGACATGCGAGAACTTCAAAGACCTTACAAGTTGGCCTTTTCTGGCCCACTCTATGGAAAGATTTTCATAGTGCGGTAATAAATTGCATCCAGTGTCAACGCACTTGAAACATCTCTAGATGTGATGAGATGGCTCAAAAGGGAATTTTAAAAGTAGAAGTCTTTGACGTGTAGGAAATTGATTTCACGGGACCTTTCCCGTCTTCTTTTGGGAACAAATACATGCTCGTTGTTGTAGATTATGTATCGAAATGGATCGAGGTTGTAGCTTCCCCAACAAATGACGCACGAGTAGTGATTAAGATTTTCAAGAACATAATTTTTCTGAGATTCGGTGTGTCGAGACTCGTCATCAATGATGGTGGCTCCCATTTCATTTCCAAAATCTTTTGAAAAACTATTAGTGAAGTATGGAGTCTGACACTGTGTAGCAACACCCTATCACCCACAAACAAGTGGACAAGTAGAAGTCTCGAATAGAGAAATCAAGAAAATCTTAGAAAAAATAGTTGCTACTTCTAGGAAAGACTGGTCTTCTAAATTACACGAAGCTCCCTGGTCTTACAGGACATCATATAAGACACCCATAGGAACCACATTGTTTAAACTGGTTTATGGTAAATCATGCCATCTGCCAGTGGAACTGGAGCATAAGGTTTATTGGGCTATCAAAACCCTTAATTTAAGTTACACTGTTGCATGAGAAAAGAGAATTTTAGATCTCCATGAATTAGAAGAACTTAGACTTGACGCATACGAAAATGCCTAGATATATAAAGAACGAACAAAAAAATGGCACGATAAGCGTATATCTAGGAAAGAGTTTAATGAGGGGGGCATAGTTCTTCTGCTTAATTCTAGACTTAAGTTTTTCCCATGTAAACTTCTCTCTAGGTGGTCCAGTCCTTTTGAAGTTACTAAAGTTTTTCCAAGCGGAGCCATAGAAATTAAGGGCAAATCTAGTGAACCATTTGTAGTAAACGGGCAGCGCTTGAAACATTATCATTGCAATGAAAATTAGGACTATTCCCCACGTATGAGACTTATAGAGATGCCCGCCTGTTTGCAAAATTAATTATTTTTATATGTTGAGCTTTCGACATTTAACAAAGCATTTGGTGGGAGGCAACCCACATTTTCTTACTTACTTTTTATTATTTTCTTTACTCCCTTTGTATTTACTCTTGTTTTCCTTATTCTTTCACATGCAGTATTAATCCATAAGAGTTACCGGTACTAACTTATTATTGTGTCTACTTACTTTCAGGCTAACTTTATTTTAGCTAACTAACTAACTCATGACGGAATAAGTTGACACAATGGGAATTTCTTTCAGTGGAAGAGCCCATGGAAGGCGTTTTGAGGAACTGGCTACAAGAGAGATGACACTAACTATCTACCCCGATGATCCCACTATGATCACATTAGGTATTAGGGATAGTGTTATGTGTTTGCTGAACCAAATAGGTGAGATACTTCTGCTTTGAGAAGAATATTTTTATCTTATAGGAGACTTACCCTAGAATTCCTAAGCTCTCTTGTCTACATTCCTGACTATGGTTTAGGATTCAATAGAGGCCTAATCACTTTTAGGATATTTGGTATGAACTACACTTATAACCATAAAGAAATGGATGAACTCTTAGGACTTTCACCTGGCTTTGACACTTTCACCATAGCCCAAGAAGAACTCTTTATGGACTATGAACTAGATTACTTTTGGGGTAGCATAACCGGAAACAACAATCCTGAACCAAATGACATGTTTTATGAAAACATTCACAACCCTACAATCCGGTATTTTCATAAAATTCTAGACCACACCCTATTTGGAAAAGAGGGGGACATAACATTTGTGTCTAGAGATGAGCTATTCATATTATTCTGTGCATCCCAAAATTGTCCCGTTAATACTGTCAGCTTTATGATGGAAAACTTTTTTCGTCTTGCATAAGCTGCCCATGAACCACTCTTAATAGAAGGTTTAGTCACCATGATTGCCAATGCTATTGGATTGAGACAACCACTTCTACCTCTAAACCCTCTAGGTGGATACCGACCCATGACCATTCATTTCTGTTTTAATAACAGAATCATCAACAACCTAGGCCCAATTGAGTTTGAACTGCTTATCAACAATCATGTTATGAACCTTTTTACCTTACCTAAACTAAGAACTAGTGTTCATGACCGAAACAATTGGCTTTTTGTATTGGAAGTAAGGCAAATTTCACCACCCGTTTCTCCTGAAACACCACAAATCTATGATCACAATGATGCTTTTCTCCCTGATGCTGAAACAGATCTCGAAACCCCTCCATTCTACTACAATTTTCAACATGAAGGCTATCTCTATGATGCTAACTCAAGTACCCCTGCTGCTCCGGTGTCTCTCCTTCTGGATCACACAACTACAATCACCGCCTTACAGACTGGCATAACTATTATTAGAGGTGAACTGATTGCATTGCAAACTTATTTTCACGAATTTATGGACATAGTGACGAAGCAGTTAGATCACATACATCTGCATATATACTCTTCTGTTTCTCCTACCAATGGACAACAAAGTGGGTAAATTCTTTGTTGATACTGCATTTGCAACTCTCACACTAAAACAGTGAGGACACTATCTATTTCAAGTGTGGGGGAAAGGACCATTAATTGTAGGATTTCCATGCTTTCTATTAATTTTAGGATTTGATTGTTTTCCAATTAATGTTAGGATTTCCAAGTTTTCTAATTAGGAATTTATTTTTACTGCTGTCACATGATGATCCACTATCATTATTTTATTATGGAATTTATGTTGTGTTATAGAATTTACATTAAGTACTTTCACTATCAGTATTTTTTATTTTCAGTATCAATGTAGTGCACAATTATTATTTCTTTCATAATACTGATTATGCTTCTTATAAAATAGTATTACTTCCACTGTTACTATTATTTAAGTACTGCACCATGTCTACCATTATTATTACAATTAGTACTTGTTACAATAAGAAGAACAAAGGTTAGATCCAATTAGAATGCATGCAATACTGTATTAGTCAAAAGAAATAAACTACTAGACTTTTGGTCCAATGCTAGTACATGCATGCTGCATAAGGCTGAAAAGTAAAACACATTTTTGGTCCAACACGTAACCCATTGTCCTTGGAAATGAAAACATGTGGAAATTTTTTGGTCTTTGCACCCCTTGAAGTTTGTATTCCTCTCCTATTTAAGCACTCGAGAAGCAAAACCCTAAACCCATAACCACCTTCCGTCAGTTTCAAAAACACCAAACAATCCACCATTTTTATTTCATCATGGCTCATAAAATCCAACCCAAAGGGTAGAACCTGACCTTGGAGGAATTGTATTTAGACAAGGCGAAGGTTGGGAACATCAGGAAGCACAGTATTGGATGTTCTATAAACGTTCAGTTACACCTACAAGGTATGTTGATGTAAACTGTTTGCGTGAGTTGGGGCTGTTAGACAGTGTGCAATGGTTACTTCGAAATTTTGACCTTGCATATCTCTACACACTGAACCACCCCACATATGAATCCTTGACCTTAGAATTTCTGAGTTCCTTCTCCTACAACACACCTGCTAATAAGAACATGTACCTCAGCGGAACTGGAAATTTTAGGCTGTTTAACGATGAATATTCTTTGAGTCAAGAAGCCCTGAGAAACTTGTACACTTCCCTCATGAGGGAGAGGTATACTATCGAATCCCTCCAGAGGAAGATTGGCAAAAACAATATTCGAGGTATGGAACTCTTTAACCGGTAAGAGGCCTTCTAGTTAAGAAGGACTTTTTGCTTTCTCTATTCATAATCAGGCTATCCGCTATTTTCATCACATTCTGTCCAACACCATTTTCGAGAGGATGAAAAACAACAAAGTTAATTCTAAAGAATTGGTTGTCCTGAATTGCACCTTCATGCCTAATTGGAAGATCAATGCTAGTGCGATCTGTTGTACCCAAATTTTCTTCTCTAAGATTCTCCAATATCTCATACCATTTCTTTCTCCTATCTTTGAGTTTGCCCTTGGGAGATCACCAAGCACATTTAAATGTGTGATGATTAATGTTTGGCTAATTATGATATGTGTATCCTTTTCTCTCTAAATGTTGTAGGTGAATGGTGCTCAAGTTTCTTATCCAAGAAGTCAATAGGCTCATGTGTTTATTTCCATGCCTTCTCTCCTTAATTCTAAAGGTGTTGAAAATATTGTCTCTCATTGAATATTTCTCTTGTCATCTACTATGGTCTATCATTCTAAGTATGTGCTTAATGTGTGAAGAAGATCATTAAAATTGAAGAATTCTCCATGCCATGACCATCTATCTAGAAATTAGGGTTTTAGGATTCTCAGTATCACATCTTGGTATTTGTGTGAAGTTTGTGGATGATTTCAAAGTCATTTGACTCTTAAAAGGACTGATAATATGAATATTCTTTGATCCAAGGAGTTTAATTGATTAGAAGATTGTTTTAGAGGTCCATGATTGCAAACTCTCTAGATTGATACTTCATCTATCTTGTATGACTTTAAAGGATCATAACTTGGTCATCCATTGTCTCTTTGAGCTCATTATTCTTTCACAATGAACCTAAGAATGTCTAATACAACTATGTTAAATTGGTAGGAAGAGAAAATTCTTGGAAATTTTTCTAAGAAGTCAAAAGATTACAAGTCTTTGATGAATTTCTCAATTTTGGATCAATCAACTTTAAGAGATCATATCTTGATCATCATTTATCACATTGAGGTCATTATTTTTTCCCAACAATCTTGAGGATGTGAACTTTATCTCCATTCAAGTTGTAAAGATTGAAAGTGTTTGGAAGTTGCTTGAAGAAGTCAAGAGATTATAGGTCATTTCATGATTTTTCAATAACTTCACAAGGCCATAACTTTCTCAATTTTTAGAGTTGTTGGTTGATATTTTTTGCAAAATGTTTCTTGATAGGTCTACTTCATATCATCTTTGAAATACGAAAGCAAATTTTGAACGGAAGGCCATGTTTGGATTGAAAAGATTATAAGTCATTTTTTTGTGAAAGACTTAGAATGTTTTCTAAGTGTAGAAAATCAGATGATTTCTCACGATTTCAATGGAACACAACTTCTATCTCAAGATGTCAAATGATACCTTTCCAATAAAATTTCAAAGTATGCAACCTCAGCTTTCCAAAGAGTCCAAGATGACATCATAAAGGTCCCTGAGTAATGAGAATCATGGTTGCAAAGAGGGCATCGTGAAACTGGATTTTTGCTTGAAGTCAGATTTTGTTTTTCATAATGTGGCTTCTAATGACCAAATTGATGGACTTTTTTTATTTAAACATGATTAACAAAGGTCCAAAGCTTGATTAGAGGGTTGAAACACATGATTTGGATGAGTTTTGATCATGTGCAAGTCCCACATTTCTCACTACACGAATTAACTTGGTTTGCACGATTTCACCATAATTCCTTCTCATTTTCATCACCATTCACTCTCCTATAAATAGAGGATCATTCCAGACTCATTTCCTCAAGATTTGAGAGCCAGAAAATTGCTGCCAAACTCACTCTAAACCTGATATTTCTGCAACTTCGTTTTGACTCTTAAAGCCATTCCAGTTCGAAATTAATCATTCATTCTTCTTCCTTGAACTTCACTGAAGCTAACAGAACAAGAATCGTGCATTGAAACTCCCTAAATCGTGTTATCCAAGTCAAGTTTCAGAGCTCTAAAAGTGAACTTCGTTCAGGTAGGATTCGTGACCAAATCGTTTCAAATCAAGTGCTATTGCATTCTCCTCGTCTCCCTGATCCTTGTGATCTTCACCGTTTGCATTTTCATTGAGAATTGACTCTGAATTTCTGAAACAAGTGCTCGTTATTTTCCTACTTTTTCTCAAATTGATCATGGTACAGGTGAAATAATTTTTTTGCGATGGTACCATTAGAATCGTCTTAAAGAGACGAAGCGAATGGTACCGGTCTGAGAAATTTATTTCACACTTTGTGAAACACGAATTGAAGGTGACTGGAGGTTGAAGACGACCTACATGTCTGTCTTCAACCAATGAAAGTGTGACATGTAATTTTTTCAAACTGGATCCGGTGTGTTGGTTGCATCGTGCACGCGTAATAGGAGCCCTTAGATTTAATTACTTTTGTGATTCAGACTCGATCCAATGTGTGACATTATTTCTTGTTTTATTTTTTTAATTTGTAATCTGGTGTGAAAATCAAGGAGGTCCATATCAAGCATAGCGCATCTGATCCACTGGATTAGCTTACTATCGCGTTTTGATTGTGATCTGATGGTGTTTACGGTGATTTCTCATAAACAACCGCTAGTCTTCCAATTTTTACTAATTACTATTGGTTACTTGCAGGATCGACTAGATTGATCCTAGGACACATGTGCCATAATAGATTGTTATATTCAAACCCATGATCTTAATTGATTCTTAAAGAACTTTCCTAGAATTGACTATGTAAATAAACTAACTACGCAAATGAAACTTCGAATTTAAACGTGACTATTGATAATTGGGTGTAAAGATAAAGATTCTTTAAAAAAAAAAAAACAGTTTCTGGGAAATAAAGTAGAAGTTTAAAGGTAAATAGGTTTCTGGAAGGATAAGTGTTTAAAGGCAAATGGAATAAAGACAAAAGAAAAAGAATCGAAAAGACTTTAAGAGTAAAAGTACAGAAAACTGGAAATAAATGTAAATAAACATGTATTTAAATTATGAAAGAACATGATGTTCTTAACGTACATGATATCTCCTTGACTCGTTTCCCTTTCGATCACGGTAGTTTGAGTGTTTGAGAAATTTAAGTACATCAAATGAACACCCCAAAATCTAATAGAAAACAACTATTTATAGTATTCTGACCCTAACGTTCCTATTGTAATATTGTGCCACGTTTAAGACATGCAAACCTCCTTCGTTCGCTAATCTCCACGCGTCCTACAAAATGGCGCTTTTATTCAAAATTCGAATCTTCAATTCTTATTCGAAATTCGAATTCTATAACCATTTGAATTTCGTTTTAATCCTTTATTTGGACCGCTCCAATGCTAACATACTTACCAAAGGAATTTCCTCATATCTTGAAATACTAAGGATTTTAGTCGAAACGTCATTCACCATTCACCATTGGCAATCGAAGAATCCCTTTTCTATGGAACAAAAAAGGTCTTATATTCACCCATCACTAATAAATATTGATCTCTTTTTCAGGTGGATGTGAAATATTTTATTCATCTATGCCAATTTACATCTTTCAAAATTGCCAGCTAACAGATGGTCTATATTTTTTGACTTTTATTTTCTGATTTTTTATTTTAAATGTTTTAAACTTCAAAAAATCATAGAAAATTCATTTTTGACTAAATAATTATGAAAAAATTCACAAAAATATTTTGAAATATTATCTTTCTGATTTTTACTTTTTCATAATTTTATTTTAAGATTAGATTTTTTTTAATGATTTTTCTGTTTTATTCAGTGTTTTTAATTGTTTTAAAATACATTTTGACATTTAAAAATTCCAAAAAAACTATGGAAGGATTCAATGGTCATTACACAAATATTGGTGACCTCATTTTATTTTTATTTCTGATTTTTCTATTTTTTGCAATTTTTTTGTTTATTTCCCCTTTTATTTTATTTAAAAAAATTTGTTTCTGACTTTAAAAAGTTCTAGAAATTTTTGTGAACACTTGTTGACCTTTGTTCGACTTTAAATAATTTTCTTGAAATTTTATTTTGATGTATGATTACTATTTATGTATTTCATCAATAAAATCCAGTTAAATAATCTAATTTTAAATTACATTTGTTTTCTTTTAATTGCATTATTTATTTTTTTTACTTTACTTTACCTTGCTTATTTTGGGCTTATTTGGAGTCATAGGCTTCCTCAACATCAACGGAACTTGGGTGTTGATAGGCCATTTGGCCAAATCCACCAAGATAGTTAGTTGAATTTGACGAAGTTAGACCGAATAAACTCATTTGATGCATTGTTGACTTTGAGTTTATTTCTTCTTCTCCATCTTATTCTTTTTTATCTTTGTCCCGAATCAGAGAAATGATATATTGGTGGCATTAACTTTAATGTTCAAATAGAATCCCCAAAAGATGACTTGAGCTTTGATATTGGTTTAACACCCATGACGCTTGTCATGTGGTCGCTATGATTTGTTAATCAAGCTTCTGGCAAGTTGTCACTAACCTTTTCCAATTGAAATTCTCAATTTATCTTTGATCAAGTGGTGATTACTCAAAAATCGGTGATATACTTGACAAGTTTCAAGATGGTCACCTTGCTAACCTTACTAACAATTGACTCTTCGGTGATATACTTGACAAAAAGAAATTGAAACTTATCGTGTGGTCGCATTGATTCTATCAAGCTTCTGGCAAGTCTTCATGCACAAGCTTAAAGATGGTCACCTTGTTAACGTCTAATTACTAACAATTAACTTTACTTTACGCTTTTTATTATTATGCCTTTATTTTTTCGCTTTTATTTTCTCTCTCTTTACTTTATGCCCTTTACTTTTAGCATTTACATTTCATGTCATTTTTCTTTGCTCACTTGAGCACTTTGTTTTCTTGTCATTTTGAATTTCCTCACTTGAACTTTATTTTCCTTTTTCAAAATACCTATTAATTCAACCTAAACATAAAAGACTTTTAATCGGACTTGGTTACTATCCCTATGCTCGGAGTTTGACCTTTGTACTTAGGATTAGGATCCATACTTCAACTCAGAGATTTCTGCGATCTTGGTGTTATTCTGTCTTGCTTAGTTATTATCTTTGTATTCAGGTTATTCCGTTTATACTCGATTAAGAGTGGATTTCCTCCAAATACAGTCGTTACTTTGCCCGTTTTTCTTGAGACACGAATTCATCTGAGACATTGATTTATCTGAAGCTTGGTTTTTTTGTCTGGTTATTTGTTGCTTGTGTGGTAATCCAAAGGATGAGATATAATATTGGATTTTTGATGTCAAGTACTAGCTTTCTCACCCGGTTAGATCTTTCTTTACCCTTACCTTTTATTTTATGCACTTAGGTTAGCCTCTTGATCTCCTCCCACATTCTTCAATTTTCAAAATCTTCCCACTTTTTCAAAGGATTCTTGTTTTTAAAACTCAAACCGCTTTCATAAAAACTTGGACTTAGGTCATGTATTTTCAAACTTGTTTTCTTAATAAACCTTCAATTAATTTAATAATACTTTGACTTCTTCTTGTTAAGACTAAAAAATACCTAACCTCATTCGAACGTTTTGAGCCCTTTGTGGCTTTCTCCCTAAAAAATATTTTCTTAAAATCAACCAACACACAATTTTAGTCCTTTTTACCCGAACTACATTGGATTTTGATTTCAACATTGCACGTTGTAGGTATGTAGGCCTGGAACTCATTGGAAGATACATCAAATCAAAAATTGTAAAAATACTTCTTTTCTCACCCCCGCCATCCATTTTGTACATATACCCTTTTTCAGCGCATAAATACAAATTTTCAAAAAGGTTCCTACAGAGTACCTTAGATGCTTTGGGTGCCTAACAACTTCCCTTTGCATAACTAACTCCCAATCCCATATCTCTGTCTTTTGTTCATAGGATTTTATTCGCTCTTTTTTCCTAGTCCTTTGGATAAAATAAAAGCGTGGTGGCGACCCTGTTTATTGTTTTTTCGACTTGAGTCAATTCAATGGTGAAAACACCCGGCTGAACATCGACTGACAGGATATATCAACGAAGTCGCCATCAAACACTTTTTATCTCGTGAAGGAGAAAGGAAAACATCGAGTAAACATGAAAGGGGCAAAATCACGGTCTCACGACCGAAAGATCGGGGTAAGGGAGTCTATTACACGAGGGAAAAGGATTAGCACCCCACACGCCTATAGTATTCTATGATATCCACTTCTAATTTCTAGCTAAGGGGTGTGTTATATCTATCTATTGCTTAATTGCTACAATGCATGAAAAAGAAAAGGAAAATAAAGAAAACACGGGGAAAAAAGGAAGTTTTTACAAAGTTTTGCTTGATCGAGCCCCATGACAAGATGCCTATGTATTCCCTCGTGCAATGGGAATCCCAGAGTGTCGTAGTTCGACTCACATGTTTTTGTGGGTTTTGTATTTTTTACTGATAAAAAAGTCTTTAAACACAAAAAGAAAGCGCCCATAGGCGAAAAAAGGTTTGCATTGATTGGTTACTTTTACCTTTAAGAAAGGAGTTTTGAACAATTATTAGGTGTTTTAGTTTTCAAAAGAAAAAGAAAGCAAGTTTTAGTTTTAATTACATGCAAGGATGCAAAAGAAACAAGAAAAACAAAAGGGAGACTAACAAATACTAGCCCTAATGTTGTCATGCAAAGATTGGACCTAAGGTTGAGGATGAATGGGAAATCTCTACCTATGTTGACATGCCAAGGATGTATATCCTAATGTCTAGGCTCGAGAGAAATCCTAACCGAGCAGTCCTAAGGAAAACTATCCTAATTCGGCTTGGTTGTAGAACCAAGGAATGCAGAGGGATGAAGCAATCAAGTGCTTTGGCAGAAGCACACAAGCAATGAAATGCACAAATAAATGTCACACAAGTGCAGGAGAAGGAGGAAGTCCCATAGCATACAACAACACTGATGTACCAAAAGAAATTAGGAGCCGACACATCCGATTCCCGTGAAGGGTATCACAACATGACATGGATTTTCACGCGTGAAGAGAAATGAGTGTATGTATCAGCAATAAATGCGAACCCAATCTAAGCGTGGAGGGTCAGAATAGGGAACTCTTGCCACTTTTATTATTGACTCGATAAAGGAAGCAACACGATTCGCGTGTGCTGAGCTGACACGGACTAGAACTATGCGAGGGTCGATTGCAGACCCTTTCTACATGCTCATCATATCATCATATATATATATATATATATATATATATATATATATATCAATAAGTATCAAAGAGGGACTTTGCTTGGTGGTGCTGCTTAGAGGTTTTCCTAACCACTCTTGACTGATGCAAGCACAAATGTAAACACTACTGAGAATTACCTCCCTATGCACGAAATAGGATTTTAAACAAACCAAACACAAGTAGAACACATAATTGACGTAAACGGGTCTATAAATAAACCAGAGAGGTTCTTGAACATGATCCAACTACGGAAGCCCCATCATGCATCTCTATTCCTACTTCTCATGGCAAAAAAAAAAGGTAAAAATCTAATTCTCAAGCTCTCTCGAAAAGCGATAAAGAATACGATAAAAAGGTATAGCAATACCACATGGATAACAATCCGTAAGCAGCTACAAGCTAAGAAATACTCCAGAATACTTCAAGTACTGCAACCAAGCAATAAGAGTAAACCGGTGAGAAATGCACGGAGGCATCAAAGCATATGCGGAGAGTGCGTTCGTACACATCCGAGGTAAATAAACCTGCATAGGAATATAAACCATACAAAGCAGACAAGATATTGTGCATTCGTACGCAAACAAATATCAAATTGTAAGTTCGTACATGATTGATACGCATACACCTGCAAGAAAAGAGAAATCCCAACAAATAGACAATAGAATGTACATGTATGTGCACAAGTGATAATTAGAATGTGCATTCGTACATATTCCAATCAAGATAACCTACAAAAGTGAAAACTCAAGCAAGCAGACAATAGAATGTACACGTATGTGCACAAGCGATAATTAGAATGTGCATTCGTACACATTCCAATCAAGATACACCTGCAAAAGTGAAAACCTTAGCAAGCAGACAATAGAATGTGCACGTATGTACACAAGCGATAATTAGAATGTGTGTTTGTACATATTCCAATCAAGATACACCTGCAAAAGTAAAAACCCAAGCAAGAAGACAATAGAATGTGCACGTATGTGCACAAGCGATAATTAAAATTTGCGTCCGTACACATTCTAATAAAGATACATCTGCAAAAGTGAAAAACCAAACGAGCAGACAATAGAGTGTGCATGTATGTGCACAAGCGATAGAATATGCGTTCGTACGCATTCAAATAATTAGATAACCTACAAGAAAGGTGTTAATCCAAATATCACACAAGTAATGTGTGTTCGTACGCATACAAGTGTTAGAATGCGTGTTCGTACGCATTCAAGATAGGATAACCTGCAAGAAAGGTGTCAATCCACAACAAATCTGACAATAGAATGTACACATACGTGTACAAGCAGTAGAATGCGTGTTCGTACGCATTCAAATAATCAGATAACCTGCAAGAAGGTGTCAATCCGAGTAAACACAAATAATATGCGCGTTCGTACGTATACAAGCAATAGAATGCGCATTCGTATGCATTCAAGATTGGATAACCTGAAAGAAGGTGTCAATCCAAGCAAACATACAATAAAATGCACATGTATATGTGCAAGCGCAAAATAAGGACACTATATGTCCAAATCTCAAGTGAAAAGGCTCCAAGTACCTCGCACATGAAATAAAGTGTCAAAATTAACAAAGCAAGTGCTAGAAATAAAGCATCGATGCAAAACCGATTGCAAATATGATTATAAACTAGTATAAGCATGTAAGAAGTGAAATAAAATCACAAAACTCGGCTTGGGAAGGCGGTTTTCCAAAATCGGAGCAAAAAAGTCAACTTCTTGGAATCGATTAAGAATCGCATGGTTGCTTGCAAAAACATCAACAAATAAAAAAACGTGAGCAAATTTAATTAATTCCGAGTGGAAGTGGCATTTTTCGGACCTTAAAGTTAAGGGGAAACCCCTACGTTTTAGGCATGTTGCACTCACAATTTGGTTTCGAAACCTCCAAAAACGGTTTCGGAACGTGCCAAAACATAGGGGACATATACCGTTGCTTCGGACTTTTGAGAAAAAGTGAGTGTCGGTGCATGAAAAGGCTAAAACATTCTTATGGAATCATAAAATCCATGTTTTGAATTAAATTCCAGTTTGATTTTTGTTTGGTTTTGAAATGTGAGATGAATCGAAATTTAATTCAGTACATGTAATCAATAAGGCAAAACAAAATGAAACACAAGTTATGTACAAGTTCGATTGAAATTTGAATTGAAAAAGTGTGTAAAAATGCATGTAAATGCATGTTTATGTATATTTTGTGATGTTTAGATGAATGAAATGCAAGTGTATGAGATATCATATGCAAATGATATATGTTCAATGCAAATAATATACAAATACTATGAAAAACATGTATGAAAGTCAATAATAATCGAACATGTGATGTGTTGAAGTGTTGTGAATTCATACATGTGAAAAAGTGTTGTCGACATGTGAAAAAGTGAGTGAAAGTGAAGTTTCGACACACTTTAACGTCATAAAAAAATTGAACACCGACACACAAACTTGAGTTGATTAATCCATATGCAAATATGTGAACATGTAAGGATGCAATTTTGTCCTAAGTATGAATTAAGATGCATTATGTACAATACATTTATTACTAGTGTGGGTGATCATATTGTACACTATATGATTTTTGTATTATTTATTTTAAAGTATCGAAATAAAATCTTGATAATTATCGATTAAAGAATCACAATTTTTATAAGGAAAATCTTTATTAGAGATGACATATTTATATTAAAATAATGATTTTATTTTGAAAAATAATTCTAAAATTGTAAGATAGCTATCACGTGCTATTTTCTATCTTTAATTAGCAACCTCTAATGATTAAACAGTTTGCGATATTAATTTGAAAATAATAATGTATTTTCGAAAGGTTGTCAATAGAAATTAAAATGTATTATTTACAAATTCAATAAGACCTCAATTTTTTAAAAAGACTAGTATTTTTTTAACCATGATGAGAAATGTTATAATGTTAAACTGTTCTAAACTTTTTTATTTTATTTTTATCTTCTTAAACAAAAAATATTTGAAAATAAAAACAATTTTATTTTAAATATAATATAATATAAATAAATTTTTTAATATATTCATTAAGTAAGTCAAAGATTCTAGAAGCGCAAATGAAATACTATCATGTAAGTGTGATATTAGATCTTCACTCGTACTCGTTGAATAAGCGAGATGTTGCAGGTTTGAACTTATGTCCTATAGTTGGATGTCTTTGTATAACTGTCAATTAAACTGATTTAATGGAACAAATTACACGAATCCACTCTACTAGAGTTTTTTTTCTTGTTTTAGTGTGTTTTTTAGTATTCAATGTTTTAATACTAACAAATTTTAAAATAATTTAAACAACATTACAAAGGAAGATTAGTAAGTCAATTTTACTTGATGCGTTTAATAATTTTCACAATCCTTCCCGATTTTTACCCATTGTTTAAGCAATAAACTTTTAGTAATTTTCACATTTCTAAAAAATAAAATAAAATAATTATAAGTAATTTGAGAGTTAAAATTAAGTTAAAACTTAAAAGTAATGTTAAAAAATATGAGCAATCTTAGCATGACAATTAAACACACAAAACCTTCCTTTAAAAAAAAAGTCCATAATACTTGTTATTAATCAAAATAAGAGTCATAAAATATTATTTCTATATAGTTAATTATTATAGTAAATTCAATTATAATTAAAATTATTTTAGTTTTTTATTATATTTAATCTAGGATTACATATATTAAAAGTTTTAAAATTTAGAATATATAAGAAAAATTAGAAGTTGCAACAAAAAATTTAATTATTATTTCGTTAAATAAAAATATAAAATATTCTATAAAATAAAAAGTAAAAATAGAAAAATAAAAAGTTTTCTTAATCTTACAAAGAGTTAGTTAAAAACTAGATAATTAGTTAGATCTTTTACATCACTGAACATCCCTCAGCATTTTCATCACTAAAGTACTCATTCGTTCGCTGGACGATTTGTTGTTGATCATTAGAATAATAATTTGGTGCTTGAGGATATTCTGAAGAATATGAAGAATTACTTGGTTGTGTATTTTCACTATTGAAGTTTGAAGAATAAGAAGGGTTCCATGATTGTGTATTTTCATCAGTGTAGTGTGAAGAATAAGAAGGATTCCATGGTTGTGTATTGCCATCGGGGTAGTGTGAAGAATAAGAAGGATTTCATTGTTGTGTATTTCCATCGGTGTAGTGTGTAGAATATGAAGGATTCCATGATTGTGTATTTTCATTTGTGTAGTGCGAAGAATATGAAGGGTTCCATGGTTGTGTATTACCATCGAGGTAGTTTGAAGAATATGAAGGATTTCATGCTTGTGTATTTCCATCGGTGTAGTGTGATGAATATGATGGATTCCATGGTGTTGTATTTTCATCTGTGTATTGAGTAGAATATGAAGGATTACATGGTTGTGTATTTCCATCAATATTTTCTGAAGAAGAATATGAACAACTCCCATGTTCAAAGTATCCTTGTATTACATGTTGAGTTGGTGGATGATAGTAAAAATGTTGTGTAGAATTATAGAATGGGATTGGTTCTACCACCTGTGTATCATCTCTTGATTGCTCTATATTAGAATCTTCTTGCTCCAACTCATCCCGATCATGCTCATGCTCTGTGTGGTCGTCCTCTATATCACTCTCTTCAAATGCCCTATATTTCTTTTTTCCACCCTTTTTTGAACATATTCGCTTTATTTTTTTAAATAAAGATATCTTTTTACTCTTCCTTCCATCAAAGTTCTTTTTTTTTTTTGCTTGAAATCAAAATTTAATTATCTGTCAATTCACATAATAACTTTTATTATGATATGTAAAAAAACCTCATCACTTTAAATTTCATATAAATAATAATTCTGAAGAAAAATAAAGAATACTTAACGTATTGATGAAACAAAATTATACACACAATTATCCTAAATAAATACTTATTATGAATATTTGACATTTTAAAAACTAAAACTATCATTGCATAAAAGTTATAATAAACTATGCCTACCAACCATGGCATTTATAAGCATAAAAAAGTAAAATTGACATTGCATGAAAAGTTATAATATCCTAGATTGTTCTTATAAGCATAAAAAGAAGAAGAAGAAAATTGCCGTGGTGGTACAAAGCGGATGTATCTTGCCATTTTCACCAAGGGGCACCAGGCCATGATCTTGAGCATTGCATAGCGTTAAAAGCGGAAGTACAGAGATTAGTGAAATCTAATCTTCTTTCCTTTAGAAATACAAATCCGAGCGTGCAAGCGAATCCACTTCCCAGTCACAGCGGACACGCAGTAAATCTGATACTAAAGAATACGGATAGGTATCTCGTTACAGAAGTAAATCTGATCAGAGGAAACTTAGTGCATCTCCATGAAACGTATGGTGCAATGGGCGCTTTCACTAAGCACGATTACGCAGCTTGCAACATCTGCTTCAAGAATTCTCAAGGATGTCCCACCATAAGAGCAGACATTCAGCAATTGCTAGACATCGGTGACCTACAGATCTACAGAAACAGAAATGACTATGACGTAAATACAGTAGGGCATTTTCCGCATGAGCTTTTAGTCTCAGATATCAACTCGGAAAATCCTGAGGTAAACGTTATTATCCCTTGTTTCAACATGCCCAAGCATGTGGAGATTGAATATAATGGTTCAAATATTCCAGGGACTCCTTTGGTGATTTTCCTACCCGGTCCTGTTTCATACAGTTCTACCAAAGCAATTCCTTATCAATACAATGCAACCCTGATAGAGGATGGAAAGGAGAAACCTATGCCTACTCTTCCAGCTAATGTCAATATAACAGAAATCGGACGAGTAACACGAAGTGGACGAGTATACACTCCGTTGCCACCAAAACCGCCTGTTGTTCCAGTTGTTAGACAAAATCCAGTTAACATATCTTCCGAGAATCCTGCAACGATTCCCGCTGTTAACCCAAGCACGAATATTGGTTCTCCTGATAGAGCCAACGTCAACGCCGATTTTGATGAAATACTGAAGTTAATCAAGAAAAGCGAGTACCGAGTCGTGGATCAGCTGATGCAGACTCCCTCCAAGATTTCAATACTGTCTTTACTTTTGAACTCCGAAGCTCACCGAGAAGCTTTAATGAAAGTACTCGATCAAGCCTACGTAGATCACGATGTGACTACAGACCAGTTTGGAGGTATTGTCGCCAACATAACAGCTTGTAATAATCTAAGTTTCAGTGATGAGGAACTTCCGAAAGAAGGGAAAGATCACAACATGGCCTTGCACATCTCGATGATTTGCCGATCAGATTCCCTGTCCAATGTATTGGTAGATACTGGTTCATCTTTGAACGTAATGCCGAAGACGACTCTCGCTCGTTTGACTTACAAAGGGACACCAATGAAGTTCAATGATATAGTGGTAAGAGCTTTCGATGGATCAAGGAAGTCAGTTATTGGGGAAGTTGATCTCCCGATGACAATTTGTCCGCACACTTTCCAAATTACTTTCCAGGTCATGGATGTACCAGTTGCTTACAGTTGTCTACTAGGAAGACCATGGATCCACGAAGCAGGAGCAGTGACATCTACTCTCCATCAGAAGCTGAAATTCACAGTAAATGGAAAGCTAGTAACCATCTTCGGTGAACAAGCTTTGCTCATAAGCCATTTGTCCAGTTTCTCTTTCATCACAGCTAATGACGTTGAAGGGACACATCTCCCTGAACATCCGTTAGAAGATGAATCTACCAGCAAAAACAGATCATCTATCTCTTCTTATAAGGAAGCAGCACAGATAGTAAAAGATGGCAATGTTGAAGGTTGGGGACAAGTAATCAAACCTGTCATCAACGAAACAAAAGCCGAACTCGGATTTACACCCGTATTCTCCAAAGACAAGCAAAAGGATGAAGCACTTCTCCCGATCAAGGAAGTATTTCATAGTGGGGGCTTCTTAAACCCTGTTTCGCAAGAGGTTAACGTTGTCACCATTAAAGATGATGAAGAGGATCCCTCTGAAACAGAAGAATGGAGAACTTATTTAAACAGCCCTGAATATGTGTCTCAAGAAAAGTTGTACGCGCCGACTGATCAATTCAAAGACATGTCCCTGCAGCAACATGAAAATCCACCTGTCCCTGCTGAAGTTTGGGATACCTTGGGAGAACCAAGTGGCAAGTATGATTACATGGTGAAATACACTACACCAGAAAGCTCGAAAATCAGAATCGAAGATATCCAGCCCACTGGATGGGGTGATTCTTTTGAATTTCCTAGTCAACCAGAGGAAGAATATACGTCTTCTCAATCTCATCAACAAATCGAGATCCCCAATGAAGATCTCTGCTTTAACACGCCTGTGGAATTCACTAAATCAGATCCTGATTACCACTACATCAACGTGATCATTGAAGATCAAGGATGTGATTCGGGATACGATTTGGAAAGTGTCGCCGACAATGAGTCTCTTCACTCTGAAGATTGGAGGGTACACCCCCAGAATTCAACACAGAAGCCAACAGAAAGTACATATGCTACTTCCCGATCTGTTCATCAAGCTGAAGAAGACTGCTCTAGCAGCACAAAAGGCAAGGTCCATCATCCAGAGTCTTCAAAGCCTGTTCGACCAACGACCAAAGTCTACTCAAGGGTTAAACCAAGCGGAAAACTACCAGAGTACCTCGACATCCAAGGAGTTCGTCACTACTGGAAACCTGTTGAAGTTCGGACTAACGCTCCTAGTTCTAAGTAGTTTATCTTTGCTTTTGTTTTGAACTCTCACTTTGTCCAAAGTGAAGAGATGTTTTATAGGGCTTAGCTTTTAAATAATCTCTCTTTGTCTTGCCCAAGACAAATGAGTTTGTATTTTAGGGCCCTGTTTCATATTGTGAATCATAAATAAAACGCGTTGTTTTGATTCCACATTTTGTGTTTATTTTCATTTTTACCCTTTCTTGGAAATGATAATCCTAAAAAACACAATAAAAAAAAAACAAAAAAATGATCTGCACACATTCTTCACAATTAACTTTGTCTAAAAAAAAAGAGTTAATTAATCAAACATAAAAGTGCAGATTAACAGATGGGCAAATCCATTGAAAGCAATAACTCTATGCTCTCTCCCAACTTTGAAATCCCCTGTGAAGTCGCCGAGGAAGAAATTGAAGAAGAGATCCCAGATGAAATTTCTAGACTGCTAAAGCACGAGGAAAGAATCATTCAGCCTCACAAAGAGCCTCTGGAAGCAATCAACTTGGGTTCGGAGGAAGATAAAAAAGAAGTAAACATCGGAGCTTCACTTGACAATAACGTCAGGAGCAAACTGATAAATCTTCTCAAAGAATATGTTGATGTGTTCGCTTGGTCCTACCAAGACATGCCGGGTTTGGATACCAGCATCGTGGAGCATCACCTGTCGTTAAAACAGTGTCCTTGATTAAGCGAGGAGGGTTCACCACGAAATGGCGATAAAATCAAAAGGAAGTTCAAAAAGCATTTCGTGGTTTCCTCGTCACCTCGAATATCCTCAATGGCTAGCCAACATAGTACTGTCTCCAAGAAAGGCGGAAAAGTCGAGATGTGTGTTGACTACCGGGACTTGAACAAAGCAAGCCCAAAAGACGATTTCCCGCTACCGCATATTGACATGCTAGTGGATAGCACTGCAAAGTTCAACGTCTTTTCCTTCATGGACGGTTTCTCTGGTTACAATCAGATCAGAATGGCTCCCGAAGACATGGAAAAGACATCCTTCATCACGCCATGGGGCACTTTTTGCTACAAAGTAATGCCGTTTGGATTAAAGAATGCAGGTGCAACTTACCAAAGGGCAATGACTACTCTCTTTCATGACATGATGCACAAAGAGATCGAAGTCTACGTGGACGACATGATAGCAAAGTCTTACACTGAAGAAGAGCATATAGAATATCTCTTGAAGTTGTTTCAACGACTAAGGAAATTTCACCGCTGAATCTAACAAATGCACCTTTGGGATAAGATCCAGAAAACTCCTAGGTTTCATCGTCAGTCAAAGAGGTATTGAAGTTGACCCTGACAAAGTCAAAGCTATTCAAGAAATGCCTACGCCACATACGGAAAAGCAAGTAAGAGGATTTCTCGGACGGTTGAATTACATCTCGGTTTATCTCTCAAATGGCTGCTACTTGTGGGCGATATTCAAGCTTCTCCGAAAAGATCAAAAGGTTGTATGGATAGAAGGCGCCAAAAGCATTCGACGATATCAAAGAATACCGAACCACCAATCTTGATCCCTCGATTGAAGGAAGACCATTAATCATGTACCTTACCGTACTAGAAGAGTCCATGGGCTGCGTGCTTGGACAACAAGATGACACCGAAGGAGCATGCCATATACTACCTGAGTAAAAAGTTCACAGACTGTGAAACTCGTTACTCCATGCTCGAGAAAACATGCTGCGCTTTGGTATGGGCTTCGAAACATCTTCGCCAATACATGATCAATCATACGACTTGGTTAATCTCCAAATGGATCCAATCAAGTACGTCTTTGAAAAGCCTGCCTTAACAGGAAGGATTGCTCGATGGAAAATGTTGCTATCTGAATATGACATCCAGTACCGTGCTCAAAAAGCGGTCAAAGGAAGCATTCTTGCCGATCACTTGGCTTATCAGCCGCTCAACGAATACCAATCTCTCAAATTTGACTTCCCAGACGAGGATGTTATGTACTTAAAGATGAAAGATTGTGACGAACCACTGCCCGGCGAAGGACCAGATCCAGAATCTATATGGGGTTTAGTCTTTGATGGAGAAGTTAACGTTTTTGGCAATGGAATTGGGGCCGTCATCATTACTCCCGAGGGTTCTCATATCCCGTTTTCCGAGTTGCTATTTGATTGCACCAACAACATCGCAGAATATGAAGCTTGCATCATGGGTATCGAAGAAGCCATCGACTTGAGGATCAAGATCCTTGACATATATGGAGACTCAGCCCTTGTGATCAACCAAATCAAAGACAAGTATGAAACTCATCATCTTGGTTTGATTCCCTACAGAGATTATGCAAGACGTTTGTTGACTTTCTTCAACAAAGTTGAACTGCATCATGTCCCTCGAGATCAGAATCGAATGGCAGACGCCTTGGCTACTCTATCTTCCATGTTCAAAGTCAACCATTGGAATGATATGCCTAAGATCCGCATCAGACGCCTTGAAAGACCGGCATATGTCTTTACAACTGAAGCAGTCTTCGACGATGAACCGTGGTTTCACGACATCAAACGTTTCCTTCAAACACGAGAGTACCCACTCGGGGCATCGTACAAGGATAAGAAAACCCTAAGGAGGCTTTCAAGAAACTTCTTCCTCAATAAAGATGTTCTATACAAAAGAAACTTCGACATGGTCCTGCTCGAGATGCGTTGACAGACAAGAAGCAGACACAATCATCCATGAAGTTCATGAAGGGTAATTTGGAACTCACTCAAATGGGCATGCAATGTCCAGGAAAATTCTGAGAGCAGGATACTATTGGATAACGATGGAATCCGATTGCTGCAAACACGTCAAAAGATGTCACAAGTGCCAGATCTACGGAGATAAGATCCATGTGCCACCAACTCTACTCAACGTTCTCTCCTCTCCGTGGCCTTTCTCCATGTGGGGCATCGACATGATTGGGATGATCGAACCAAAAGCGTCCAACGGACATCGCTTCATTCTAGTGGCTATTGATTACTTCACCAAATGGGTCGAAGCAGCATCTTACGCCAACGTTACAAGACAAGTGGTTGTGAGGTTCATCAAGAACAACCTCATTTGCCGATATGGAATTCTAAGCAAGATCATTACAGACAATGGATCAAATTTGAACAACAAAATGATGAAAGAACTGTGTGAGGAATTCAAGATCGAGCATCATAACTCATCTCCTTACCGGCCAAAGATGAACGACGCCGTTGAAGCAGCCAACAAGAACATCAAAAAGATCATCCAGAAAATGGTCATCACTTACAAAGACTGGCACGAAATGCTGCCATTTGCTCTGCATGGGTATCGTACTTCAGTACGCACTTCAACAGGGGCAACTCCTTTTTCTCTAGTGTACGGCATGGAAGCAGTGCTCCCCGTAGAAGTTGAGATTCCGTCGATGAGAGTTCTCATGGAAACTAAGTTATCTGAAGCCGAATGGTGTCAAAGCAGATACGACCAGCTGAACTTAATCGAAGAAAAGCGCCTGACCGCTCTTTGTCATGGACAACTATATCAAAGAAGGATGAAGAAAGCTTTCGACAAAAAGGTCCGACCTCGTGAATTCCGAGAAGGCGACCTCGTGCTTAAAAAGATTCTGTCTTTTCAACCAGATTCTAGGGGCAAATGGACTCCTAATTACGAAGGCCCATACATCGTCAAAAGAAGCTTTTTTGGCGGTGCTATGACCCTCACAACCATGGACGGTGATGAACTCCCGCATCCTGTGAATGCTGGTGCAGTCAAGAAATACTTTGTCTAAAAAAAAACAAAAGAACAACTCGGTAAGTCGAAAACCCGAAAAGGGAGGCTTAGGCAAAAATGAGCGTCTCGGTGGACTGAAAACCTAAAAAGGCGGTCCAGGCAAAAATTAGAGACAATAAACAGAAATTATCCTGATAGATTGAAAACCTGAAAAGGCAATCTAAGAAAAAACAAGGATACAAAAATGACGAAGTAACTGCAATCAGTCCACACTTCGTCACACTAAAGAAATTTCCATCAACGGATCTTCAATCAAATCTTCTGAAGCAACAAGCACAGTTGGAATTCAAAGTTGTTGGGGATAATAGCGGTTATTTGCTTTCAATGTAGCCTTTTCCCATTAAATTATCATTTCCAACTCTTGTAAATAGCTCATGGAATCCAGCCTTTGGCTGATTACCATTCTATCAATAAAATTTGAGCCTTGTGCCTTTTGTTTGCAATTCCTGCTTTATTCTGTTTTGCAAAACAACGCTTTTTATTGTGAAAATCACTTTTTGAAACTAAAATGTTTTAAATGAATTTTTACTTCAAAATTTTGAAACAAAAGCAAAATTTTCCTTTGAACTATGAACATAGAAAGAACTTCAACAGTTCCTCCACGAGTGTTTCGATCTCCGAAGGATAGAACGGCTGCTACAGAAGTCTTCTCCTCAGCAGAAATCATCAAAGGACGGTATTCTTATCCAAAAAGAAAGAATCCCCAACAGGGTTGCCATTGAAATGCCTTTCTTCAGGAACGTTGAAAGCATGCAACTCAGATCCTTCATCAGCAGCATCTACACAATCGCTGCAGATATTGTTAAGTATTTGTTCGAACTGTGACGTGGTCCTTTTCCCAAGTACCACTTTAGTGTTCTGTCAAGTCTTGTCAGCATGCACATGACATTCATAATATTCATGACATTCATACATAATAGCATCATTCATGCATTTTTGCATTCCTCAAAATGTTTGCTTCCATATCACTGGTTTAAATCACACTTATTCATGTAGGTTTGATCATATCCCCAGTAGATTATCCCAAAGCAGAGAAATACATCTTTTTCTCTCTCTTCTGTTCCCCAGCTGAGATTATTCCTCATCAGGAACAAAGTCTTGATTGACCCTTTCTTTCCAGTTCATTCCTGGATAGAACCCTGTCTATGATCAACAAAGCAATAAGCAATAGCCTCGTCATCCGAGCCGCTTATTTCCTTGTCATAGAACAATTGTTTTTCTTCTCAACAGAGTCAAATCACGACTGTACGAGAAATTCCCCAGCAGTTGTCTTTCTGTCTAAAGAAAACCTGTGTCCTTTAAAAATCAAAATGCCCGCATCTTCTCAAGAGAGAGATCCTCAGCAAGATTGTATCTAAGAAAATAGAAACTCATTTGAGTTCTGTTTCTCTCATTGTCTGTTATTCACAAAGCTGAATACGCAACAATCTTCTCGAAAGATTTACCTTGTTATAGTTATCACTTCGCTGATAATTGGTAATATCTTTAGAATTCATTACCATAAACTATCACAAGGCTGATTAATGGTAATATCATCTTCACTTACCTTAAACATTGTCACAAGGCTGACAGAAGGTAATCTCTTTGTTTCCCAAAATGAAACAGATATTCACATGTTTTGTGAATCTCTTTTTCCCCAGCGAGACATATTGCGTGTTTCCCAACAAACAGGATGCTCTTTTCTTAAATAGATCAAGTCATCCTCACAAATTTTTCCCATCATATCATTCCTCTGATATTTTCTGGGTAACTCATTTTGCATCACTCGCATCTTTTGGTATCTTAGGTCCAAAATTTGTGTATTCTGATATTTAAGTCTCTTTACACCTATCAAAACGAAGACATTCATCTTCATATCTCAGGTTAAAGAAACTTAAATAGGGGCATCTGTCATACCCCAATTTTTGACCTAATATACCACCTCACATTTGCATCATTGCATCACTAACAGCTCAGAACAGCATTAATCGGGTGTAGCATTCACAGGTCAAAATTAGGGTTTCATCAAATTTTCATTTGATTCAAGAGGCAACCAATTAGGGTTTGAGTTTTACTCACCTCATTTGATCTCTCTTGACCAAAACATCAACCTCTGATCATCAGATACTCAACTTTTCTCATTGATCAATCGAGGATCGACCAATTAGGGTTTTGATCGAGCATGAGTATTTTGTGATTTCTTCATCTAGAAGCAATGCCACCTTGCCAAATGGAGTTTAGAGCTGATAAATATCAGCTAGAGATAATTGAGAAAAGACAAGATCAAATTGAGATTTTTACACATGGTTAAAAAAGGAAGCTTCCTTTTCCTTTTACAAAAGTATTTCTTGCCCTTTAAGGCAACTTCAAGTTACAATGCCATGTACTTGTGCCTAATTGTTCAGAACTTTTGACCTATAAATAGAGGTCATGTTGGCCATTTGAATACACACCAAAGCAATGCAAGTTCATGCTTTCCTTCCACTTTCTCAAATTTCTTGAATTATAGTTCAAAGTAAGGATAACTTGCAATTTTGAAATTTAGTGAAAACTATGATGAACTTTGGTGTCAAACACATTTCATAATCAATATCAAACTTGTCTAAAACATAAAAGCAACATGAACTAAGCCAAAACTCAGAATTACATGTCATGCTTTTCAAACTTGAACAAACTGCCATAACTTTCGAATTCATAGTTAGGTTTGATTAACTTGTGTTCCAAGCATCCAAACATCATCCATGAACATCATAGGGATGATGCAGATCCATTGCAACAATCTGTAACAACTTTTTTCAAGAAATCGAGCTTCCATTTTTAGACTGTCCAGGTGGACTTGGCTGGAGAGTTCTAGGGTGATTCGAGGCAAGCAGACCATTCCTATACCTTCCCTAACATCCGTTGAAGCTCAAACAATCATCAAATCCGTTCTGGAAACACTCCAACACCATCTTCGATCTCAGCTTGAACAGGTGAGAACTCAAACTTCAATATCATGATTCCTTGCATTTAAATGAAAAAACGCTTGGCCATTTGTTTTCTGCACCTATCACGATCCTTAACCCTCAAACAATTTGAAAAATCATCAACTACACATCATTTCAATTAGAAATTACAGTTCTAGGGTTCTTCGTGATTTCCAGAAATTCAATCGTGTTAGACCAAAAATAAATACAATTAATATCCACCATCGTGTTCCTTGTGAAAAATTTAGCAACTTTCATGTTTACTTCATCCAATTTCATTAAGAAACGAGGATTCTAGCATGGATTGAAGAATCTGAGAATCAAAGATGAAGAACAGGGCTTCGCGCGTGTTCTTGAGTTTTTCAAATTCAAATTTTCCAATATTTTATCAACACGTGTTTTGATTCAAAAACACAAAAGCGCTCTTGTCCCAGTGGTTGCCAGCATGCCTTTAGTTCTCTGTGCCACGTATACCCCCCAATGGTCATGGGTTCAAACCTCCCATGGACCATTTTTTTCAAAACTTTTCGTATTTTCTTCATTTTTTTTACAAACTTTCACATTTTTTTTAACCAATAAAAACTCCTCATTTTGAGGTGATTTTTTGTACACTTGTCAATAAATGTATCTATTTTATGATAGTGAAAAAATTTTCAGAAAAAACTTTCATCTGATTATGTTTTAATCGAGCCGAAAACGATACTTCGAGCACTTTTTAAAATCACTTTAAAAGGTGAATTTTTCAAACTTTCGAGTTCCGATTCTTTTCAAAACTTCTCATAAATAAACTTCCCATTTCAAATACACTTTCAAAATCATTTCTTCAAAACTTTTCACCAAACTTACATCTTTTTTACCATGATCGATCCGATTTAAACGATAAAACCGAATTCGTTTTCTCTCGAATTTCTTAATCGATCATGGGCCTCCCTTACGGTGTAAGTCCCAATATTTTTTATGTACATATCTAATTTTCCTTGTACATATTCAAAACCTCTTTGTTAATATTCAAACATAAACAAACTTCTTTTGTTTGTTTTCATTCGTTTGTTTATACACCGAATCCATTGGTTCTAAAAGAAGAGTTATTCTCGATGAAACTTCTCTTAAACCAATGGGTCTCCCTTACGGTGTAAGTCCCAAAATTCTTTTTATGTACATATTTTTTACTTGTACATAAACAAAAACATTCTTTTATGTACATAATTATTTACTTGTACATATCAAACTCTCTTCAGATACATACAAATTTTTATCTGTACATAATACAGATACTTTTTATACTCAAGTACAGACAAACTTCGATCGTTTGTTTCCACTTCACTTGTGTATACGCAAACCAACATTCTTTATGTACATACATATTTTCCTCGTACATATCAAATACTTTTCATGTAAATACAAATCTTTATCTTTACATAATACAGATACTTTTTACTCAAACACAGATAAACTTCGATCTTTCGTTTCCGTTTTGTCTGTATATACAACTGAATACCATTGGTATTAAAAAGAGAATTATTCCCGATGAAACTGCTTTTAAACCAATGGGCCTCCCTTACGGTGTAAGTCCCAACCATCCTATGTACATTCACATCCTCCTGTACATAAATACTCGTTCGTGTACATATTTACTTCCTTGTACACAACTCTAACTTGTAAATAATCAAGTTACGCTCGTTTTAAAACGTTCGTTTCACAGACACTTGTTTACATTTACTTCATAAACTTTTGTAGATAAACATCATGCATTGTTTATATTTCCTTCATAAACTCCTATGAATACATATCACACACACACTTGTTCATGACTTTCTAGTTATAACATAACAACTAGTCTAACCAATAGGTTCCCCACAATTTAGCCTCCGCTTGGGCTTCGTACAAGATAAACTCTTCCCCTGCAGAGTTTAGCCTCCTCTTAGGCTTCATATAAGAAAACTCATTCATCTGAGTTTAGTCTCCGCTTAGGCTTCATATAAGGCAACACTCCCCTGCTGAGTCAGCCTCCTCTTGGGCTTCGTTCAAAAGAACTCCTCATTGAGTTTAGCCTTCTCTTGGGTATCATCCAATGAAAGAGACCATGAAATCTCTTAACAGCCTCCTATTGGGCTTCCAATACAAAGAATCACCCGCGTTAGGATAGAACCCAGAGAGTATAATTTCCCGGTGAAATTGCTCTAAATTCCAAAAGGATGGTTTCTCGGTGAAATCCCTTTTAAAGCCAAAGCCATCCAAACCCTATAGCTTCCTCTTGAGCTTCATACAAGGACCCTCGATGACCCTCGGAATGCCTCCTCTTGGGCTTACAATACAAGGACCCATGGGCTTCTTAAAAGCATCCCCTTAATCCAATCAATTTCTCCTCGAGATTTAGACATCTATCATCTCTATGGAAGAAGTATCTCATCTATCACATGACATACAGTCAAAAACTTTTCAAACTCTTTTCAAACTGTTTTCAAACAAAAACATCTCTTAAATGTAAGTGGTAACGCTTGTACACTCAAGCAAAACACCCAATGCTTACAGTTAAAAGATTCAATCATTTTTTCAAACATCTTTCTTAAACATGTAAGTGGTAACGCTTGTACACTCAAGCAAAACACCTATAACTTATGATGAAAGATTTTAATCAGTCAAACTTTTCAAAAATGTATGTGATGAAATAGATTAGATACATTTTTCATTAAGATGACATTTATGCATCTCTTACTAACATCCCGTTGCTTCCACTAGCATAAGTGGGAACTACGATTGCTCTGACTTTCTCAACATCCTTTTGAGAATACGTAGGCACAAGGTCTCATCCTTGGCGAGCAAAATTTCTTTCTTCCTCAGACCAAATAAACCATAGATCCCTGTAGATCCGAGCTACAAATGCTCTGATTCCCACTAGGGGATATGTATGCAAAAGATCCAAAGATCTTTGCGAGCACAATAAAAACAAACACTAGGATCCCACATAATCTACGTTTCTTACAATCCCAAAGGAGAAACTTTCCCAATCATAGAAATAGCAATTTAAAAAACACACAAACATATCAAACATATTCATATATAAAGCTATGGATAACCATATATATTTAGGGTGCTCCATCTATTCCTTTATATAACAAACCCTCTTACCGGAATCTCCCAATGCGTTGCGTCTAGTTTGCGCTAGTCGTTACGCATATCAAATCAATTGAGGGTATTTCGACTTTCCCTTTTCATAATCATTAAATCATCTTTCTTGTGTTGAAAATAATAAAGCTTGATGCTCGGCATCTTTATAAACAAATCAAAAGAGTAAATCGTTTCGAGCCAGAGGAATCTGAATTCATATTCGAATCCTCTAGCGCGACACTTTTTAACGCGAACACACGGTTTTAAGCAATTGATTGAGGGTTATTACTCAGTGATAGTGCAGAAACAAAATGGCCAAGCCTTTTTTGAACTGGAAATTAGAATTTAAAGAGTTCAAAGTTCAAGTTCTTACCTCTTGAAACTGAAATCGAATTCCTTGCTGGAGGTATTCCAGAGATGTTTTGATGATTGCTACAGCTTCAGTGATGATTATGGAAGGTGTTCATGTGCTTACCTTTGATTGAAATGGTATGGATCGTTCTAAGTCCAACTGCAGTCACTTGAAGTGAGAATCGAATTTGATGATTCTGAGTTTACAGTGATGAAAAGATGGTTTGGATCACTTCTATATGATGTATAGAAGGTGTTTGAAGTGAAAGATTGGAAGATGCACGAGTGGATTGAGAATTTGGAAGTTATGGCTCGATGTGTGCATACATGAGGTTTGGAAGTGTTTTCTGAGTTTGGCTAGTTCTTGGGCTAGCTTGAGGATTCTAACAACTTTCTAATGATGTTTAGAGAGTATTTGAAGCCTAAGATTGCTCAGAAATTGCAAGGCTTGAAATTTGAAAATTCTCCTACTTAGAAACTTGAAACTTGAAAAACAAGAAAGAAAGAAGGAAAGTTTGGATTATGATTGCTTTGGGGTGATTTTGAATGAAGAAGTGACCTCTATTTATAGGCCAAGAAATTTGAATGGTAAGTAGAAGAGATTGGCTTGAAATTGAACAACTTGCCTTAAAGGGCAAGAAAGACATTTTTGCCATAAATGCACATGGAATATTCCTTTAACCATGGTTAAAATCTCACTTGATCTTATCTCCCTCATAATTACCTCTCATCTGATATTTATCAGCTCTAACCTATCTAAATTGGTGACAAGGCTTCTAGAAGGAGGAATTTGTGAAAAAATGACCTATAGTTCTTGAAGAGTGACTTGTAATTCATGGTTATGGAGCTCTAAGTTTAAATTTCAAAACCCTAGCTACACAAAGTTTTTTTCAGGTTCTTGGACATTTTGGAAATCTTGTAACAAGATCTACAACTTTCATGTTTTGAGTTTTTCTTGAATCAAAATGGATCTAGGTGAAAAATGACCATGAAAGTAAGGAAAAACCATGTTTTGTAACACTTGAAAATTTTTCTAAGTGTTAGAAAAAAAATTCAAATCTTGACTTTTTGTTGACTTTTTCACATTTCTTGATTTTTTTATGATCATGATGGATAATTTGAAACGATTTTATGATTGAAAAAATTTAGATTTGAAAAAGTTGACCAAAAGTCAAAGTTTTGACTTTTTGAACAGTTGAATTTTTATCAGATGCTTTAGAATTTGTCTGATGAAGAAACATGGATTTTGAAATGTTTTGAACTAAGAAATTAGGTCAAGATGTTGCATTGAGGATGTTAAGATCAATCTTTGATGTGCGATTGACCTAATGTGTCTAACGGTATCTTAACTGCAAGTGCACAGTCTATCGCGGTAGTAATAAAAAGATGTCGAACCCACAGGGACTTCGTAATCACTCTAGTGCTAGGAAAGTATGCTAATTTAGCTAAGGCGGATAATGTCATGTTTGGTTTTTGGGAGGTAAGGGAAAGTAAAACTAATTGATTTAAAGGAATGATAATAAAGCGGTCGGTATGCAATAGAGTGGACCTAAGCGGATCTAATCGAACCTAAGCATATAAAGATGGTTAACTTAATTGTTCTGTAGAAATAATCAGTTTAAAAACCCTCAACTCACACTTTCGTGGTCTTATCTCGGATTATACTCCTAAAGCCCTATGCCTGCTCTCGGTAGCCCATAAGTGTTTAGAAAATACTCTTTGAAAACTTAATTAAATCTAATTCGTTTTAAAGCGCTCTCGCTGTATTTAAATCGAATTCCTAACTTTTAGCTATCCGGTTAAAACCTCACACTTTCGTGGTCTCGATCCTAACCTATTCTACTTTTATTACTTTCGTAACAAAAAGGTTTTATTCTTAATTACAAAAAGTTATAACCAGAATTTAAGTTGATTAAGGTTTTAGCTTAGGATTGATTAAAGGCCTACTGTCATTACTATTACATACCGACACAAGAAATCTAGCTAGCCATAGTCAATAAATCAAACTCACAGAAAACATAATTAAAGAATAGTAAAGCAAACATTCTGAATAATTAATGACAAATGTATAATAAATAATTAAATTGTGCCTAAAATTAAATGTAATCAAAACCTGAAATAAAGCAATACTCCTACGTCCTTCTTCCACAAACCGGAAACTCGGACCTTCGAAATCGGGAAAGTAAACAAGTTTTGTGGCTTAAATAAATCCTAACTAAAATAACAATTTCCTAATGTTGGAAATTGTTATTGGGAAGTAAAGAAACAAAGGAATAAGAATGCAGCAATTAAACTGGAAAACAGGAAAACTGGATTTGAATTTGGCAGAGCTTCCGCAAGGCAAGACTGAAAAATGCTCTGTGTCTTCTTCTTTGGAATCGTCGCTATTTATAGAGAAGAGTAGCATAAACAGTTGAAATTCCATCGTGGGTTTCATTTGAACTGTTGAGGAAAAATAGGAGAGTGGGTTGAATCATGGCTGAGAGAATCTAGGAGTCTGTGATGACACTTCCTTTGCTTGCCCACGTCTCCACGTTCTGCATAACTTGAAGTTACGTGTGTTACGGTCGTGGCAGAGGTGTTACGAGCATACTTCATGAATTAGCGCGTGACGGTCGTGGCAGGTTGATGACGGGCGTAAGCTTTCTTTGCAATGCCTTACGATCATGGCAGGGGTGTGACCGTAAACATCGACAAAATATCGATTTTGATGATTGATTCTTTTCCTTCTGATCTTTCTTATTATCTTTGTTCATTTGATGTTCTCTGCTAATTTGACCTGAGATATGTGGTACCTGCAAAAAGACATGAAAACTAGGAATATTCGGGAGTTAAATGGATCAGTGCGATATAAAAACGGGTTAATTTCATAGCAAATATATGATACGATTTCTCATTATCAAATTCCCCCATACTAAAACCTTTGCTTGTCCTCAAGCAAATAAACAATTAGAAAAATTCGGACAAGTTTTTATCAGACGCATATGCCTAGTGTACCTTTTTGTTTTCAAAATAATCATAAGAAATCGAATGTTAGTTCGGCCGATAATTAAGTAAAACACTAACGATACGTTAATGACACAAGCAACAAGCTAGTCG
This sequence comes from Vicia sativa, assembly GCA_021764765.1. Taxonomy (NCBI): domain Eukaryota; kingdom Viridiplantae; phylum Streptophyta; class Magnoliopsida; order Fabales; family Fabaceae; genus Vicia; species Vicia sativa. The sequence continues at coordinate 271,311,579 of CM038792.1, forward strand.
TGGACTTTCCGTTTTAAAAAAACCGTTCAATTTCTTCCGTTATAATTCAACTTAAAGTTTCTATTACCTATTTCACCCGGTTTCATTCTCGCGCAATCACATTAAGCCCATTGCCTTAGCACACACGTAGTGGAGTAGTCAGTTAGTGACTTTGATCCTTTTAAACACGGGGTCTGGTACACGAATGTGGCAACCCTACGCATATTTTATCCAAATTGGAGGTTGTGGGGGATCGAGCCGTAGCACGCCCTACCAAGTTCAGAACCAGATACCTCTGAACCAACCAACAATGGATTTCCTTCATTATCTATTCATTTCTCGTATGCGACAAAATTTTTCTTGTAAGCAGCGAGATAAGAAGAATAGATCACTGTCATACCCCAAAATTTGCCCTCCTATTTCTCAAGACATTCCATACATCCATGCTCAAGAATTCCTCAAGTGTTGATCAGACAAACTCTCTCCTAGACAATCAACCCCAAACTAGGGTTTGGCAATCCTCAGATCCAGATGGACTTCCAACATCTCCAGTGATCATCATGCCTCCTCATATGCTTCATGTCAAGTTTCAAGCCTTACAAGTCAAGTTTCCTCAGACAATTACTCAGATGATTGAAAATCAGTTGTATTGGTCAAAAAGTCAACTGTGGTCAACATACAGTCAAACTTCCTGATTTTTGGTCAACATCCTCATTTTGAAGTCACATAGATCATTTGATCAAGGGTTGATCATGATTCATCAAGAAAACTCGAGATTTGCTCAAAAGTCAACTTTCCAAATTAGGGTTTCTAGATGAAAAGTCAACTGAACTTTGACTAAGCATAACTTCTTCATACTTTCTCAGAAATTTTTCCACCACCTCTTGTTTTGAAGGAAATTTAATTCTCTACAACTTCATGTCTCACAAGAATGTTCAAAAAATGCTTTTGGAAGTTATGGATCAAAACATTACAGGTCCTTTTCAAAGTCAACAAAAAGTCAACATTTTGTTTTGGAGATATGTTGACCATGGTAACTCCAATTGAGATGAAACTAAAGAGGTTGGTTAGAGGACTCTTAGAGATTTCCAAAAAGTCCAAGAACTCTCAAAAATGTGGAAAAATGAGCAAGATACATCTTGTGCAAGTTGGGCAATTTTGAAGAAGTGCACAAAGAGAGATGCTTCTAAAATTCAAATTTTTTGCAAATGGGCTTACTTTTTCTTCATTCAAACTTGTTCCTTATACAATTTGGAACATCAAGGCCCAATGCCACGAATTTTTATTTTATTTTTCTATTTAATTTGGATTTTATTAATTTAAATACAAATTAAATTCAAAAATAAAGTATAAAATCAAAAATTAATGGCAAATTGATTTTTCTCTCTTCCTTGGCATCCAAGTAACTCAATAAAGCCAGCAAATTTTGAAATTTGGATTGATATGACAAGATTTGATTGAAAATTGATCAAAAGATGAAAATTTGATTTTGTACAAAATCAAATATGTTTTGCATTGATTAGTGATTGATTCTTTCTCAAATCAACTCGATTCCTTCTACTATATATACCTGACTCATGCCACACGAATTAGGGTAGAAAAAGGTGGAGAAACCCTTATTGAAGCTCAAAATTCGTGCATTGCAAGCAAGTGGTGATCCTAGTTCCAACCGTTTTCAATTGGTTTTGAGCACTCCAACACATTCCTTGATATCCCTTGAGTGATTCCAGACCTTTACATTGCTCGAAACCATCAAGAATCAAGCAATCCGATTTCGGTTTGTTCATCTTTTCCAAAATCGTATTTCAATTATCATGCATTGTTAACATGTTTTATTGTTGTTTTTGTGATCAGTGAGAAGTTTGCAAGCGATCTGGGCAAGTTAATTGCATTTCCATGGCCTGAAACGTGATATGCCATAACTAGGGTTCTTGAACTCAAATTAGGGCTTTGCTTATTAGGATAAATTGGACCACAAGACTAGTACCAGTGCATTCGGAATGATGTCCTGAATCGAACCATGGTCTTAGATGTTATTTATATTATGTGTGCATGATTTTTGATTTTGCCAGGGACGTAGCGTCGAGCAATGGCCGACGCTGAATTTTCAAAATTTCAAAACGAAGAAGACGATGGCTTGGCGCGGAAGCGAGGCAATGGGGAGAAAGGCAGCGTGTTTGTAACCCACTCGCTCCGATTCATGACAGCGTGCAAGTGGCTCGGATGGCAAAGCCGTGGGGTATGAGAGCAAGGTCTCAGATTCGATCCTTGGCCATGGCAAGAGTATTTTACATATTTTACAAACTTTTCATATTTTTCTTATTTATTTAATATTTCCATACAATTTTAATTCTTTTCATAATTTTTATTCATGCATTAAAAATCATCAAAAATATTTTTCCTTTTGCATTTATTTTCAGAAAATCTTTATTTAATTTATAAAATTAAAAAATATTATTTTGCATGCATATTTAATTTTATTCATAATTTCTCATTTAAATCACTTTTAATTAGTTTTTAATTATTAAATTGCATCCAAAAAATCCCAAAAAATTATTTTAGCATATTTATGTTATTTCCAGCATGCCATATTTTTCTCATTTAAAAATTTGCATTTTTTCTAACATTTTCCTCTTATTCGATTTCCTCGTATTTTCCGATTTCTCATCTTTTCACAGGTTATCCCGTTTCGGACGATTTCTTTTATCGTTTTCTTTTTTCCAATAATGTAACTGTTCATGGGATGTAATAGTTTAATTAGGCTTTTACTTTCCGCATTTTAAATTATGTATCTGCCCCAAAGCCATGTAATAGCGTAGGATTTATCTTTCCGCATTTTTACATTTCCGCATTTTAATTTCCGCACCCTATAAACTGCTAGTAATTAGGCGTGTATGGCAAGATAAAATCAACATAGCTCACTTTAACTTGCAAGATAAAAATATCTGAAATCAACACACTCTCTTCACACATGCACCCCTTAGGGTAATTCTCTCTCGTTGCCTTTACGAATTCAAATGGTCATGTCCCTCGAACGTAGAGGTATTCTAGCACCGTTGCCTTCAAAATAAATCACGATAGTCCCTTCGATACAAAGATCATTGACCCACGATGTCGCCTACGAAAACATGATCTTGACCCTTGATTGTCGCCTACGAAAAATGATGATAGTCCCTTCGAATGTGCTAGGATACCTCCTACAAGTTGCCTTCTATGACCATCCGTTGTCCCTTCGAATGTCCCGCTTACATCCAACGAATGGAGTTACCTACCAACTAATGGTATGGATAGCACTATTCTAAAGGAACGTAAAACAACACGAAAACGACCATTCTGAGTAGGTAATAAGACTTTTAGTTGCTTGCTCTATCAAAATATCTTTTCACACCTCACACTTTTTCCAAGTTCAAACTCTTTTCAAAACGAAACATTTCCGAACACTTTGTATACATTCCTACATGAATCATTACAAAGTCAAAGCGAAATGCTTTTTCAAAACATTTTTGTCAAACACACAGAAAGCACAATTTTCAAAATGATCTAGAAAGCAACTAAGAGCCCGTAGATAACTACGGATGGAAAGGGGTGCTAATACCTTCCCTTTTCATAACCTTCTCCCTTACTCAGAATCTAACGAAGGTCTTTTTCTGTACTTTTACCTTCCTTAATTAGATAAAATAAAATTCGGTGGCGACTCTTGCTATCCGCACATTTGCGATACAAAAACCTACAAAGTCGGTTCACGTATTCAGCTGCGACTCTGCAGGAGACACCCTAAAGAGAGAATGCCTTAAGGATTTTTAGATCATCTTTACTGTTTTCTGTTTGACTTGCTTGCTTTACTTTTAAGGGTTGCTTGGGTATTATATTTGTGGGGGATCCTATACCCGGATCCGGGTTTCCTTTTAGGTAAGTGGCAATAAATCGTCGCGACCGTTAGACGTATATCGAAACGGTCAACATGATGGCTACGCTAGCGTGACACTTTGGATGTCCTGATACTCTTCATTTCCAAGTTGAGGATAGTATTTGGCTTCTGCGTGGTGTCATCAAGCGCTAACTAAACTTTTAGAACCTTAATTGACCCATCTTGGCCATTAGAAGGTAGTGAGATGGCCGACTTTGGTGCAGACTAAGGTTGGCTGATACTCGATGCTACGCTCATTGAGATCAGACTTTTGGGATATTTTCGATCGACCACTTGGTAGTCGTATTGAAATAAACGCCTACGAGAAAGATCAATGATGTGAGATTCCTAGAACCCGGTTACTATTATAGGACAGGATGAACCAACTCAAACTTTTGGTGGGGTAATCACCTAGACCTCATGCAAGCCTTAAACCTAGGCTCATTGTGTGAATTGTTTGTGTGTGCTAAACATGACATCATGACATCATCTGCATTGCATATCATTTCTAACTATTTCAAGGACCTAGGGATTTATCTTTGCTTTGTTTTGTAGGTGTTATGGCTTCTAGAAAGACTATCCGAATCAACTTCATGGGTATACCTTCTCAGCTCAAAGAATTGGTTTCAGAAATTCCCGACCATGCTCAGTTCATCAAAAGACATGGTCATCTACTTGACTTGGTTATCTCCGGTTTTGAAGAAGATATGATGCATGTCCTATTCCGGTTCTTTGATCAAAACACCATTGCTTTACATTCCGGACTATCGTTAGTTCCTACCTTGGAAGAGTTCTCTAAGCTACTTGAGATACCTATTCTTGACCAAATGCCATTCACCGGTTTAGAAAAGGTTCTTAAGTACGAAGACATTGCATCAGCCTTACACCTAAAGCGCTCAGACATTGAAGCCAATTGGGAAACCAGAAGTGGAGTTAAGGGTTTACTTGCCAAGTTTCTGATTAAGAAAGCCCGAGAATTCCTCAAGGTTATGAGTTTCCATGCATTTGAAGACGTTGTGGCCTTGCTAATTTATGGTTTGGTTCTATTTCCCAACTCGGATAAATTCATAGATGTCAACGCCATCAAGTTATTCCTTACCCGCAATCCAGTTCCTACTTTACTTGGAGACATTCTACATTCTCTCCATACTCGTACTACTAAAAGACAAGGAACTCTCATGTGTTGTGTACCGTTACTATCCAGGTGGTTTATTTCGCACCTTCCTCCGTCAGTTTTGAAGAACGAGCAAAGGATGAAGTGGTCTCAAAGACTAATGTCACTCTCCCATTCAGATATTCGTTGGAGTCTTTTCTCTCAAAAGGACTTCACCTTCATTGAGCGTTGTGGAGAATTCCCTAATGTACCACTCCTTGGTATAAGGGGAGGTATTACTTACAACCCTTCTCTAGCTCTACGTCAGTTTGGTTTTGCTCGAAGAGATGGTCCTCATGATATGCTTCTCCAAGACATTGTGTTCGACTACAACCACGATCTCGAATTACAACGAAGGTTCATACATTGGGGCATGGTAAAAGAGCGATACCAAGACTTTGGGGCACCAAAACTCCATTCCTTGGGAACCTTACCTCAAATGGGTGCGAGCTCGAGCTCAAAACCTCATGATGCCATTCACTTTGTTTTACCGTAATTATGGAACACATCGCTATAGGTGGCGTACCTATCTTGTTCTCCATCGACATGCCTACGATTTTGAAGACTTGAAGAGATCCTAGATTCAGCTCAAAGAAGAAAGGGATACCTTCGAAGCTCAGTGTTATGCAAGTGAGAAGAAAGTACTAGAGTTGACCAAGCTACTTCACGAGGAGCGAAACATCAACGCCTACCTCGGCACCAAGAGGAAGCGCCCATGGGAGACCTAGAGCTTTAGGATTATTATGCTTTCTTTTATTTTTCTGAACTATCTTTTGTACTTAAAAAGAAAAAGAACAAAAAAGAGAACTAATATTTGCTTGTTCATTGCTTGTTTAACAAATTTAAATCCTAAAGGTCCTTGAAAACATTGCATTGCATTCGCATAAACATTGCATAGCATAACATTGCATCACAGGTACATTGAAGGTTGGTTTTCTCATTTTCTCGCTATTTATTTTAGCAGAAATGGCTCTTGAACAAACCGTCAAAGATCTCCAAGCTCAGAATGCTCAGTTTCAGCAGATGTTCACTAGCTTGGTCCAAGGCCAAGAGGATCTGAAGAAGCTCATCAACAAGAAGAAGAAGGTTGTGGGTCTACTCAACATGGGCAGACGCTACAAAGGGGGTCCTAAAGTGGTCAGTCGGATTGAGCTCTCTGAAGATAGTGTCAAGAATGAGGGGAGTGTCAAGGGACATGAAGAAGACCAGCGTGAGCCTGAGAAGGAGAGAGAGGAGCGTTCTGACTATAGCCAGTACTCTGATGAAGATGACAAGTACAAGCAACTTGAAGACCGTTTGAATGCTGTGGAAAATCTGAAAATGTCCGGGTTGAATTTTGATGATCTGAGTCTTGTTCCTGGTGTTGTGATTCCTCCCAAGTTCAAAGTTCCTACCTTTGCCAAGTATGATGGCATTTCTTGTCCGTGCATTTGAAGTCCTATGTTCGGAAGATCAACCCCACATGATGAGAAAGTTGTGGATGCATTATTTCAAGAGAGTTTGTCGGAACTCGGTTGGAGTGGTATTATCGACTAGAGAATGATCGTATCCGTACTTGGGTGACTTGGTGATGCTTTCTGAGACAATATGAGTACAATCTTGAATTGACACCCACTCGCATGCAACTACTGAGCATGTCTATGGGTCGTGAAGAGAAGTTCAAAGTATGCTCGAGAAATGGAGAGATTTAGCGGAGTTCAACCACCCTTGTCCAATAGGGAGTTGGTTGATATGTTCATGGGAACAGCAGCCCATTCTTCAATCATCGATTGGAAACTCTTGATCAGTTCACCGGTGATACTTACGGCGTATTGAAGTGGTATCAAGAGTGGAAAGATTCATGTAGAGTCATCCTCAAATGCCGCAAGAGATCTTTTGGTGGTAAGAAAGAAACTAATCTGTGTATGGTCGAGCCGAGCCAAGACGACCGCTCAATCGTAGGCGGTTGTGATCTCGATCCTACATCGGCACAACCTCGTGAGACAGCGCGTAGCAGCGCCACGAAGCAGTTCTGAAGATCAACATGCCGTTGTCGCAAGCCTTGCAACACATGTTGAAAGTAGAGTGATTACCTTGAGGATCCTCCTCGAATGTCAACACTTCCTCTCGAGATATAATCCTAATGCTAAGTGTGCTTACCACTCCAATAGCCGGACATAATCTTGATGATTGTTGGGCTCGAAGAACAAGATTCAAGATATGATTGAAGCTAAGCGATTGAGTTTGATCCTCTGTTGAGACTCGAGCGTGATCAGCGCTCTATGCCTAACCATGACAAAGGTTCCAATCTTTGTGGGTGAGGATACTTATGTTTTCAACATAGATGACTTGACTATTCCTCGATGGTATTAAGAAGAATTTCTGCAAGCGGTGTCAATCAGGATGTCGAGAAAATTGCCGTTGGTGCCCTCTGCACGATGGTTGTGCTTGGTTGAGAAGGCGTGTCCGATGCATGATGGATAACCGTGAGATACTATTCTTGAAACCACCTGTGCAGAAGCTGTGTGAAGAAATGTCTAAATTGAAGATTGACAATGCAAATGAAACTGTACCATCTGTATGGGATACCTTGGGGCAGCCAAGTGGAAAGTATGATTACATGGTGAAGTACTACATTCTGGCTACAAGATTCCTATTGAAGATGTTAAAGTAACGGATGGGGTGACGACTTCGAAGACTATCTTGATGTTAACACGATAAGGATTTCCTCTGCTGATCCTATGCCTAGAGTGGCACCTCTCATCATTACTTCTCCCAGACCAGTTCCATATTCCTCCAACAAAGCTATCCCTTGGAATTATGGATCTGAGGTTTACTATCATGGTGTCAAGCAAGACCCTCTGACCGTCGAAGATCTTACAGTTGAAGCTTATTCCGACATTGACAACATCACGGATCAAGCAAGGTGACCGAGCTGGAAGGTGTTCTCTCGGATATTTCCCTCAAAAGACAACTGCGACTCCAGCTCGCATTCCATCTACTAACCAATATCCGGCTAGTGGGAAAGAACGATGACTCATCACTTTCGACGAAGTACCAAAGGAAGTTCTTGAAGACACCTCAAACGAAATGGAGAAATTGCGAAGATTATCAAGAAGAGTGACTACAATGTTGTGGAGCAGTTGGGACGAACTCGTCCAAGATCTCCATGCTTACCTTTGCTCTTGTGCTCGAGGCTCACGCTACGCTTGGTGAAGTTTACGAAGAATGCTCATGTATGCAAGACACTACTCTTGATCAATTTGAAGTTTGTATTCTGGCTGGCTACCAACAACGGCCTATGTTTCTCGATGCTAATTTGACTCTGGGAAGGAAACACAACAAAGCCTTGCACATCTCTATTGAATGCAAGGCGTTACATTATCTCATGTTTTGGTGGATCTTGGTTACGCTCTGAACATCCTACGAAGATTGCTTTTGATCGACTTGATGTTGAAGGGTTGGTTACGAGACCCGGTGACATCATTGTGAGAGCTTTGATGGTTCTAAGCGAGCGATGCTTGGAAACTCACTCTGCTGTCAAAGTCGGTTCCGGACTTTTGACTCTACTTTCTTTGTCATGGACATCCGTCCGACTTACTCTTGCCTACTCGGGCCCTTGGATACATGAGGCGGTAGTACCTCTACCTTGCATCGAGTTGAAGTACCGGTAAAGGGAAAGTTGTTACGGTATGTGGTGAAGAAGAGTACATGGTCGGTCATCTGATCGTTCGATACCTCGAGTTAGAAGGTGAATTCTTTGAGACTCCACCAAGCTTTTGAAGCAGTCCCAGTCGTGCTGTTGACTCTCCCTACTCTGAAGTTACGAGCTCTCCTAGGATGGCCTCATTGAAAGATGCTCAGCTGTTGAAGAGGTGGTAGTACTATTTGGGGTCACTCCTAATCTTCCTTTCAAGTTTGACAAGGCGGTTTAGGCTTCACCATCAAAGGTCGGAAGATGATACGCCGTGACGTGCCGCCAACTTCCTTTCGCATCGGCCGAATGGAATCCATGCTATAGAGGACGACGGCGGCGACTTCGACATCGACAAATGGATCTTCCAACTCCGACAACGGACTCGGCAATTGGAAGGCGAAGGCGTCATACCAATCTCCTTTAGGCAGGAGTAATTGCTCTTGTTTTGTTTTACTTTTCGTATTTTCTATGTTTTGAACAATAAACTCTAAAGCCTAGTGCCTTGCAGGGGCATCGTGGCTCGTTCGCGAGGTTATTATCATCATTTGCATATTTACATTCAATAAATTTGTTGGACTTTTGCATTCAATTGTGTCTTTCTTTCTTTTACTTTATCACCCTTCAAAAAGCTATGTTTCTTACACACACATGATACACTGCAGAATCACTCCGAATCTCGTTGATATGACTATGCTATTGCTAAATATGACTTGATAATCCGATCTACCAAGTCGAAGATGAAAGTGAGGAAGATTGTGAAGTTCGGAGAACTTGTCGGGCTGCATGCAAGAAGATCGAGTTATCAGCCACCACGAAAAGCAAGTTGAGGTTGTGAATTTGGGTCTTGACGAAGACAGAAAAAGAGATCAAGATTGAGGCGGGTCTTGAGGAAAGATTGATTCAAAAGAATATTGAGGTTTTTCGAATACTGCGAGACATTGATATTCAAAAGAAGGTTTTCGCCCGTTAGAAGGTTAAACGAGGCACTGTACCCAATTTAAAGCATTCAATGTTATAGCACGGGTACGTGGTACCCAAAAAATGCGAATGTGTGTGGATTACATGAAAATAGATAAAATTCCATACATCCCTACTCATTCCTCGAGAGTTGATCAAATGAACACTCTCTAACAATCAAGGGTATTTGGATGGACTTCTAACACGATTTTCTAACCTCATATGCTTCCTCTCCATTCATGTTGTGGACTAGGAAAAATCGGATGGTCAAACATATCAAACTTCACGATTTTGGTCAACATCCTCATTTTGAAGTTACATTCATCATTTGATCAAGGGTTGATCATGATTCATCAAGAAAACTCAAGATTTGCTCAAAGTCAAACTTTCTAAATTAGGGTTTAGGTGAAAAGTCATGAACTTTGGTGATCATAACTTTCTCATACTTTCTCGAAATTTTCCACCACCTCTTGTCTTGAAGGAAATTCAATTCTCTACAACTTCATGTCTCACAAGAATGTCCAAAAATGCTTCATTTTGAGAGGTATAGCTCAAAACATTCTGGTCCTTTTCAAAGTCAACAAAAGTCAACATTTTGTTTTGAGGATATATTGAGCATGGTAACTCAATTGAAGTGAAACCAAAGACATTGTTTAGAGGACTCTTAGAGCTTTCAAAAGTCCAAGAACTCTCAAATATGTGGAAAATTGAGCAAGATACACCATTCACAAGTTGGGAATTTTGAAAGAATGCACAAAGAGATGCTTCAAAAAATCAAATCTTTTGCAAATGGGCCTACTTTTCTTCATCCTAACTTATTCCTCATACAATTAGGAATGTCCAAGCCCAATGCCATGAATTTTGATTTATTTTTCTATTTAATGTTGAATTTATTCATTTAAATACAAATTAAATTTTAAAATAAATTATAAAATTCAAATTAATTGCAAAGATTGATTTTATTCTTTCCTTGAGATCCAATTAACTCACAGATGCCAGCAAATTCGAAATTGGAGCAAAAAAGGCAAGATTGGATTGAAATTGATCAAGTTTTGAATATTTGATTTTCATGAAAAAATCAAATTTGATTTCCTTTGAATGTTGATTAATTCTTTCCAAATTCAACTCCAAATCCATCCAGTATAAATGTACAATGCATACCTATCAAGAAAGAACGAAAAAATTGCTCTACATACCCTATTCCAAAGTTCAAAAATCCGTGTGTTTGAAGCAACTGGTAACCCTAGTTTTGCTTCGATTCAACCCATTCCAAGCCGTCCATTACATTCCTTGAGGTCTTTAGAGTCGATCCAGACTCTTACATCGTTCAAAACCATCAAGAATCAAGCAATTCCAGTTTCGGTTTGTTCTTATTTTTCCAAATTCGATTATCAATATTCATGCATTATTAACCTGTTTTGATTGTTCGTTTGTGTTTAGAATCGAGTTTGCAAACTTTCTGGGCAAGCCAATTGAATTTCTATGGCCGGAATCGTGTTTCACCATGATTAGGGTTTATGTGACCGATTTAGGGTTTCACGAAATACATAAAATTGGACAACAAGACCTATCTGTTGCATTGGATGCTTCAAGGAATCGAACCATGGCCTTAGATATAATTTATATTATGTATCTGCATTTTGATTTTGCGGGGCTGTGCGTCGAACCAAAGGCGCTATCTTTCAAAAATTCAAAGGTTGAAGATGGTGGATGGCGCGGCGAGGAGATCGGAGCGGCGTGTTAATTTCCATTAACTCCGTTTCCAAGCGATGGAACATGCCATTTCGGTTGGTCGGTAGCGTTGGTTTTCAAAGGTTGAGCATCGGTACCAGTTCGAACCATCTTTGGGACCATTATTTTTACATGACTTTTCCTCTTATTTTCATATTTTCATTATTTTAATATTTTCTATTCTATTTTAATTAATTTCTACATTTTATTACGCATTAAAATTCATCAAAAATTATTTTCTTTTTGCATTTACATTCGAAAATCTTTATTTAATTTAATAAATTAAAAATATCCTTTTGCATGCATACTTATTTTTATTTTATTTTAGCATTTAAATAATTGTAAATTAGTTTTAATTACTAAAATGCATCTAAAAATCCCAAAAATTATTTTAGCATATTAATGTTATTTCAATATATTATAATTTTCTCATATTAAAATTAGTATTTTTCTAACATTTTCTCTTATTTGATTTCATCATATTTTCAGATTTCTCGTTTGTTTCACGGGTTCATCGATTGAGACAATTCTTCCGTTTTTGTTTCATTTTCAATAATGTAATTGCATATGGGTTGTAATAGTTTTAATTAGGATTTTTACTTTTCGCATTTTAAATTATGTATACCCCAAAGCCATGTAATAGCGTAGGTTTTACTTTCCGCACCTTTCCATTTCGCTTTTACATTCCGCATTTTAATTTACGCACCTATAAATTGCTAGTAATTAGGCGTGTATGGCAAGATAATAATCAACATAGCCCACTAATTTTCAAGATAACAATATAAAATCAACACACTCTTTTCACACATGTTTAGGGTAATTCTCTCGTTGCCTTTCACAATTCAAATGGTCATGTCCCTCGAGCGTGAGGTATTCTAGCACCGTTGCCTTCAAACAAATCATCATAGTCCCTTGATACAAAGATCATAGACCCACGATGTCGCCTCCGAATACATGATCTTGACCCTCGATTGTGCCTACGAAAATGATGATAGTCCCGAATGTGCTAGGATACTTCCTACAAGTTGCCTTCTATGACCATCCGATGTCCCGAATGTCCCTACTACATCCAACGAATGGAGCTATCTACCAACTAATGGTATGGCTAGCGCTATTCTAAAGGAACGTAAAATAACACGAAAACGACCAATTCTGAGTAGGTAATAAGACTTTTAGTTGCTTGCTCTATCAAAATACTTTTCACACCTCACACTTTTTTCAAAGTCCAAACTCTTTTCAAAAACATTTCCGAACACTTTGTATACATTCCTACATGAATCATTACAAAGTCAAAGTGAAATTCCTTTTCAAAACATCATTCAAACACACAGAAAGCACAAGTTTTTCAAAAGTGATCTATAAAGCAACTAAGAGCCCGTAGATAAACTACGGATGGAAAGGGGTGCTAATACCTTCCCTTTTCATAACCTTCTCCCTTACTCAGAATCTAACGAAGGTCTTTTTCTGTACTTTTACCTTCCCTTAATTGGATAAAAATAAAAGTCGGTGGCGACTCTTGCTATCCGCACATTTGCGATACAAAAATCAAAAAGTCGAGTTCACCGTATTCACAGGCTGGCGACTCTGCGGAGACACCCTAAAGAGAATGCCTTAAGATTTATAGATCATTTTATTGCTTTCATTTGACTTGCTTGCTTTACTTTTAAGGGTTGCTTGGGTATTATATTGTTGGGGATCCTACACGGATCCGGGTTTCCTTTTAGGTAAGTGGCATTAGATCATTGCGACCGCTAGGCGTATAACTAAGCGGTCAACATGATGGCTACGTTAGCGTGACACTTTGGTTGTCCGATACTCCTCATTTCAAGTTGAGGATAGTATTTGGCTTCTCGTGGTGTCATCAGCGCTAACTAAACTTTTAGAACCTTAATTGACCCATCTTGGCCATTAGAAGGTAGTGAGATGGCCGACTTTGGTGTAGACCGAGGTTGGTTGATACTCGATGCTACGCTCATTGAGATCGAGACTTTTGGGACATTTCGATCGACCACTTGGCGATCGTATTGAAATAAGCGCCTACGAGAAAGATCAATGATGTGAGATTCCTAGAACCGGTTACTATTATAGGACGGGATGAACCAACTCAAACTTTTGGTGGGGTAATCACCTAGACCTCATGCAAGCCTTAAACCATAGGCTCATTGTGTGATTTGTTTGTGTGTGCTATACATGACATCATGACATCATCGCATTACATATCATTTCTAACCATTTCAAGGACCTAGGGTTTATCTTTGCTCTGTTTTGTAGGTGTTATGGCTTCTAGAAAGACTATTCGAATCAACTTCATGGGTATACCTTCTCAACTCAAAAATTGGTTTGAAATTCCCGACCATGCTCGGTTCATCAAAGACACGGTTATCTACTTGACTTAGTTATCTCGGTTTTGAAGAAGATATGATGCATGTCTATTCGATTCTTTGATCCGAAACACCATTGCTTTACATTCCCGATTATCAATTGGTTCCTACCTTGGAAGAGTGCTCTAAGCTACTTGGGATACCTATTCTTGACCAAATGCCGTTCACGGTTTAGAAAAGGTTCTAAGTATGAAGACATTGCATCGACTTTACATCTTAAGCGCTCGGACATTGAAGCCAATTGGGAAACTAGAGCGGAGTTAAGGGTTTACTTTCTAAGTTCCTAATTAAGCTCGAGAATTCCTCAAAGCTATGAGTTTCCATGCATTTGAAAACATTGTGGCCTTGCTAATTTATGGTTTGGTTCTATTCCTAACTCGGATCAATTCATAGATGTCAGCGCCATCAAGTTGTTCCTTGCCCGTGATCCGATGCCTACTTTACTTGGGATATCCTACATTCTCTCCATACTCGTACTACTAAGAGACAAGGCACTCTCATGTGTTGTATCCGTTACTATCCGGTGGTTTATTTAGCACCTTCCTCCATCGGTTTTGAAGAGCGAACAAAGGTTGAGATGGTCTCAAGGTTAATGTCACTCTCCATTCGGATATCCATTGGAGTCTTTTCTCTCAAAAGGACTTCATCTTCATTGAACGTTGTGGAGAATTCCCTAATGTACCACTCCTTGGTATAAGGGGAGGTATTACTTACAACCCTTCTCTAGCTCTACGTCAGTTTGGTTTTGCTCAAAGAGATGGTCCGCATGATATGCTTCTCCAAGATGTTGTGTTCGATTACAATCACGATCTCGAATTACCGACGAAGGTTTATACACGCTTGGGGCATGGTAAAGAAGACTGATACCAAGACCTTGGGACACCAAAACCCCACTCCTTGGGAGCCTTACCTCAAATGGGTGCGAGCTCGAGCTCAAAACCTCATGATGCCATTCACGCCTGTTGTACCCGTGATTATGGAACTGTTGCTATAGGTGGCGTATCTATACTATTCTCCATCTGATATGCCTACGATTTTGAAGACTTGAAGAGATCTGGATTCGACTTAAAGAAGAGGATACATTTGAAGCTCGGTGTTATGCAAGTGAGAAGAAAGTGCTAGAGTTGACCAAGCTACTTCACGAGGAGGCAACATCAACCTACCTCGGCACCAGAGGAAGCGCCCATGGGAGACCTAGAAGCTTTATATTATGTTTTTCTTTTATTGTTTTGAACTATCTTTTGTACTTAAAAAGAAAAAGAATAAAAAGAGAACTAATGTTTGTTTGTTCATTGCTTGTTTAACAAATTTAAATCCTAAAGGTCCTTGAAAACATTGCATTGCATTCGCATAAACATCGCATAGCATAGCATAACATTGCATCACAGGTACATTGGAGATTGGTTTTCTCATTTTCTCGCTATTTATTTTAGCAGAAATGGCTCTCGAACAGACTGTCAAGGATCTCCAGGTTCAGAATGCTCAGTTTCAGCAGATGTTCACTAGCTTGGTCCAAGGCCAAGAAGATCTGAAGAAGCTCATCAACAAGAAGAAGAAGGTTGTGGGTCTACTCAACATGCGCAGACGCTACAAAGGTGGTCCTAAAGTGGTCAGTCGGATTGAACTCTCTGAGGACAGTGTCAAGAATGAAGGGAGTGACAAGGGTGATGGCGAAGGCAGCCAGCGTGAGCCTGAGAAAAGGAGAGACGATCAATACGATCATAGCCAATACTCTAATGAAGATGACAAGTACAAACAACTTGAAGACCGTCTGAATGCTGTGGAAAATCTGAAAATGTCCGGGCTGAATTTTGATGATCTGAGTCTTGTCCCTGGTGTTGTGATTCCTCCTAAGTTCAAAGTTCCTACTTTTGCCAAATATGATGGCATTTCTTGTCCAAAGCTTCATTTGAAGTCCTATGTCGAAGATCAACCCCATGATGACAAAAGTTGTGGATGCATTATTTTCAAGAGTTTTGTCGGAACTCGGTTGGGTGGTATTATCGCTCGAGAATGGCCGTATCCGTACTTGGGTGATTTGGTGATGCTTTCTATAGGCGATATAGTACAATCTTGAATTGACACCCACTCGCATGCAACTCTGAGCATGTCTATGGGTCGTGATGAGAAGTTCAAGGGTATGCTCGGAGTGGAGAGATCTAGCGGTGAGTTCAACCACCCTTGTCCAATAGGGAATTGGTTGATATGTTTATGGGAACATTGTCGGTCCATTCTTCAATCATCGATTGGAAACTCTTGACGGATTCACGAGTGATACTTCTGACGCGTATTGAAGTGGTATCAATAGCGGAAAGATTCATGTAGAGTCATCATCAAATGCTGCGAAGAGATCTTTTGGTGGTAAGAAAGAAGCCAATGCTGTGTATGGTCAGAAAAGCCGAGCCAAGAACGACCGCGCTCAATCTGTGGGGGCAATTGTGATCTCCAATCCTACATCAACGCAACCTCGGTGAGACAGCAGCGTGGCAGAGCAGCACGAAGACAATTCTGAAGATCAACATGCCTTTGTCGCAAGCCTTGCAACACATGTTGAAAGCAGAGCTGATTACCTTGAGGGATCCTCCTCAGAATGTCGACACTTCCTCTCCGAGATATAATCTTAATGCTAAGTGTGCTTACCATTCCAATAGCCCCGGTCATAATCTTGATGATTGTTGGGCTCGAAGAACAAGATTCAAGATATGATTGAAGCTAAGCAGTTGAGTTTGATCCTCTGTTGAGACTCGAATGTGATCAACGCTCTTATGCCTAACCATGACAAGAGTTCCAATGCTGTAGGTGATGATACTTATGTTTTCAACATAGATGACTTGACCATTCCTCTGATGACTGTTAAGAAAAACTTGCTGCAAGCGGTATCAATCGGGATGCCTAGAAAATTGCCGTTGGTGCCCTTCCGCTTTGATGGTTGTGCTTGGTTGAGAAGGCGTGTCCGTGCATGATGGATAACCGTGAGATACTATTTACGAAACCACACATGCGAGTTGTGTGAAGATATGTCTAAGCTGAAGATTGACAATGCAAATGAAACCGAACCATCTGTGTGGGATACCTTGGGACAGCCAAGTGGAAAGTATGACTACATGGTGAAGTATTCCGTTCCCGAGAGCTACAAGATTCCTATTGAAGACGTTAAGGCAACCGGATGGGGTGACGACTTCCCAGAAGACTATGCTGATGTTAACACCATAAGGATTTCCTCTGCTGATCCTGTGCCTAGAGTGGCACCTCTCATTATCACTTCTCCCAGACCAGTTCCATATTCCTCTGACAAAGCTATCCCTTGGAATTATGGATCTGAGGTTTACTATCATGGCGTCAAACAAGACCCTCTGACCATTGAAGACCTTACCGTTGAAGCTTATATTCCTGACATTGACAACATCACGGATTGATGGGTGACGAGCTGGAAGGTGTTCTCTCGAGATATCTCTCCTCAAGACACCCGGCTCCGGCTCGCATTCCAGCTACTCAACCAATTTCCCGGCGGAGGAAAGAACCGGTGACTCATCTGCTCGGCCAGTACCAAAGGAAGTTGCGAAGACACCTCAAACAAGAAATGGAGAAATTACGAAGATTATCAAGAAGAGTGACTACAATGTTGTGGAGCAGTTGGGACGAGACTCGTCAAGATCTCCATGCTTGCCTTTGCTCTTGTGCTCGAGGCTCATGCTAACCTTGGTGAAGTTTGAAGAATGCTCACGTGCCAAGACACTACCATGATCAATTTGAAGTTTGTATTGCTAGCACGGCTGCAACAACGGCCTAAACTTCTCGATCTTGATTTGACTCTATGGGAAGGAAACACAAAAGCCTTGCACATCTACGTGGAATGCAAGGGTACTACATTGTCTCATGTTTTGGTGGATCTTGGTTACATTACGAACATCCTACGAAGCGCTTTTGATCGACTTGATGTCGAAGGGTTGGTTCGAGACCGTGACATCATTGTGCGAGCTTTTGATGGTTCTAAGCAAATAGTACTTGGAAGCTCATTACGCCGTCAAAGTCGGTTCCAATTTTGAGTCTACTTTCTTTGTCATGGACATCCGTCCACTTACTCTTGCCTACTTGGGCGCCCTTGGATACATGGGGCGGCGTTACCTCTACCTTACATCGAGTTGAAGTACCGGTGAAAGGAAAGTTGTTACGGTATGTGGTGAAGAAGAATACATGGTCGGTCATCTGATCATTCCGATACCTTGAGGTGGAAGGTGAATTCTTTGAGACTCCTGTCAAGCTTTTGAAGCAGATCCCAGTCATGCTGTTGACTCTCTGTTACTCTGAAGTTACACAAGCTCCTCCTAGGATGGCCTCCACGAAAGATGCTCAGCTGCGAGTTGAAGAAGGTGGTAGTGCTATTTGGGGTCAGCTCCCCGATCTTCCCTTCAAATTTGACAAGACTGGTTTAGGCTTCACTATCAAAGGTCGGAAGATGATTCGCAGGCGTGCCGCCAACTTCCTTTCGCATCGGCAGTGGAATCCATGCTATAAAACGGCGGCGGTGACTTGACATCGACAAATGGATCTTTCCAACTCCAGATCGTGGGCTCAGCAATTGGAGGACCGAAGACGTCATACCAATCTCCTTTAGTCAGGAGTAATTATTCTTGTTTTGTTTGCTTTTCGTATTTTCTATGCTTTGAACAATAAACTCTAAAGCCTAGTGCCTTGCCCGGGGCATCGTGGCTCGTTTGCGAGGGTTATTATTTGTCGTTTGCGTATTTTCATTCAATAAATTCGTTGGACTTTTGCATTCAATTGTGTTTTTTCTTTCTTTTACTTTATCACCCCTTCAAAAGGCTATGTGTTCTTACACACACCCGTGATACCTGAGAATCACTCGAATCTAGTTAATACTGACTATGCTAGTGCTAAATATGACTTGATAATCCGATCTACCAAGCCGAAGATGAAAGTGAGGAAGATTGTGAAGTGCCGGAGAACTTGTCGAGAATGCTACAGCAAGAAGATCGAGTTATCTGACCACCACGAACAAGTTGAGGTTGTGAATTTGGAGTCTTGACGAAACGAAAAGATCAAGATAGGAGCGGGTCTTGAAGCGATGTCAAAGAAAGGTTGATTCAGATGCTACGACACTATATTGAGGTTTTGCTTGGTCATACGAAGACATGCAGGTTTAGACATTGATATTGTGGTACACGATTGCCAACAAAGAAGGTTTTCTCGGTGAAGCGAGAAAGTTCGTCGTATCGTCTGAGATGTCAAGAAAATCAAAGCCAAGTTATGAAGCGATTCAACGGTTTCTTGGTATTACTTCTTATCCATGATGGGTTGCAAGCGTGGTACCCGTACCTAAGAAGGATGGCAAGGCGAATGTGTGTGGATTCTGAGAGATGAACAAAGCGAGTCGAAAGATGATTTCCGCTTCCTCATTGATGTTACGGTTGAAAACACCGCTCAACACAAGGTTTTCTCCTTCATGGATGGTTTCTCCGGTTACAATCGAGATCAAAATGGCTCACGAAGACATGGAAGACTACTTTTGTTACAGTGGGGCACTTTTGCTACAAAGTTATGCCGTTTGAATGAAGAGCGTATTACCGATGCCATGGTGGCACTATTTCATGACATGATTCATCACGAGATAGAGGTCTCGTCGGCGACATGATAGCTCGATCCGGACTTAAGAAGAACATCTCGATCATTTGCGAAACTATTTGTGATTGAAGAAGTACGGACTAAGACTTAACCTAACAAGTGCACTTTTGAGTCGGATCCGGTAAACTCCTAGGGTTTGTTGTCGATGGTAAAGTATTGAAGTTGACCCGCCAAGGTTAAAGCTATTCAAGAGATGCCGCTCCGCACCGAGAAAGAAGTCGAGAGGTTTCTTGGGCGTTTGAACTACATTGCGATTCATTGCACACTAGCGCTACTTGTGAGCGATCTTCAAATTACTAAAGAAAGATCAAGTAGTGGAATGGAATAGCGATTTCGGATCGCTTTTGACAAAATCAAGGTACTGCGAATCCTCTATCGATGCCGCCTACCAAGGAAGACCTCTCATCATGTACTTAGCGATTAGAGAATTCGATGGGGTGTGTGTTGGGGCAACATGGCGAGTGCAGTCGAAAAGAGCATGCAATATACTACCTTAGCAAAAGTTTACCGTGTGAAACAAGATACTCACAGCTCGAGAAAACTTGCAGCTTTAGCATGGGCTGCTCGCCGACTAAGGCAGTATATGTTGACTCACACTCTATTTGATTTCTAAGATGGATCGATAAAATACATCTTTGAGAAACCGACTCTCTCGGAAGAATAGCAAGATGGCAAATGATCTTGACCGAATATGACATCGGTACACTTCTCGAAAGCGATCAAAGGAAGTGTAGTAGCCGATCATTTGGCTCATCAAGCCGTAGATGACTATCGACCTATGCGATTCGAGTTTCGAGATGAGGATGTTTTACTAATTCTTGATTGCGAAGAACCGAGGCCGGACGAAGGACACGAACAAGGATCGATGGACCATGGTCTTTGATGGAGCCTCAAATGCGCTTGGCAATGGCATTGGCGCCATCATTACATCCCTATGGCGGACACCGCCTTTCACCTGATTATGTTTCAATTGCACCAACAATATGGCGAATCTGAGCGTGCATCATGGGTATTAAAGTGCTATTGACTTAAGAATCAAGTTCTTGCAAGTATATGGAGACTCGACTTTAGTGATCGGTCAGTTAAGGCGAATGGGATCTGAAGCATCCGAATCTCATTCCGTATCGAGCATGTTTTGAGTTTGATCCTACTTGAAGAGGTTACTTTTGATCATATTCCACGAGAAGAAATCGGTTGGCGATGCATTGGCTACTATGTCATCTATGTTCAAGGTTAGATAGGACAAGGCTCCCGATTATCATTGAGAAGTTTGACGAACCGGTATTGTTATGAACTTGATAAGAAGAAACCTTGGTACTACGATGTGAAGAGGTATCTTGTGACTCGGGAATATCCAGGGGCATCATCAACGATAAGAAATTCATGAGAAGGTTTGCATCAAATTCTTCCTCGAGCGGCATCTTGTACAAGCGCAATCATGATTTGTGCTTACTCATTATGTAGACCGGAAAATGAGCGTATCATGGAAGAGTTACGAAGCGCATTTGGTACTCACCCGGTGGGCATCGATGGCTAAGAAGATTACGAGAACGAGGTTACTATTGGTCCACCATGGGCGATTGTCACCGTTACGCTCGATCTTGTCACAAATGCGGTTATGCGGATAAAGTACATGTACCTCGGTACCTCGAGCGTTCTAACACTCCTTGGCCTTTCGCAATGTGGGGCATTGACATGATTGGAGAAATCAAGCCCACGACTTCCAATGGACATCGTTTCATCCTTGTGGCAATCGACTATTTCACCAAGTGGGTAGAAACGACCTCGTTCGCATCATTACCAAGAATGTTGTGGCTCGATTCATCAAACATAATCTTATATGTCGGTATGGCACTCTGAAAGGATTATCACGAGATAATGGCTCTAATCTCAACAACAAGATGATCACCGAACTTTGCATGATTCAAGATCAAGCATCACAACTCTTCTCCTTATCGGCCTAAGATGAATGGCGCGTGGAAGCCGCCAACAAGAACATTAAGATTATCGAGAAGATGGCGGTGACTTACAAAGATTGGCATGAGATGTTACCATTTGCTCTTCATGGTTATCGCACTTCATGCGAACATCAGCGAGCAACCCCTTCTCTCTTGTATGCGGTATGGAAGCCGTCCTACCCATCGAGGTCGGATACCCTCGACTAGAGTCCTCCGGGCGAGTTAGCGAAGATGATTGGGTCGAGACTCGCCTTGACCAGATTAACTTGATTGATGAGAAGCGACTCGCATCCATCGCCATGGTTTATCGAAGCGAATGATCGAGCATTTAACAAGAAGGTCAAGCACGAGTGTACCAAGTTGGTGACCTAGTAGTCAAGTGCATCATTCTTCCACAAGGTGATCGAGGGCAAATGGACTCCCACCTATGAGGGACCATTTGTAGTCAAACAGATATTTTCAAGCGGAGCTATGATACTTAGCACCATGGATGGTGAAGACTTCCCACACCAGTGAGCGAGACATAGTCAAAAATACTACGCATAAAAGAGACCGCTAGGTCGGCGAACCTAGGCAAAAATAAGGGCATCTGGCGAACCAAAAGGTTCGGGCAAAAGTTAAGGATATATACAAAACATGTACACCGGCAAGTCGAAAACACGAAAAAGCGGCTTGGGCAAAAAGGTATCATTGGTGAAAACCGAAAAGGCGGTCTAGGCAAAGTTAGGGATTTAAGCGTCGACTATGTCTCTTCAAATCACTGTTTTAGACTACAATCAGCATTCAAGATTCAAATGGCGAAGATCAATTCACTCACTTTCCCCTGACAGCAAGGAGATGAGATAGTTGAAATATATGAGTACTAGCATAGTTGGAACTTAACGAGATTGTTTCCGCATAGCCTTTTACTTTCCTCTTGTATAAACTACTTGGCCATACGCCACCTTTCAAATAAATACAAATTTCCTTCTATTTACAAATTCTTTTGTTTGTTGTTGTTTGCATAAAGTCCAACGTTTGCTCTGAATGATTA
Source organism: Vicia sativa (assembly GCA_021764765.1). NCBI lineage: Eukaryota > Viridiplantae > Streptophyta > Magnoliopsida > Fabales > Fabaceae > Vicia > Vicia sativa. Next base: position 271,333,997 of record CM038792.1, read on the forward strand.
TATGCATCTGACAATAAGAACTTGTTCGCAAACATACGAAAAGTGAGCATGCAAAAGTAATTACTACAGGTTCCAGGAATTGAGATGACGACGAAAGTCACCAAAAACATTCCCCCGCAGGACACCAATCTCTACAAAGGTGTCACTCACCACAGACCTTTCCCAGCGGAGTATGTGTTAGTCCATGAGCAATAACTCCACTCAATTGAGCAGTGTTGCATCGAGTCTCAGCGGTATCATTTCATCCCGGCCGAGATGCTGTCTCCAACAAATATCCCTCGAATCTCCCTTTCCCAGCGGCGATATCGGACTTGGAACTTGGTCGATAGTGCATCGGAGAAACCTACACCTCATATACCTCGGCCGGAGAGATTACAGGGCCCTAGATCCTTCTAACCCGATCTCGGTAGCTATCAAAGGCTCTCCGCCGATTTACATAAGACCCCGATGAGCACCTCTTCACTTTTTCCACGGCAGAACCTATACATTGGATTCCCCACAGAAGTGCCTCCTAAATCCTCCCCAGCAGGGTCTACGAACAAGATCTTTGGCGGCACATTCCTCGAACTCTTCCATCCACAACAGTATCTAGGCTCAAGACTTGGTCAGATAGTGCATCGGAGGAATCAAAGTTCATCCTTCTCTTTCCCCAAGCAGGGTCTCCACCCACTTCATCCTCAAGCAGAACATCCGCATCTTCTTCAAGATGGATATGTTTTGAAATACCACAACGTCTATCATTCATACATTATTCATAAATATCATAATTTGTGCATATATCATTCATACGCATCGTCATGCATCATACTTTGCATAAGACTAACAATATTCTATCAAAATTTCTCTTGTTTTCTCCAAAACAGGTAAAAGTCATTTTGGCATAGCGGTCAAGATTAATACCGAAACGAGAGGAGAAAGCTATCGAGCGACCAACCGTTGTTCTCCAACAGCGAATCCGGATTAATACCGAAGCTGGGCGGAAACCTATCGAGCGATCACAAGTTATCCTCCGATAGCGAGCGGTGGATCAACACCGATGCAAGGAAATATCCACATTTTGTCAACTATTATCCTCGAGCCGTCGGCACAAAGAACTATGGCCCCTCTCACTATCAACAGCAACTACGAGAGTCTAGCGTACGGCTCAGTTGCCTTGGATGGCATCTTAAGCCCATCTCCGACTACTTGTCAACGTTTCTCAGCTTTCAGAATGCTGCATATTTGGTTAAAAAATCAATACAAACCAATAACTTCATTCAAAGACGAGCACAAAGTCTAACGTACGACTCCTTCCAGATGGCATCCTAAGCCCATCTCCTTCGAGTATCTCTGAGCCTAGCGTACGGCTCACTCCCCAGCATCAATCCTTCCGGATGGCATCTTAAGCCCATCTCCTGTACAACCACCTCGAGTCTGGCGCACGACTCATTCCCCAGCGAAGTCTCCAACTTCTCCAAATGGCATCTGTAAGCCCATTCCATCATCACACCAACGTGAGTGCAAATTTTCGGTGTACTCGGTGTTCAAATCTTCTACCTCCGGTCACGAAGGCAAACATGCCAATCTAAACCTTCGGTACAAGAAGATTGAGCAGGGGCAGCTGTCATACCCAAAATTTGCCCTCATATTTCTCAAGATATTCCATACATCCCTACTCGAAGATTCCTCGAGAGTTGATCAAATGAACACTCTCCTAGACAATCAACCCAAACTAGGGTTTGGCATTTCTTAGATCGGATGGACTTCTAACACCTCCAATGATTTTCATGCTTCCTCATATGCTTCAAAGATTCTCCATGTCAAGTTTCAAGCTTCACAGTCAAGTTTCCTCGAGACAACTTCTCGGATGGTTGAAAATCGGTTGTATTGGTCAAAAGTCAGCTGTGGTCAACATCTGATCAAACTTCGATTTTTGGTCAACATCCTCATTTTGAAGTTACATTCATCATTTGATCAAGGGTTGATCATGATTCATCAAGAAAACTCAAGATTTGCTCAAAAGTCAAACTTTCTAAATTAGGGTTTCTAGGTGAAAAGTCAATGAACTTTGGTGATCATAACTTTCTCATACTTTCTCGAAATTTTCCACCACCTCTTTTCTTGAAGGAAATTCAATTCTCTACAACTTCATGTCTCACAAGAATGTCAAAAATGCTTCATTTTGAGAGGTATAGCTCAAAACATTACAGGTCATTTTCAAAGTCAACAAAAAGTCAACATTTTGTTTTGAGGATATATTGAGCATGGTAACTCCAATTGAAGTGAAACCAAATACATTGTTTAGAGGACTCTTAGAGCTTTCCAAAAAGTCCAAGAACTCTCAAAGATGTGGAAAATTGAGCAAGATACACCATTCACAAGTTGGGAATTTTGAAAGAATGCACAAAGAGATGCTTCAAAAAATCAAATCTTTTGCAAATGAGCCTACTTTTCTTCATCCTAACTTATTTCTCATACAATTAGGAATGTCCAAGCCCAATGCCATGAATTTTTGATTTATTTTTCTATTTAATTTTGAATTTATTCATTTAAATACAAATTAAATTTTAAAATAAATTTTAAAATTCAAATTAATTCAAAATTGATTTTATTCTTTCCTTGAGATCCAATTAACTCACAAATGCCGACAAATTCGAAATTGGAGCAAAAAGGCAAGATTGGATTGAAATTGATCAAGTTTTGAATATTTGATTTTCATGAAAAAATCAAATTTGATTTCCTTTGAATGTTGATTAATTCTTTCCAAATTCAACTCCAAATCCATCCGGTATAAATGTACAATGCATACCTATCAAGAAAGAGCGAAAAAATTGCTCTCTGGACCCTATTCCAAAGTTCAAAAATCCGTGTGTTTGAAGCAACTGGTAACCCTAGTTTTGCTTCGATTCAACCCATTCCAAGCCGTCCATTACATTCCTTGAGGTCTTTAGAGTCGATCCAGACTCTTACATCGTTCAAAACCATCAAGAATCAAGCAATTCAGTTTCGGTTTGTTCTTATTTTCCAAATTCGATTATAAATATTCATGCATTATTAACCTGTTTTGATTGTTTGTTTGTGTTTAGAATCGAGTTTGCAAACTTTCTGGGCAAGCCAATTGAATTTCTATGGCCGGAATCGTGTTTCACCATGATTAGGGTTTATGTGACCGATTTAGGGTTTCACGAAATACATAAAATTGGACAACAAGACCTATACCTTTGCATTCGGAATGCTTCAAGGAATCGAACCATGGCCTTAGATATAATTTATATTATGTATACTGCATTTTTGATTTTGCCAGGGCCTGTAGCGTCGAACCAAAGCCGGCGCTATCTTTCAAAAATTCAAAGGTTGAAGATATTTGGATGGCGAAGAGGAGATCTAGAGGCGGCGTGTTAATTTCCATTAACTCGTTTCAAGCGATAGAACATGCCAACTCGGTTGGTCGGTAGCGTTAGTTTTCAAAGTTTGAGCATCGGTCCCGATTCGAACCATCTTGGGACCATTATTTTACAAATGACTTTTCCTCTTATTTTCATATTTTCATTATTTTAATATTTTCTATTCTAATTTAATTAATTTCTACATTTTATTGCATTAAAAATTCATCAAAAATTATTTTCTTTTGCATTTACATTCTGAAAATCTTTATTTAATTTAATAAATTAAAAATATCCTTTGCATGCATACTTATTTTTATTTTATTTTAGCATTTAAATAATTGTAAATTAGTTTTAATTACTAAAATGCATCTAAAAATCCCAAAAATTATTTTAGCATATTAATGTTATTTCAATATATTATAATTTTCTCATATTAAAATTCGTATTTTTCTAACATTTTCTCTTATTTCGATTTCATCATATTTTAGATTTCGTTTGTTTCACGAGTTCATCCGATTGGACAATTCTTCCGTTTTTGTTTCATTTTTCAATAATGTAATTGCATATGGGTTGTAATAGTTTTAATTAGGATTTTTACTTTTCCGCATTTTAAATTATGTATACGCCCCAAAGCCATGTAATAAGCGTAGGTTTTACTTTCCGCACCTTTCCATTTCCGCTTTTACATTCCGCATTTTAATTTACACCCTATAAATTGCTAGTAATTAGGCGTGTATGGCAAGATAATAATCAACATAGCCCACTAATTTTCAAGATAACAATATAAAATCAACACACTCTTTTCACACATACCCTTAGGGTAATTCTCTCGTTGCCTTCACAATTCAAATGGTCATGTCCTCGAGCGTGAGGTATTCTAGCACCGTTGCCTTCAAACAAATCATCATAGTCCCCGATACAAGATCATAGACCCACGATGTAGCCTCCGAATACATGATCTTGACCCTCGATTGTCGCCTCGAAAATGATGATAGTCCTTGAATGTGCTAGGATACTTCCTATAAGTTGCCTTCTATGACCATCCGATGTCCTTGAATGTCCCTACTACATCCAACGAATGGAGCTATCTACCAACTAATGGTATGGCTAGCGCTATTCTAAAGGCGTAAAATAACAACGACCAATTCTGAGTAGGTAATAAGACTTTTAGTTGCTTGCTCTATCAAAATACTTTTCACACCTCACACTTTTTTCAAAGTCCAAACTCTTTTCAAAAACATTTCCGAACACTTTGTATACATTCCTACATGAATCATTACAAAGTCAAAGTGAAATGCCTTTTCAAAACATCATTCAAACACACAGAAAGCACAAGTTTTTCAAAAGTGATCTATAAAGCAACTAAGAGCCCGTAGATAAACTACGGATGGAAAGGGGTGCTAATACCTTCCCTTTTCATAACCTTCTCCCTTACTCAGAATCTAACGAAGGTCTTTTTCTGTACTTTTACCTTCCCTTAATTGGATAAAAATAAAAGTCGGTGGCGACTCTTGCTATCCGCACATTTGCGATACAAAAATCCAAAAAGTCAGTTCACCGTATTACAGCGAGTCCGAAAGATGATTTCCCACTGCCTCATATTGATGTTCTAGTTGACAACACCGCTCAGCATAAAGTTTTCTCCTTCATGGATGGTTTCTTCGGTTACAATCAGATCAAAATGGCTCCCGAAGACATGGAGAAGACTACTTTTGTTACCTGATGGTACTTTTGTTACAAGGTTATGCGTTCGGTGAAGAATGGCGCCACTTATCAGCGTGCTATGGTGACATTGTTTCATGATATGATTCATCACGAGATAGAGGTCTACGTTGACGACATGATAGCTAGATCCCAGACAGAAGAAGAACATCTTGACCATTTGCAGAAACTATTTGACAGATTGAAGCAGTACAGACTGAGACTAAATCCTAACAAGTGCACCTTCGGAGTCAGATCCGGTAAACTCCTAGGGTTTGTTGTTAGTGGTAAATGTATTGAAGTTGATCCCGCCAAGGTTAAAGCTATTTAAGAGATGCGACTCCCTTGAGAAGGAAGTCGAGGTTTCTTGGGCGTTTGAACTACATTGTCGGGTTCATTGCACATCTAACCGCTACTTGTGAGCCAATCTTCAAGTTACTAAAGAAAGATCAAGTGGTAAAATGGAGCGGCGATTGCGGATCGCTTTTGACAAAATCAAGGAGTACCTATAGAATCCTCTATCCTAATGCCGCCCTCTTGAAGGAAGACCTCTTATCATGTACCTAACGATGTTGGAGAACTCAATGGGGTGTGTGTTGGGGCAACATGGCAGTGCAGTCGAAAAGAGCATGCAATATACTACCTTAGCAAAAGTTTACCGTGAAACAAGATACTCACAGCTCGAAAACTTGCAACGCTTTAACTTGGGCTTCTCGACTAAGGCAGTATATGTTGACTCACACTACCTGTTGATTTCCAAAATGGATCCGATAAAATACATATTTGAGAAACCAGCTCTCTCGGAAGAATAGCAAGATGGCAAATGATCTTGACGAATATGACATCGGTACACTTCTCAAAAAGCAATCAAAGTGTAGTAGCCGATCATTTGGCTCATCAAGCCGTAGATGACTATCTATGCGATTCGAGTTTCCAGCGAAGATGTTTTAGTAATTACTGATTGAGAGGCGAGGCCCAGACGAAGGACACGAACAAGGATCCCGATGGACTATGGTCTTTGATGGAGCCTCAAATGCACTTAGCAATGGCATTGGCGCCATCATTACATCCCTATGACGGACATCGCCTTTCCTTTGCCAGATTATGTTTCGATTGTACTAACAACATGGCGAATCTGACGTGCATCATGGGTATTAAAGCTTCTATTGACTTAAGAATCAAGTTCTTGCAAGTGTATGGAGACTCAGCTTTAGTGATCAGTCAGATTAAGGGCGAATGGGATACGAAGCATCCGAATCTCATTCCATATCAAGAGCATGTTCTGAGCTTGATCCCCTACTTCGAAGAGATTACTTTTGATCATATTCCACGAGAAGAGAATCAGTTGGCAGACGCATTGGCTACTATGTCATCTATGTTCAAGGTTAGGTGGGACAACGAGGCTCCCCAGATCATCATTGAGAGGTTTGAAGAACCAGCGTATTGTTATGAGCTTGACACAGAAGAGAAACCTTGGTACTACGACGTGAAGAGGTATCTTGAGACTCAGGAATATCCAGGAGGCATCATTAATGATAAGAAGTTCTTGAGAAGATTTGCATCAAATTCTTCCTCGACAGCGACATCTTATACAAAGCGCAATCATGATTTGTGCTTACTACGGCTGTGTGAAAGCGGGAAGACAGTGACGTATCATGGAAGAATTACAAGAAGGCGTTTGCGCATTCCGGTGGTAATCGATGGCTAAGAAGATTACGAGAACGGTTACTATTGGTCCACCATGGAAGTGATTGTCATGCTACACTCGATCTTGTCACAAATGCGGATATATGCAGACAAAGTGCATTACCTCGGTACCTCAGAATGTTTTAACTTCCCTTGGCTTCGCAATGTGGGGCATTGACATGATCGGAGAAATCAATCCCACAGCTTCCAACGGACATCGTTTCATCCTTGTGGCAATTGACTATTTCACCAAATGGGTAGAGGCAGCCTCGTTCGCATCTATTACCAAGAATGTTGTGGCTCGATTCATCAAACATAATCTTATCTATCGGTATGGAACTCGAAAAGGATTATCACGAGATAACGGTTCTAATCTCAACAACAAAATGATCGAACTACGCTTGATTCAAGGTCAACATCACAACTCTTCTCCTTATCGGCCTAAGATGAATGCGATGGAAGCCGCCAACAAGAACATTAAGAAGATTATCACAGAAAATGGCGGTGACTTACAAGGATTGGCATGAGATGTTACCATTGCTCTTCATGGTTATCGCTTTTCTGCCACGGACATCAGCGAGGGCAACCCCTTCTCTAGTATACTGATATGGGCGGTCCTACCCATCGAGGTTCGATACCCTCAGCGAGTCCTCTAGGATGCGAGTTAGGCGAAGACGAATGGACTCGGACTCGCCTTACCAGATTAACTTGATTGATGAGAAGCGACTCACGTCCATTTGCCATGGACGGATCTATCGAGCGAATGATCGAGCATTTAACAAAAGGTCAAGCATCGAGTTTACCAAGTCGGTGATCTAGTAGTCAAGCGCATCATTCTTCCACAGGTGATCGGGGCAAATGGACTCCCACCTATGAGGACCATTTGTAGTCAAGGCAATTTTCGGTAGACTATGATACTTAGCACCATGGACGGTGAAGACTTCCCACACCGGTGAGCAGGACATAGTCAAAAATACTACGCATAAAGAGACCCGCTAGGTCGTGGACCTAGGCAAAATAAGGCATCTGGCGAACCAAAGGTTCGGGCAAAGTTAAAGATATATACAAAACATGTACACGGCAAGTCGAAAACACGAAAAGCGGCTTGGGCAAAAAGGTATCGGTGGTAGAAAACTTAGAAAGGGTCTAGGCAAAAGTTAGGGATTTAAGCGTCGACTATGTCCGTCGGATCACCTACCTCAGACGACTACTATCGACATTCAAGTTCAAATGGCGAAAATCAATTCAATCACTTTCTCTGGACAAGGAGATGAGATGGTTGAAATATATGAGTACTAGCATAGTTGGAACTTAACGAGATTGTTTCCGCATAGCTTTTTACCTTTCTCTTGTATAAATTATTTGGCCATACGCCTTGTAAATAAATACAAGTTTCCTTCTCTTTACAAATTCTTGTTTGTTGTTGTTTGCATAAAGTCAACGTCTGCTTTGAATGATTATATGCATTTGACAATAAAATTCGTTCTAAGCGTCGAAAAGGTAAGCATAACGAGTAATTACTACGAGGCTCGAGGAATTGAGATGACGACAAGTCACCAAGATGTTTCCCATGAGAACAGTCCCGGAGATACCACTCACTACAACTTCTCCCGGTAGTACAAATTTCCTTCAACTGGTCACGATATCCGAGCTTTGTCATGTTGGTCCCGAGTAGCGACTTGACCAACTTGACCGCCTCGTCACTAGATTCTATCTCCAGCGAAGACATTTATCCCCGCGGGATGCGTTTCAACAATTCCCTTTCCGGCAAGCGGTGTCTAGACTTGAAACTTGGTCGAGATAGTGCATCGGAAAACTTACATCTTTATTCCCGACCCGAGATTCAGCGGGCTCCAGATCCTTCTAACGGTCTCCGAGCAATTATCAAGTACTCTTCAGCGGGATCTATACACAAGATTCCCCGATAGTACCTCCTAAGCTCTCCCATGATGCGTATGAGATCTTGACAGCGTGTTTCTCGGTCTCTACCATCCACAGCGGATATCTGGCTCAAGACTTGGTCGGATAGTGCATCGGAGGAATCAAAGTTCATCCTTCTTTTCCCCAGCGGGTCTCCCACTTCATCCTCAGCGAAACATCGCATCTTCTTCAAGATGGATATGTTTTGAAATACCATAACATCTATCATTCATACATCTCTTATAATGTCATAATTTGTGCATATGTCATTCCATACACATTGTCATACATCATACTTTGCATAAGACTAACAATATTCTATCAAAGGTTTCTCTTGTTTTCTCAAAAGCAGTGAAAGTCACCAGCATAAGCAGTCGAGATTAAGACCCGAATCGAGGCGGAAAACTATATGAGCGACCAACCTCGTTGTCCTCCGACAACGGATCCGAGATTAAGACCGAGCGGCGAGAAACCCTATCCGAGCGATCACAAGTTATCCTCCGATAGCGAGCATTGGATCAACACTTGAAACTTTGAAACTATCCACCTTACGACCATTATCCCCGAGTAATCGACGAAATTACGACTCCTTCTTATTATCAACGGCAACTCAGTCAAAGCGTGCGACTGGATTGCCTTGGATAGCATCTTAAGCCCATCTCGACTACTTGTCAACATTTCTCCACCTTGAGAATCTTTATTTTAAAAACCAATATAAACCAATAACTTCATTCAAGGTTGGGCACGAAGTCTAGCGTACGACTCCCTCCGGATGGTATCCTAAGCCCATCTCCCTCCAGGAGCGTCTACGTAGCCTAGTGTGCGGTTCCTCCCCGAGCGAGCCTTTCGGATGGCATCTTCCCATCCCACCTCATCTCCCCATCGGCAATCTCGAGTCTAGCATACGACTCATTCCCCAGCGAAGTCTCCAAATGGCATCTGTAAGCCCATTCCCGCATCATCATCAACAGCGAGTGCAAATTTTCAGGTGTACTCGAGTGTTCAATCATCTTCTACCTCCAGGTCACGAAAGGCAAAGCATGCCAATCTAACCCTTCCAGTACAAGAAGATTGAGCAGGGGCGCTGCATCCCCAAAATTTGCCCTCCTATTTCTCAAGACATTCCATACATCCGTGCTCAAGAATTCCTCGAGTTGATCGAACAAACTCTCTCCTAACAATCAACCCCAAACTAGGGTTTGGCAATCCTCGAATCAGATGGACTTCCAACATCTCGTGATCATCATGCCTCCTCATATGCTTCATGTCATGTTTCAAGCCTTACAAGTCAAGTTTCCTCAGACAATTACTCAGATGATTGAAAATCAGTTGTATTGGTCAAAAAGTCAACTGTGGTCAACATACAGTCAAACTTCCTGATTTTTGGTCAACATCCTCATATTGAAGTCACATTCATCATTTGATCAAGGGTTGATCATGATTCATCAAGAAAACTCAAGATTTGCTCAAAGTCAACTTTCCAAATTAGGGTTTCTAGATGAAAAGTCAACTGAACTTTGACTGAGCATAACTTCTTCATACTTTCTCAGAAATTTTTCCACCACCTCTTGTTTTGAAGGAAATTAAATTCTCTACAACTTCATGTCTCACAAGAATGTTAAAAAAATGCTTCATTTGGAAGTTATGGATCAAAACATTCTAGTCCTTTTCAAAGTCAACAAAAGTCAACATTTTGTTTTGGAGATATATTGAGCATGGTAACTCAATTGAGATGAAACCAAAGGGTTGGTTAGAGGACTCTTAGATATTTCCAAAAAGTCTAAGAACTCTCAAAAATGTGGAAAAATGAGCAAGATACACCTTGTGCAAGTTGGGCAATTTTGAAGAAGTGCACAAAGAGAGATGCTTCTAAAAATCAAAACTTTTGCAAATGGGCTTACTTTTTCTTCATTCAAACTTGTTCCTTATACAATTTGGAACATCAAGGCCCAATGCCACGAATTTTTATTTTATTTTTCTATTTAATTTGGATTTTATTAATTTAAATACAAATTAAATTCAAAAATAAAGTATAAAATCAAAAATTAATGGCAAATTGATTTTTCTCTCTTCCTTGGCATCCAAGTAACTCAATAAAGCCAACAAATTTCGAAATTTGGATTGATATGGCAAGATTTGATTGAAAATTGATCAAAAGATGAAAATTTGATTTTGTACAAAATCAAATATGTTTCACATTGATTAGTGATTGATTCTTTCTCAAATCAACTACGATTCCTTCTACTATATATACACTCATGCCACACGAATTAGGGTAGAAAAAGCGGTGGAGAAACCCTTATTGAAGCTCAAAATCCGTGCATTGCAAGCAAGTGGTGATCCTAGTTCAACCGTTTTCAATTGGTTTGAGCACTCAACACATTCCTTGATATCCCTTGAGTGATTCGGACCTTTACATTGCCGAAACCATCAAGAATCAAGCAATCCCGATTTCGGTTTGTTCATCTTTTTCCAAAATCGTATTTCAATTATCATGCATTGTTAACATGTTTTATTGTTGTTTTTGTGATCAGTGAGAAGTTTGCAAGCGATCTGGGCAAGTTAATTGCATTTCCATGGCCTGAAACGTGATATGCCATAACTAGGGTTCTTGAACTCAAATTAGGGCTTTGCTTATTAGGATAAATTGGACCACAAGACTAGTACCAGTGCATTCGGAATGATGTCCTGAATCGAACCATGGTCTTAGATGTTATTTATATTATGTGTGCATGATTTTGATTTTGAGGAATGATAGCGTCGAGCAATGGCCGGCGCTGAATTTTCAAAATTCAAAGCGAAGAAGGCGATGGCTTGGCGGCGAGCGAGGCAATGGGGAGAAGGCGTGTTTGTAACCCACTCGCTCAGGTTCGGTGACACGCGTGCAAGGCGGCGGATATGGCCGATGGGGTATGAGAACAAGGTCTCGATTCGATCCTTGGCCATGGCAGGAAATATTACATATTTTACAAACTTTTCATATTTTCTTATTTATTTAATATTTCCATACATTTTAATTCTTTTCATAATTTTTATTCATGCATTAAAATCATCAAAAATATTTTTCCTTTTGCATTTATTTTCGAAAATCTTTATTTAATTTATAAAATTAAAAATATTATTTTGCATGCATATTTAATTTTATTCATAATTTCTCATTTAAATCACTTTTAATTAGTTTTAATTATTAAATTGCATCAAAAATCCCAAAAATTATTTTAGCATATTTATGTTATTTCCAGCATGCCATATTTTTCTCATTTAAAAATTTGCATTTTTCTAACATTTTCCTCTTATTCGATTTCCCGTATTTTAGATTTCTCATCTTTTCACGGGTTATCCGTTTGGACGATTTCTTTTATCGTTTCTTTTTCCAATAATGTAACTGTTCATGGGATGTAATAGTTTAATTAGGCTTTTACTTTCCATTTTAAATATATATACGCCCAAAGCCATGTAATAGCGTAGGATTATCTTTCCGCATTTTTACATTTCCGCATTTTAATTTCGCACCTATAAAGCGCTAGTAATTAGGCGTGTATGGAATAAAATCAACATAGCTCACTTTAACTTTTAAGATAAAAAATATACGAAATCAACACACTCTCTTCACGCACCCTTAGGGTAATTCTCTCGTTGCCTTTACAATTCAAATGGTCATGTCCTCCGAGCGTGAGGTATTCTGCACCGTTGCCTTCAAAATAAATCACGATAGTCCTTCGATACAAAGATCATTGACCCACGATGTCGCCTCGAAAACATGATCTTGACCCTTGATTGTCGCCTCTGAAAGATGATAGTCCCTTGAATGTGCTAGGATACCTCCTACAGGTTGCCTTCATGACCATCGGTTGTCCCTTGAATGTCCGCTTACATCCAGCAGATGGAGTTACCTACCAACTAATGGTATGGATAGCACTATTCTAAAGGAGCGTAAAACAACAACGACCATTACTAGTAGGTAATAAGACTTTAGTTGCTTGCTCTATCAAAATATCTTTCACCTCACACTTTTCCAAGTTCAAACTCTTTTCAAGCGAAACATTTAGAACACTTTGTATACATTCCTACATGAATCATTACAAAGTCAAAGCGAAATGCTTTTCAAAACATTTTGTCAAACACCTGACACAATTTTCAAAGTCTGAAAGCAACTAAGAGCCGTAGATAACTACGGATGGAAAGGTGCTAATACCTTCCTTTTCATAACTTCTCCCTTACTCGAGAATCTAGAAGGTCTTTTTACATACTTTTACCTTCCTTAATTGGATAAAAATAAAATTCGGTGACTCTTGCTATCCGCATTTGCGATACAAAACCTACAAAGTCGGTTCAAGTATTCTGAGCTGACTGTAGGAGACACCTAAAGAGAGAATGCCTTAAGGATTTTAGATCATCTTTCTTGTTTTACATTTGACTTGCTTGCTTTACTTTTAAGGGTTGCTTGGGTATTATATTGTGTAGGATCCTACACGGGATCCGGTTTCCTTTTAGGTAAGTGGCAATAAATGTCATGACCGTTAGGCGTATATCGAAGCGGTCAACATGATGTACGCTAGCGTGACACTTTGGATGTCTGATACTCTTCATTTCCAAGTTGAGGATAGTATTTGGCCTGCGTGGTGTCATCAGCTAACTAAACTTTTAGAACCTTAATTGACCCATCTTGGCCATTAGAAGGTAGTGAGATGGCGACTTTGGTCTGAGACTAAGGTTGGTGATACTCGATGCTACGCTCATTGAGATCGGACTTTTGGGATATTTTGATGCGACCACTGGTAGTCGTATTGAAATAAGCCCTACGAGAAAGATCAATGATGTGAGATTCCTAGAACCGGTTACTATTATAGGCAGGATGAACCAACTCGAACTTTTGGTGGGGTAATCACCTAGACCTCATGCAAGCCTTAAACCTAGGCTCATTGTGTGAATTGTTTGTGTGTGCTAAACATGACATCATGACATCATCGCATTGCATATCATTTCTAACTATTTCAAGGACCAAAGTTTATCTTTGCTTTGTTTTGTAGGTGTTATGGCTTCTAGAAAGACTATCCGAATCAACTTATGGGTATACCTTCATTCAATTGGTTTGAAAATTCCCGACCATGCTCGATTCATCAAAGACAGATCATCTACTTGACTTAGTTATCTCGGTTTTGAAGAAGATATGATGCATGTCTATTCGGTTCTTTGATCAAAACACCATTGCTTTACATTCCAGACTATCAGTTGGTTCCTACCTTGGAAGAGTTCTCTAAGCTACTTGAGATACCTATTCTTGACCAAATGCCATTCACGGTTTAGAAAAGGTTCTTAAATCGAAGACGACATCGACCTTACACTAAAAGCGCTCGGTTGTTGAAGCCAATTGGGAAACAAGTGGAGTTAAGGGTTTGCTTGCCAAGTTTGATTAAGAAAGCTGAAATTCCTCAAGGTTATGAGTTTCCATGCATTTGAGCGTTGTGGCCTTGCTAATTTATGGTTTGGTTCTATTCCAGCTCGGATAAATTCATAGATGTCACGCCATCAAGTTATTCCTTAAAATCAGTTCCTACTTTGCTTGGAGACATTCTACATTCTCTCCATACTCGTACTACTAAAAGACAAGGAACTCTCATGTGTTGTGTCTGTTACTATCCGGTGGTTTTATTTCACTTCCTCAAATCGAGTTTGAAGAGCGAGCAAAGAGTGAAGTGGTCTCAAGACTAATGTCACTCTCCCATTCGGATATTCGTTGGAGTCTTTTCTCTCAAAAGGACTTCACCTTCATTCAGCGTTGTGGAGAATTCTAATGTACCACTCCTTGGTATAAGGGAGGTACTTAACCCTTCTCTAGCTCTACGTCAGTTTGGTTTTGCTCGAAGAGATGGTCCTCATGATATGCTTCTCCAAGACATTGTGTTCGACTACAACCACGATCTCCAGAATTACCGACGAAGGTTCATACACTTGGAGGCGGTAAAGAGGCTGATACCAAGACTTTGGGGCGCAAAACTC